>CAUYUJ010002838.1:0-30314 GCA_963575745.1 Prorocentrum cordatum | reverse complement strand
TTGTTTTTGTACGATTCCCTGGAATTTTGGCAGGATGTCTCGAGCGAAATGCACGACCCCACCCTAGCACGACCATACCCCAGCACGACCACACCCCAGCACGACCAGACCCCAGCACGACCCCCCCCCAGCACGACCCCACCCCAGCACGACCATACCCCAGCACGACCACACCCCAGCACGACCCGACCCCAGCACGACCCTACCCCAGCAAGACCACACCCCAGCACGACCACACCCCAGCACGACCTCACCACAGCACGACCACGCCCCAGCACGACCACGCCCCAGCACGACCACGCCCCAGCACGACCACGCCCCAGCACCACCCCCAGCACGACCACCCCCAGCAGCCACAGCACGACCACCCCCCAGCACGACCACACCCCAGCACGACCACCCCCAGCACGACCACACCCCAGCACGACCACACCCCAGCACGACCACACCCCAGCACGACCCCACCCCAGCACGACCCCACCCCAGCACGACCCCACCCTAGCAAGACCACACCCCAGCACGACCACACCCCAGCACGACCTCACCACAGCACGACCACACCCCAGCACGACCACGCCCCAGCACGACCACGCCCCAGCACGACCACGCCCCAGCACAACACCCCAGCACCCCACAGCACGACCACCCCCCCAGCACGACCACGCCCCAGCACGACCACGCCCCAGCACACCACCCCCCAGCACGACCACCCCCCCAGCACGACCACCCCCCAGCACGACCACCCCCCAGCACGACCACACCCCAGCACGACCACTCCCCAGCACGACCACACCGCCTTGGTTGAGTGGTTGCCTGTCGTCGTGGAATGTTTCGTGGGGTGTCTCGTGGAATGTTTCGCGGGGTGTCTCCTGGAATGTTTCGTGAGGTGTCTCGCGGAATGTTTCGTGAGGTGTCTCGTGGGATGTTTCGTGAGGTGTCTCGTGGGATGTTTCGTGAGGTGTTGCCCCGTTGGGTATCGTGAAAACGTGCCCATGCTCCACATGTCTATATCCCTTTCCGGGTTCGTGGGTCCATCATGTTCGCACGCGGCTCTTGTTAGAAGCCCCTTGGGGTGATTTGTGGGCCATTGTCGAGCTAATTTGGAGCCATTTTGGGAGAGCCTACGGGGTCCTCTTGAGGCTGTTTCGGGCCTCCTTGGGATCCTCTTCGGGGTCTCGTGGGCCCGTCTTGGAGGCCTTGGGGGCCCTCTCGGGGCCATCTTGGAAACGCCGTCAGTCAAAGAACACGGGGGGGGGGTCCTTGCAGCGTCCCCTCTCTGGAGCCGCCCACGTCGCCTTTTGGCGCTCTCTTGGGGCGTTCTTCGGCTGCTCTTGAACGCTCTCGGCGCCGTCTTGGGGCGTGTCGGGTTCTTCTGGAGGGCCATCTCAGGCCAGCGTGGCCATCTTGAGGCCTCAAGAGCCCATGGAAAACGAAAAGGCGACGATACATAACACATAGCACGCAATGGTTGTCACATTTTCCCGGGAAGGGCGTAGGCCCAGGGTTCTCTTTTAGTATGTAAACATGTCCCGGGTGCCCAACTTGAAGGAGGCCGGCGGATTCTTTCCCTGATAAATATCGAGGTCGAAGGAGGCCGGCGGATTAAAATTTGAGGATGTCTCAGGCGAAACGCTTGTTTTTGAAATCCCGATCGATAAATCACAGGGTGCGGGACACCTCAGCACGACCACACCCCCAGCATGACCACACCCCAGCACGACCACGCCCAGCACGACCACGCCCCAGCACGACCACACCCCAGCACGCACGACCACACCCCAGCACGACCACACCCCAGCACGACCACACCCCAGCACCAGCACGACCACACCCCAGCACGACCCGATCGATAAATCACAGGGTGCGGACCACCCCAGCACGACCACACCCCAGCACGACCCCACCCCAGCACGACCCCACCCCAGCACGACCACGCCCCAGCACGACCACACCCCAGCACGACCACACCCCAGCACGACCACACCCCAGCACGACCCCACCCCAGCACGACCCCCACCCCAGCACGACCACCCCAACACGCACCCCAGAACGACCCACCCCACGACCCCACCCACCCCACCCAGCACCACACCCCACCCACACCCCAGCACGACCACACCCCAGCACCCCACACTCACCACCAGCAAGACCACGCCCCAGCACGACCACACCCCAGCACGACTTCACCACAGCACGACCACACCCCAGCACGACCACGCCCCAGCACGACCACACCCCAGCACGACCACGCCCCAGCACGACCACCCCCAGCACGACCACACCCCAGCACGACCACTCCCCAGCACGACCACACCGCCTTGGTTGAGTGGTTGCCTGTCGTCGTGGAATGTTTCGTGGGGTGTCTCGTGGAATGTTTCGCGGGGTGTCTCGTGGAATGTTTCGTGAGGTGTCTCGTGGAATGTTTCGTGAGGTGTCTCGTGGGATGTTTCGTGGAGTGTCTCGTGGGATGTTTCGTGAGGGGTTGCCCAGTTGGGTATCGTGAAAACGTGTCCATGCTCCACATGTCTATATTCCTTTCCGGGTTCGTGGGTTCATCATGTTTTGTCTTGGAGGCCTCCTTGGAGAGCTCGAAGGGCACGCGGGGCCGTCTTGAAGCGGTCTTGACGACTTTCAGAGGCATGTTGGAGGCTATTCGGAATCGTCCTGGGATGCATTGAGCGATATTGGAGGCGTATCTGGGCTCCTTGCAGCCATCTCGGATACATTTTGGGCCGTATTGGGCGCTCCAACGACCCGCGGCTACCTTCCCGCGCATGAAGGATTGGGCGGGGAAATGGGGAACCGTGTCTATGAAGGGGAAGAGTGGGCTTGGATGAATTATTTCGTCACGCCGCTCACGCTTAAAGGGGTGCTGGGATTCCTGCCTCCCTCCGGCCCTCTCCTGCGGCGTGCCCCACCCACTCCCTGTGACTTCTCCCCCCCCCCCCCTCCTTCCAGGCTCCGCGCGCGGCCTAGTGAAAACTTCGGGGAGAAAAACAAAAACTCGTTTTGAATACCTCTCCGAATTCTTGGTGGATTTTTCCTTGGGCGCGCGCATCGAAAAAACACGCGCGGAAAAATCCGGAGGACGCCCGGAAAAATTCACGCGGCTTCCGGGGCAAATTCACATTTGGATTTGGAAAAATCCGGGCAGAATTCACTCGAGAATCCGGGATAGTATTCCCAGGCGGCCGTGGAAAAATCCCACCAGCCATGCAGAGCGTGGGTGGTGGTTTAACGGGCTAGCTTATCCGCGCGTTTCTCCCTGGCAGGGACGGGGACCCCCCCCCTGCCCTCTCGTCCCCGGGCGTGGGCAGAGAGTGACCGCGGGGCGGTGGAGTGCCCGAAATGGCCGAAGATGGCTCCAAAGGAACCGCAGGCAACCCAAGAAGGATTCCGAGATCGCTCCATATACTTGCAGATGGTACAATATTGCTTCCAATGTGCCTCCAAGCCCCCTCAAGACCGCTTCGTGACAGCCCGCAATTGTCTTTCGAGCTCTTGAAGGAGGCCTCCAACAGGTTCAACTCCTTTTACAATCACTGTGCGCTTCAATTTTTTCCTTCTCGCCTTTTTGCTTTCCGTAGTTTCTAGAGGCCTCGAGATGGCTGCGAGTTGGTTTGAACTTGCTTTGAGAGGGGGCCACCAGGGCCCAAGTCGGCTCCGAAAGCGCCAAAGAGCGGCCCAAAACGCTTCAATGGCGTCGCAAGAGGGCCGCATTTGGCGACTGGGGGGCTCGAGAAGGAATGGGGCGTTGCTAGGGCCCCACTTCTTTGACCGACGGCTTCAAGATGGCCCCAGGAGGACCCCCAAGGCTTCCTAGAGGGGCCCAGGAGATCCCCGAAAGGACCCGAATAGGGCCCCAAGGGGCTCCAAGACAGCCGCCAAAGGCAGCCATAATTGCCCTAAGAGAGCGCCTCGGCGGCACTGATATGACGACGTTGATGGGGCGTCCCGCAGGCACCTAAAGCGAACGACTCGAGATCCTCGATGATTGATGCCCGTCGTCGTCAGCGTGTTTTTTCCTCTCTATCCTTTATCTTTCCCTTCCTTGTCCTCCCCCCCCTCCTCGCCCCTCTTCTGTGACCTCCTCCTTTTTTCTGTTCCCTCCCCGTTCTTGTGCATCTTCCGATTAATTACTCCTGCGCCCTTTTCTTTTCCCTAATGTAACGGTTGTCCTCGTTTTTTTCTTGCGTTGCATGTTGCTTTACTTCGCTTTCATGCTTGGCGCAACTCGTTTGGGATTCGAGTCTGCAAATGCTTTATTCTGCATGTTCTTGCCCCTCCTATTTCCTCCTACTTCCTCCTGATCCTTGATCCTCCCACCTCTTCCTGCGCCCTCGCTGGTGAGGGCGCGCGGCGCACGCGCGTTCCGCACGCATCACTGGTGCGCCTTTTGCCTCCCCCAGGCTTCTTGTGATTCTTCCTACCTCCCCCAAGCTCCTCTTCCGTGTTCCTACCTGCTCATGCTCTTGCACGTTTCCAGTCTTTCCTACCCCCATACTCCTTCTCTTCACCGTGTTCATTACGATTTTCAGTTTCCGCCCTCCTCTCCTTTGCTCCGCTTCCTGCAGTTCATCATCCGCGAATACGGATGCGGCTCGCTATTTTCGCCGCTTGCCCGATTACCCGGCCTTGATCAGGGCGACTCGTCTTGCGGTTGTTCATGGATTGGCTCGTGAGGATTTGAGCAACGCGTCAATGATTTCACCGGGCGTCTAGGTGTTATTGTCGGCGCCTGGGCGTTGCCGTCGGGGTTTACCGCGGGCCAGTGTGATTAACAATTGCAAGCGGCGCGTTGGCAGGCATTCGCCTTCCTGGAGACATCTGTCTGGTTTCGCAGTGACCTTCTTTCGCACTGTTCGTCTCCAGTTTGCGGTTGTATGTTTGTAGCCCTTGGCTGAGCTCCATCAGACGGCTATAATTCCGCTGCCCTCGCTCGATGCATGACCGTCCCCGCAGCAATGCTCGTGAACTTTCTGGTGGGCTGATTATTTGTGGTTTTCTCTGCAGTTGGACTGCGGGCGGAACGCGGGCGCCGCTTATGCAGCATTCCATTGTTCGTTTTCCTCTGAGGGCATCCGCAGTGGATTTTGCGCGCGTTTGTCCCGGCAAGGGCGTAGGCCCAGGGTTCTCTTTTAGTATGTAAACATGTCCCCGGTGCCAAACTTGAAGGAGGCCGGCGGATTCTTTCCCTGATAAAAATCGAGGTCGAAGGAGGCCGGCGGATTCAAATTTGAGGATGTCTCAGGCGAAACGCTTGTTTTTGAAATCCCGATCGATAAATCACAGGGTGCGGGACACCTCAGCGCGACCGCACCCCCATCATGACCACGCCCCAGCACGACCACGCCCAGCACGACCGCGCCCCAGCACGACCGCACCCCAGCACGACCACACCCCAGCACGACCGCACCCCAGCACGACCACACCCCAGCACGACCACACCCCAGCACCAACGCGACCATGCCCCAGCACGACCCGATCGATAAATCACAGGGCGCGGACCACCCCAGCACGACCACACCCCAGCACGACCCCACCCCAGCACGACCCCACCCCAGCACGACCACGCCCCAGCACGACCACACCCCAGCACGACCACACCCCAGCACGACCACACCCCAGCACGACCCCACCCCAGCACGACCCCACCCTAGCACGACCACACCCCAGCACGACCACACCCCAGAACGACCACACCCCAGCACGACCCCACCCAAGCACGACCCCACCCCAGCACGACCACACCCCAGCACGACCACACCCCAGCAGGACCCCACCCCAGCACGACCCCACCCCAGCAAGACCACACCCCAGCACGACCACACCCCAGCACGACCTCACCACAGCACGACCACACCCCAGCACGACCACGCCCCAGCACGACCACGCCCCAGCACGACCGCGCCCCAGCACGACCACCCCCCAGCACGACCACCCCCCCAGCACGACCACCTCCCAGCGCGACCACCCCCAAGCACGACCACACCCCAGCACGACTACTCCCCAGCACGACCGCACCGCCTTGGTTGAGTGGTTGCCTGTCGTCGTGGAATGTTTCGTGGGGTGTCTCGTGGAATGTTTCGCGGGGTGTCTCGTGGAATGTTTCGCGAGGTGTCTCGTGGGATGTTTCGCGAGGTGTCTCGTGGGATGTTTCGTGAAGTGTCTCGTGGGATGTTTCGCGAGGTGTTGCCCAGTTGGGTATCGTGAAAACGTGTCCATGCTCCGCATGTCTATATCCCTTTCCGGGTTCGTGGGTCCATCATGTTTTTTTGTTGAGCAGATCAGTTCAATAAGATCTGTCGTTGTATGGCACGAGACCACTAAAATGAAATTGGAAAAGGAAAAAATATCCACGCGTCCCTTCATAGCCCTTGGCGAAGCCAACACGAACCTTGTTCTCGGGATGTCCAGGCCGCAGATCAACCTGACTGCTGCGCCCTAGCGATCTGGAACCGTACCAGAACGCTGTTTTTGGGACTGCAACACCGCGAAGCAACGTAATTGTTGCACCCGCATAATCCTGAACCGTTCCAGAACAGCATTCCTGGTACGCTGACAATGGGAATTCGCGAAACCCTGGCAAATGTTTGACACGAATGTGCGCGGCGCTGAGGCGAAAGACACTTTTGAAAACTGCCCGCCCTCAATCCGTGAAATTCTTGCAGATGTTGAAACGAATGCGCGCGGCGCTAAGACGAGAACCCCATTATGAAAACCACCCGCCTTCATCCCGTGAAACCCTTGCAACTTTTGAAAACGAATGTGCGCGGCGCAAAGGCGAGAGCCACATTTGGAAAACCACCCGTCGTCAACCCGTGAAGCTCTTGAATGTTTAAAACGAGTGCGCGCGGCGTTCAGGCGAGAGCCACAGTTTGGAAAACCACGCGCCCTCAACGCGTCAAACTCTTGCAAATGTTGAAAACGAATGTGCGCGGCGCTAAAGGCGAGAGCCCCATTTGAAAACCACCCGCCCTCAATCCGTGACGCCCTTGAAAATGTTTATAGCGAATGAGCGCGGCGCAAAGGCGAGAGCCACGGTGTGAAAACCACCCGCCCTCAATCCTTGAAACGATTGCAAATGTTAAAAAAACGAATGTGCGCGGCGCTAAGGCGAGAGCCACATAGTGAAAACAACCCGCCTTCAATCAGTGAAGCGCTTGGAAGTTTGTCGAACGAATGTGCGCGGCGCTGAGGCGCGAGCCACAGTTTGAAAACGAACCGCCCTCAATCCGTGAAGCCCTTGCAAGTTTTTTACAACGAATGTGCGCGGCGCTAAGGTGAGAGCCACATGTTGAAAACGACCCGCCCTCCGGCTGTGATTTTTTGTTTTAGCTTCAGAGTCATAAGTGGTGAGGAAGTCTCAGGCGAAACGCCTGGCCCGCCGTGAAAACTGGCCTAGGGGTGCGAGAGGGAGAAGTTCTCTCATAAGGAAAGGCATGTAGAAGGAAGAGAAGGAGGCGGAGGAGGAAGAGGAGGAGGGGGAGCATGAGGATGATGATGAGGAGGAGGAGAAGGAGGAGGAGGAGGAGGAGGAGGGGGAGGGGGAGGGGGAGGAAGCTGCAAACCGCCTCGTGGGGCACCCGTTGGACGCTGGGGCGCTCTTGAGGCCGGCGTGGGGCCCTCCTGGGAGCCCTGTAGGGCCTCAAGAGGTTATCGTGGGAATTGTCGGTCAAAGGGGGGGGGTCTTCTCCCTTTCGGGCCATACATGTCGCCTCGTGGGGCTCTCTTGGGGCGTGTTTGGGCCGGTCTTGGGCGTTCTTGGGGCAGTTTCGGGCTCCTCTTGGGGCTCTTTAGGGCCATTTCGGGGCAACGCTGAGGCCTCAACAGTGCATCGGATCGAAAAGGCGAGAAGGCACGACCCAGTGAGTGTCCCAGCAAGGTTTCACGGACTTGGGCATCCTGGGGTCCTGAGGGGGCGCCCAGAGCATTTGGCATTGTCTGGTGGCCCGCGTTGGGCCTCTCGGAGGTGTGTCGGAAGCTATCGTGAACCATCCCCGAGCCGTTTTGGAGGCCATCCTGAAGTACCGGAGGCCCTCTTGGAACCACCTTGGGCGAACAAGGACTCTCTGACATATCGCACCTCCCGCCAAATAAATGCAGGGAGGAGATCAACAGGGTACCCCCCCCCGATGGGGAGAGGGCTGCGGAAGAGAACGAGTTCGTTAGACCACCTACGGCCAAAGGGTTGGTGGGGTCTTACAGATGGTTCAAGGATTCGCATGGCTGAAGACCCAAGAGTGGTGCTCTGGTACGGTTACAGTCATGTGTTTGGCACGATTTAGGGTTCTCAGACGGTTGTCTTCTAATTCGCAGTCCCCTGCAATACAACTCGTTTCTTACGAGGGAATTTGGAGGAAGGATGTATTGCAACACCGTTGGTTCGTCTTGGGTTTGCACTGGTGCTCCCCCTTCTTCCCCTCCATGCTCGTCCTCCCTCGTCCTCCTGTCGTCGTGGTCGTGGTGCGTGTTGCTCTGCTCGACGCTCTCCCCTCTTCTTCATGTAGTGATCAACTAACCACCCACAGCCACCTCCTCCATCTTCCTCAGTTGCAGCTCCTGGGAGGTCAACTTCAGCATTGGCGCTGCCTGATCTGTGGTCGAAGACCAGCTGAATCTGGCAGCATCCCGCCGAATCCCTGCTCATCATGTTCAATGCCAGGCTTAATCTGGGCATGTCCAGCTCAGTGCCCTTTCGATTCGGCGGAAGTGCTGGCAATTTTTCTTGCGAGACCTGCCAGGAAGTGATTCCTCCCTCTCCTCTTTCCCATCCCCTCCTCCGCAGGCTGCGTCCGAAGCTTCATCGCGCCAGCTCTCCGCCACTCTCAGAGGGGGGTGGGGGGAAGGGGGAGGGCTTCTTAGAAGCACCCCTGCTTCGGGCCTTACATATCTATCGATGTAAGGCCGGCGCCTTCTAAGAAGCAGCCGCCCTCTAAGAAGCCCTCCCCCCTCCCTCCACCCCCTTGTGCGCGCCGCCAGAGCTTGACGATGGCATAGCGACCCGCCGCCCTCTTCCTCGTCCGTCCTCCCCGCTCCCTTCTTGCTCCCAGTCCTCGCTCCCCTGATTTCCTTTTCCTCCCCGTCCTCCTCTTTCCCTTTCCCCCTTCTCTCGCCAGCCCTCCGCCGCTTCTGGTCGGGGTTCAGGAGGGAAAGAAACACACAGACACAATCAATCGTCGATTCCTAGAAAATGTGGGAAAATATGGGAAGTGGGGGGGAAGACAAAAACCCTTGAACTATAGGAAAATATTGGGAATCGTTTTATTTGTGTGTATTCATTTGTGTGTCCTGGGGCCCCTTCAGGGGTGGAGGGGGGGAAAGACCCTCTCCTCGGCCGCCGCACGTTCTCCCGGTGAGGGCTCCACAGCCAGAGGCTCGCTGCGTAGTTTCGCCACGTACCCGAGACCAGAGGGGGGTAAAGCAGCGGCGCCGGAGCCTCCACATGCGAAAGTACCGGCGCGAAGGGGGGTGTCCCACAGAGTTCCGCAGCGCATCTTCGCACGCGTGCGCGCCAACGGAGAGGTCCAACATGCGGCCCGTGGAGGCCTCGCGCGTGAGAGAACGGTCGCGGACGGGGGAGTACCAAACACTGGCTCCGCACGAGTGTGTGTGTGTGTATGTGTGTGTGTGTGTGTGTTTCACACGCGCTGTCACGGGGGTGGGCCCAAAGTGGGAGAGTACCCGCCACGCTGCCAGCGGATCCATCACACGTAGAAGCACGTGCTCGAGGGGGGGGCCAGCATGAGATTGGCTTGTGCGCGCTTGGCACTGGCGCTGATTTCTGCAGGCCCCCAGCGAAGAAGGTGCCCATCAGTCGGCCGGGGGCTTCTCCCACACGAGGTGAAGAACGTTTGCGCAGGGGCGGTACCGAACTTAGTGGGCCCTGGAAACGACAGGGCCGTTTTTTTACCGGTTCCGTTTTGCCGTTGTTTTGCCGGTTCCGACGCCGTTTTTTTACCGGTTCCGTCGCCGTTGTTTGACCGCTTCCGGCTCCGGTTCCAATCCTGGAGCTGTTTTTTTGCAGTTCCGGTCGCCGTTTTTGTTGCTGTTTCCATGTTGAAGGGACATTTTTTTTTGGAAACGGTGAAAGACGGCCCTGCCGTTTCCGGGGCCCACAAAGGTACCGAACATGCGTTCGGCACGCGTGGGTCTGCCATGTGTTTCTTCACGCGTGCACGCCACAAGACAGTGACATGCTCAACAGGCGACCGGCGGACGGTTGACCGATTGAGAACACGTGCGCGGAAAGTGGGTTACGCAGCGTGTGTTCGCTTGTCGTGAAGTTGGCACACAAGCCTTCATCTGTGCATGCCCAGAGGAGGGTACCCGACTGGTGGCTGGCAGATTGTTTCACACGCTGAAGCACTTGCGCGGAGCGGCGTATCCCACATGCGTTCGGCACGTGTGTGTGTGTGTTTGTGGCTATGTGTGTGTCTGTGTGTCTGTGTGTGTGAGTGTGTGTGTGTGTGGGGAGAGGGGCACGTGTTTTCACGTTTGCCGGTGCTCGTGGGGGTATCCAACATGCGACTGGTGCGTCCGCACGTAAGAATACGTGCGGGGAGAGGTGTCCGGAGCCTGCGTCTGGCACTCCTGTGCTGTTGGCACGTGTGTCTTGTGTGTATGCCCCAGCGGGGGGATGCAACATGCGGCCAGTGGATTTGTCACACGTGAAGACGGGAGGATCGAGATAGGGTCCGCCTATGATTCTCCTGGCAGCGGGGATCCACCCACACCTTGGGCTCCGGCTCAGCCAGTACAGCGGCTTGCAAGAGCATCGGCCGGGTGAAGCGCTAAAGCGCGTCATGTATGTATGCATGTATGTATGTATGTATGTATGCATGCATGCATGTATGCATGCATGCATGCATGCATGTATGTATGTATGTTTGTAAACATATATATATATATACACATAGAGCGTTGTTATTTGCGACTCCCTTGTGGAAGCCTTGCAACACAACGGCGTGAAGTATAAATATGTGCGCGGCACACTTGCGGTCGGCACACTCGTGTTTGGCATGAGTTTTTTATTCCGTGTGTGGATGCCCAGGCGGAGTACCCACCAGTGTCCACGGGTTGTTCACGAGGGAAAATACGTTCGAGCCGAACCAAAGGGGGGGTTCGGGTTAGGGCAAGGGGGGTGGGGTACGAAATCTGTTGCATGCAGCTGGTTTCGGCCCCACCGGCAGGCCCTTTCCTCGATAGCATGGGCGCTTCCTGGCGCCGGGAGGCGCCGGGAAAATCAGCTACGTGAGCTGATTCTCGAAGCCCCCCCTAGCTATCCCCCCTTTTGCCCGGCCCGATACTCGCCCGCAGGGGGGAAATCCGACATGCGATCGAAACACCCGAACGTGTCTGCTTAGGTCTTCTGCAGGCGCGCTGCGACCTCCACTTGGCTCGGAGCGGGCGGTTGAAGCGAAGAGGCGTTGCCACAGAAGAGAAGGAGGGACAGGTATGGGGAGTGTGGCGGAAGGCGAGGAGCAGGAGGAGGATATCAAGGGGGATCAGGTGATGAGGTGGCGAGCACACGAGAAAAGGGAGGCATGAGGAGGGAGAGGATGAAGAGGGGGATGGATATTGAAGGATGGGGGAAGAAAGAAGAGCACATGGGGAGGATGAAGGAGGAGTACACATGAGCAGGAGGAGGAGGCGGGGGACGAGTTGAGGTAGGAACGTCTACTATGGAAACATATGCCCTTATATCACATGACAGCATATCATAGTATCATGGCGCATCGCAAGTCATTCGAAAAAAAGTTCAAGACTGCGCAAAACCTAACGTTATACTGCTGCATGGCACAGTGCCCCTAATAGAAGACGCGCCGTCTTTCGACCACATGTTGGTTGCGGTCTCTCAATCCTCATCGGTGCCCGTGGGTCCCTCAGGTTTTTGCCCGTTGCGTTGGCCAATCCCGGGATCTCGCCCAATGCTCTGGAGGCCAGCTTGTCACCCTGCGCTCGATTACGCATAGGCATGACCTTGCGGCTTTGTTCGGATGCAAGTCCTAGGAGGTCAAATTCTAACTTTGCCGTGATCCGAAATCTGGTTCAATCCGCTTTGATCCGGCTTGATACCGCCTCATGCCGTTACACCCTGCTGAATCCGCGGCCTCATAGGGCGCTGCAGCCCCCTAATGGGGCTTGATTCTCCTTAGTCCTTCCGACGAAGGCCTCCCAGTAGTTGCCTCCTTACTTTTGCTTCGGGGGAAACAATAGGGGGGGATGGGCATAGGGGGGGATGCATCGACCCCCAATCGCCCATTGATCGCCGATAAGGGCCCAATGGCCCCAGCCTGCACAGGAAGGTCCGGATTCACTCTCGGGGGCCTATCGCCGATCTATCGGCGATGTATCGCCCATTCGAGGTCGAAGTGCCCCACCGCCTATGCCTATCCCCCCTATGTTCGGATTTAACTCCTGGGAGGTAAAATTCTGGTCCGAAACCTAGCTTAATCCGGCTTAATCCCGTTCGTTCCGGTTTCATCCCGTTTTATCCGGCTGAATCCCGCCTCATCCGCGGCCTGATCCGGCGTAGCAGCCCCCAATGGGGCTTAATCCCTCTCAACCCATCCGACGAAGACCTCACAGTATAGTTGCCTCCTAACCTATACATTGTTCATTTCTGATTATTCGAAAGGTCTTTGATTTTCGGGGTGCCAAGATCATTTCAGCTCTAATTGTTCTGTCCTGGGCCTCTTCCTGGCCACTGGGGGGCCAGGAACAATCAAAAACGAGCAGAACTAGAAATGAGCACGATCAGAAATGAACGACGTGTGTGCCTATCCTTAAGTTGGGCCTGTCGCTCTACAGGGGGAATATTCCTCTTTTTTGTTTTATTGCGGAGGACTTTTTTGGGAGCATTTTTGTTGCCATGTTGGGGCATTTTTGGGGTAGTTCTTATTTTTCGTCGAGAATCCCCCTGTAGGGGGACACGCCCGGCTTGAGCCTATCCCCCCCCCTCCGTGTGGCTGCCCCTCCTTGCCGCGGGCCCACCTGCGCACCCTACAGAGAGGGCCCCGCAGGGCTCGCGCCCCGCAGCCCGTGGGCTGGCCTGGGCTGGGCTGCCCCCGCGCGCACCGAGAGGCTGACCCACTCGCCTGCGCGCCACTGCCGGGCATAGCCGTCGGGGGCGGCAGAGAGGGGGGTGATGGCTAGGGAGGGGTGGATAGCATGGCGGGGGCCATGAGCTTTCCCCAGATCTCATGGCGCCTCTTCTTCTTTCATGACGTCCCTGGCCCCCCACTGGGCCGCGCACATGCCGCCGGTCATGATTTGCACCCCCCCCCTCTTGGACACCCCCTCTTGGCCGCTCCCGAAGCCAGGACCCCAGGTAAGGGGACCCCAGCTATAGCGGAACAAACAATGACATGAACATAAGAACTCTGAGGTCCGCGCCGATTTCTTGGATCCGCGCGGGACCCCCCTGGCGGCGCCTCTGGCGCCGCCCCTGGCGCGCTCCGCGCGCCAAGGGGCGGGGTCCAGCGCCGATCCGCGAAGTCCGCGCGGACCTCCGAGTTTTGATGTTTACGCCATTGTTCGTTCCCCAAGGCAGGGCCCTAGATCCCCTAAATTGGCCCGAGTCACTAAATCAGGTCTGCCGTAGCTGGTGCTCTTTCGGGTGACGGCAGTTCCGGTTGGTGGAACGGGCGGGGAGGGCGTTGCCCAGTTCACATCACTAAACCAGGTCCAACTAAACCTAGTTCTGCCAACGCCCCATCGGGGCCGGGAGACGGAGCCTCTGGAAGCATCGGATCGGCACGAACGAAGCGGGTACGGAAAGGATGGGTACAATGCCCAACAGCAGTGCCTGTTCATGTTGAACAGGGCTCGCTGTCCGCGCCGCCGCGGCCAGTGTCCTCTTGAGACATCAGGCCGCCTGCCCAGCAGCGGCCGCTGCTGGTTTGAGACAACGTTCGTTGTTGAGCATCGTACCCATTTTTTTCGTACCCATTTCGAGCGTCCAAATCGGAGCGCAACAGTCTGGGGAGGAAAGGGGTGTGGTGTAAGTAGGGGAGCGAAGAATTACATACACATAAAAACTCTGAGGTCCGCGCCGATTTCTCGGATCCGCGCGGGACCCACCTGGCGGCGCCTCTGGCGCCGCCCCTGGCGCGCGGAGCGCGCCAGGGAGGGGGGTCCAGCGCTGATTCGAGGAATCCGCGCGGACCTCCAAGCTTTTATGTTTATGTCACTTTCTGTTCCCCTCGGAAAGGGGTGTGGTGTACCTCGCCATTTCCACGACTGGCACCACACCCCTTCATGCCACACCCCTTTCAGACCTCCAGAAATAGACGAGGGTCAATGCAAACGGAGGTCAGTCAGAGCGCCGGCTCCTGCACGATGCGGCAGGGCCCGGGCCGCATTGACCCGTGGCTGGGCTGCAGGGTCCCGCAGGATCCTGCAGGATCTTGCAGGATGCTGCAAGGCCTGACTGACTGGGGTCTGTATGGACCCGGCTCAGCAGATTCCCGAAAGTGGAGGGGCGCTGGAAATCATGCCGTCACGCGATGCCGCCCTGCGACGCCCAGACCTTGGGCGACCATGCGCGTCCTGGGACACGGCGGCGGGGACACGAGTCCACTCTCCCTGGGCTGCCCGCCCCGGCGGGGCGAAGAGTCCGCCGGGGGGAGAGCCAGACTGAGAATTGCTCGCTCCCTGGCGTCCTTAAGGTCGCAGCCAAGCCGGGCGCGCTGGGTGACCCCCTGCGTCTCCGGTGCCTGTTGCGTTCGATGTCGCGCGGCGCTCGGTGGGCTGTACTGGAACGAAAATCTAGAGCGAGTGCGCTGTTGACGGGTCCCGGCACCTCGCACCTAAATCCGTACCGCGCCAACCGTTTCTTGCGTCTTCCGACGTCTGCTTCCTGCTCGTCCCTCCGTTCCCCTTCTTTTTCGGAGGCGGCAAAGAGGGGGGTGATGACTCGGGGGGGCTGGATATCATGGTGTGGGCCATGAGATTTCCCCAGATTTCATGGCGCCGCTTCTTCTTTCATGACGTCCCTGGCCCCCCCCCCCCCTGGCCGCGCACATGCCCCTGGCCGTGATTTGCACCCCCCCCCCTTTGGACGCCCCCCTCTCGGCCGCCCCCGACTCTTCCGCGCCAGGGTTCTCGTCGCTTCGCTCGGGAGGGAAAAGCGATGGCGGTCCTGCGGCAGGATGTCCTGCCGACCCTCCTCTCTTCTCTCATGGGGATGGCTTCGGCTGTTCTTGGGGTCATCGCTGCCACGGACAAAAGTCGCAAACTGGAACATATACATGACCAGTTGCGGGTTGTTCCCCAATCAGAGCTTGCCTCTGTAGGGGTCCTAGCGGATTAAAGGATGAGGTGAGAGGTGCGGCCGATTTCGGTGGCCGGGCCCGGGTGCCCGGGTGCCCGGGTGCCCGGCGGTGCCCGGGTGCCCGGGTGGCCAGTGAGGTGCGTGGCCGATTTCGGTGGCCGGGCCCAGGTGCCTGGGTGCCCGGGTGCCCGGGGGTGCCCAATAGCCCAATAGCCCAGTAGCCCTATAGCCCTGTAGCCCTATAGCCCTATAGCCGTATAGCCCTATAGCCCTGTAGCCCTATAGCCCTATAGCTCTATAGCCCTAATAGCCTTATATCCCTATAGCCCTATAGCCCCATAGCCCATATAGCTCTATGGCCCTATAGCCCGTAGCCCCATAGCCCTATGGCCCATAGCCCTATAGCCCATAGCCCCATAGCCCTATAGTCCTATGGCTCTATACGTCACGGCCCTATAGCCCTATAGCCCGATAGCCCTATAGCCCGATTGCCCTTTAGCCCTATAGCCGGATAGCCCTATAGCCCTATAGCCCTATAGCCCTATAGCCCGCCCGATAGCCCTATAGCTCGAGAGCCCTATAGCCCGATAGCCCTATAGCCCGATAGCCCTATAGCCCATCGGTGCCTGCCGCTCCGGCCGATTACAAAGGGAGCAATTGCAAGATTAAAAAAATCTGATTGGGGTTTTTCTCCGGTATCATTTTTCAACCCCGCGACTTTGTAAGGGTCAGGGGAGACGTCGGGGTGGTGTGGTATATAATTGTCCCTTGTTTCCCAGATGTATACACCAGGATCCCGTATACACCAGAATCCGCGATTCTGTGAATTTCAGCGCAGGGTCGGGAAAAGCGTCGGTGTATAGAGTTCGTTTCCCTAAAAAGAAGAGTCGGAGAGATTCAGTCGGGGCTTTCCTGCTCTTGCAGCTTGACGTTGCGCTGACGGTCCGACCTCGAGTCTGCGAGCACCGCGTGGGCCTGAGGTCGTTCGAGCGCGACGCAAAACGGCGGCGACGCGGCGCGGGGGGGTTGGGGATCAGGAGAGACGAAGTGGTGAGGGGAGGGGAGACGGAGGAGGAGGAGGAGGAGGAGGAGGAGGAGGAGGAGGAGGCGAGGGTGGGGGGGGTACGGACGCTGCAAGCTCCGTGCTTGAATTATGATCAACGTCAAAAGGGATGAGAGGGAGGACAAGGACACCAGAGGACGAGCAGGAAGAACTGGGGGGGAGGAGGAGGCGCAGTGATCGCAGCAGGACTTTCCGCCCCCCGCGCCCCCCCACCTCCCCCACACACCCACCCACCCACCCACACCCACACCCACACCCACACACACACACACCACACACACACACACACGCACACGCACACACACCACACACACTCACACACACACACACACACACGCACACACACACACCACACTCACTCACTAACTCACCACACACACCACACAAACACATACACAAACAAACACCCACACACACGAACACACACATACACACACACGTATACTCACACACACATTCTCGCTCTCTCTCTCTCTCTCTCTCTCGGCGCGCAGTGATATGAAGCTGAGGGACGCGACGCTCTGGTACGCCCTGAACGACTGCCTCGCAGTGGCTCGCTCTGGGGGCAGTCTTTTTTCGCCGTAGTCCGAGGGTCGCTCGAGGGTCGCTGGAGGATCAAGGGCTCGAATGTCGAGCGCTCTGGGCCTCCTGGGGCGCCCTTGCCGCCACGGTGAGGATTCCCCCGGCCAGAAGGGCTTCGGTACATGTCCAGGTGGTCGGCGTTGCCGTGATCGTCGTCGGTGGTCGCTGTCGTCGTCGTCCTTCTCTGCCTTGTCTTCCTCCTGTTTCCCCTCCCTCTCCTCCTCGTCCGTCTTTCTCCCTCCTTCTCGCGCGGAGGAAGTTGAGGAGGATTAGGAACAGGGTTGAGAGAGGAGAGAGGCAAGTGAGGTGCGCTCGCGCCATATCTGAAATGCTTTCCCTCCACAGGTTCCTTTCCATCGCGCTGAGTTTTCTTCATCTAAGCAAGCGTGTCATAGCGGAGCTTGAATTCCCAAAAAGTCTCCATCGCGTCACGCGCAATCGGAAAAGGGCATCTGCGTACATAGCAGGAGGTGGCGGATGAGCAGGAAGATGAGCAGGAAGAAAGACGAGGACGAACAGCCGCAGGAAATGACTAATGGAAGGAGCGGCAGGAGCAGGAGGACCAGGGGAAGAAGGCGTAGGGGGGGAAACATAGGGGGGCGACAGCGATGAGGAAGGACTCGGATCCCGAAGAGTGGCCCGCGCCGGGGCGAGAGCGCCATTCTGAACGACGGGGGCAACGCCCCGATCTTCAGTCGAGGCCCGCGCTGCAGCGGGATTCTCGTTTTGTCAGGACCGAGAACGGTCGGACGGGACAGCTTTTAAAGTCCGCGGGCGCCAGGGTGCGCGAGACGCTCAGGCGCCAGGCAGGGCGCTGCACCAGAAGCGAAGGAAAGGCACGACCGCGACAGAGAAACGACAGCGAGAAGATCGGATGGGCAAACACGCAAGAGGAGAGCAGAACTCATATTCGTCATTGCAGGGAGGCAACGCAGGTGCGCTCGCGCCATATATTCCCCTCTCACACTTACGCAACCCACCCTTCCCACCCTTCTCGTTCCTCTTCCAAGTTGAGAATTTGGCTTGAGACATCCTCCCAACGTTGACGTCGGAGCTTGTTCCCAGCTGCAATCGCACGCGCGACATCTCCCACGAGCACATTCGGGATACATCGGAGTCACGGTGTTTGACAAGTTGTTCAAAGTAAAGTGGAACCAGCATTTAGTAGACACCTAAATCAAACATACAGCTTTCGCGGTTTATTCCAGCAGGTTTCAGCAGTTTCTTGTGGCATTGCTAGTGATGTGGCCTTGTTTGTTCGCAGCAGGTGACTGGACACATTACCCAGTCCTTCTCTCCTTTTCCAAGCAGCGTTTGTCTTCATCGCTGTCTTCAAGTAGTTCTCGACGGACTTGATAGGGACATGGTTGTCGTCTTGCATAGGGGTGCACGCACCCTGCACACTACAAGTTGATCGACGAGCCTCCCACCTCGCCAGAAGGATGATATTTGTATTTGACGTTTTCGTTAAGGTGCAAACGCATTGATTATGTGGTAGGGGAATCTTGGGCCCCATAGGGACCTTCAACGAAGTACGTCGCGCCGCTTTTCTCACATCTTAAGTGGGGTCTCTGTGCCCTGTAGACCCACCGCTCAGCAGTACACACGTACACACCCAGGCGCTTCATCTTTATTCTCCATAACCTCATTGCATCCCAATCTCCATATCCAATTGTCACCACTCAATCCTCGTCCTTTATCCTCCTCGTGTCCCACTCCTCCTCATCTTCGCCCTCATCTGCACCACCACCCAGGGGGGTGAATCCGAGAGAGGAGTCGGAAACGGGATCTTTTTTCTCCAATGAGTGTTTGCACTGAAGGGGTCCGAGCAGAAGTTGAATGATTTGGCGAAAGTTTCCCGCCGATTTTAATAGCAGGCTGGGTTCCCGGGTTCCCGGTTCTGGGTTCCCTGGTTCCCGGTTATTGGTTCCCGGCCGATGTCGGTGGGCTCTGGGTTCCCGGGCTCCCGGGTTCCCGGTCGATCTCTTCAGCGAAAACCATCCATTGATTTGTTCCCTCGGGTGTAATTATATCCCCCAGGGTCATCTGAATCCCCCTTGAGGAGCTGGCAGCGGGGCGAGGGAAGAGCAGCCAGAGGACAGCGGAAAAAATCCCAAGGCAGCGGCGTGACGCGCTCCCTGGGCAGTCGGGTGAGGGCCATCGGGTGTTGGGACGTCCACCACTTCTGCGAGTTCGTGACACAATCAACCCACATAGGAAGGTTGGGCAACCTTCCAAAGGGTACCCTTGCATCCTCGCCTCCTCGGTCCATCCTTGGCGTTTTTCGTCGGCCGCGCCCCGCACGAGAAGCTTTGAAACGGGCTTCCAAGGCCCTTGCGTCCTTATCGCGCAGCCTTATGATACGGGTCGACTGGAGGGAGTTCAGCCTCCTGCGACGCATTGGAGCGACGCAAAAAAAAAACGCAGTGAGCAACGCAAAGGAGCCACGCAAAAAAAACGGGGGTTCGTCTGCGCAGACACTGGCGCGTGAGCTGGCCGCGTCAGGTCGCGCGTGAGCGCCCTCGCTTCCAGCGTGGCGTGCCGCGCCAGCGGCCCGCGTACGCCGCCGCGTGAGGTCGCTGCGCCATCTCGCGCAAGACCCTTCCCTGTTTGATCGTCGCGCATCGGCTCGTTCGTTGCCTTGTCCGTTGGCTCGTTTATCCTTGTCTTCTTCGTCGGCTTGCTCGTTGGTCGTCGCCCCTTCGTCGTGCCAGGATGTTTGCCTCGTTCCTTGCCCTGGTTATCCCGGGCGTCGGGGGTAGCACGGGGGCGGCCTCCTCAGGCCCCCTATGTGGTCGGGGGTGGACAGAACCCCCAAAAGTGACACGTCGATTAGTGAATTGTCCGTATTCGGTTCTCGAGAGGGCGCCGCGGCCGTTATCTTCCAGGCTTGCGCCCGCCAGGTTTGGGCCTCAGGCCGTTTTCACTAAACCACGTTTTCTAAAGGGAGGTCTGTCCATCCCCGATGTGGGCCGTCCTGGGGTCGCGGCCCCGGCGGGACGGCTGGGGCGGGATGGGCCCGGGGAGGCCTTGGCGGTGCTGGTGCGGCGGTTGCCCGCCGTCTTCCTCGAGGGAGCGGGGAGGCATCGAGGGGCAGGAGAGAGCGATGGAGAGAGAGAGAGAGAGAGAGAGAAGGAGAAGGAGAAGGAGAGAGAGAGAGAGAGTGAGAGAGCAGGAGAGAAGGGGGAATAGAGAGAGAGAGAGAGAGTGTGAGAGAGAGAGAGCGAGAGAACATTAAGAGGGAGAGGGATGAGATGGGGACAGAGAGAGAGGAGAAGTGGAGAGAGAGAGAGAGAGAAGGAGAGAGAAAGACAACGAGAGAGAGAGAGAGAGAGCCGCAGAGCAGGGGAAAGAAGAAGAAGAGAGAGAGAGAGAGAGACACACACACGGATAGAGAGGGAAAGAGAGAGAGAGAGACAGAGAGAGGACGGGAAAGAGGGAGCGAGAAGGGGGGGAAGGAGCGAGAAGGAGGGAGGGCGAACGAGAGAGAGGGAGGGAGAGGCAGCCGGATGCGGCAGCGGCGTGGTGGTCCCCCGGGGGGGCCTCGGCGTGCCGCGCGGGGGGGGCCCTCTCGCGGCGGCCGCGAGAGCCCCGCGCGGCCCACCCTCGAGCGCGGGGGCGCGCGCCTCGTGGGCCTCGGCCGGCCCACGAGGGCCGACGTGCTGCGAGCACGGTGCAGCCTCGCGGATCGGCGGCGAGCCTCGGTCGACTAAGGCGTAAGAGAGTGACTTCTCTTATTATTATTATCATTATTATTAGGATTATTAATAATATTATTATTATCATTATTATCATCATCATTGTTTGACCTTTTTATGGTTTTGTTTTTCCCATATTTTTCGTCGAAAATCCCCCTGTGGGGGGACAGGCCCGACGTAAGACCAGACGCGAGAGCGACCTCTCGCCGGAGTGACCTGTGGTGCGGGCACAGACGGGCTCTGCCAGATGGCCGAACGCGCAGCGGCAGCAGCGGCCAGCGAGCCTGGAGTTGGCCTCCCCGCGGCCCCCCCAAAGCCGCGCACCAGAGGTCACTCTTACCCAGGGTCACTCTTACGTGTAGCCGACTTGGGGGGGAGGGATCTAGGCCTCCTAGATTCGGGGGCCCCGAAACGAGGTGGTGACCACACCATGCGGTGAGTCGGTGGGGATTCGGGGTCACCGCACGGTTTTGGGACTCGTGTCGTTCTCCGAGGACGTCTCGGGCGACAGGGGCCTGCGAGGTCCCAGGACAGTGCGGTGGCGGACAGTGCGGTGAGGTCTTGGGGGATTTCGAGGTCACCGCACGGTCTGTCACCCCACCGGTTCGGGACTCCCAATAGATGGGGTCGGAGCAGATGAGGTCGGAAGATCGCGCCGCATTGCCGACGCATCGGCGATGCGGCTCGATGCGGAGCCCAATTTTCCCCACGACGACGCCGCCGATGCATCGCCGACGTCGCCGATGCATCGCCGATGCATCGGCGATGCAAGGGCGATGCGGCGCGATCCTTCGACCCCATCCACTCGGACCCCATCCAGGAGGCCTCTGATTAGAGGAAGTTTCGGGTTCCAGGTTTGAGGTGTTCCCACGCCCTTCTCGGTCCTCGGCGGTGTTTTCCAGCCTCGGGGTGCTTGCCGGCAGCTGCGCCTCGCCGCGGGGGTGCCGGGGGTGGCCGGATCCTCCTGAACGCCCGGCGGAGACCAGAGTTCTGACCCAGAAACTAGATTCGACAGCGAGCGAGGAGGTAAGTGAGAAGGGGCGGCCGTCTCAGCAGGCTCGGAAGTCTTCCTGCCTTCTCAGAAGTTTTCGAAGCCTTCACCGAACACACACAGGATAGTTAACCACTCACAGGGCCGCCTTCTGAGAAGCCCCGCCCCCTTCTGAGAAGGACTTCTCCTTCTCACTTCTCCCCTTCGCTCGCCGCCGAGCGAACATTCACGGCTGGAGCCCCGCACCCCATCTTTCGACATCCTCCCAGCCGCATCGATCTCTGAGGGTCCCGGCTTTCATACGCCAGGCGAAGGCGCCGGCTGTGAACGAGAGAAGGCGATGCGCGGGTCCGAGGGGCCCGCGGGGGGCAGGTCGTGTTCTCCTTGAGCATCTTCATCTTCAGGAAGCGGAGGCACGAGACCGTGGTAGAAGAAGTGGAGCGCCGCCGCGGAGGAGGAGGAATAGGAGGAGGAGGAGGAGGATGAGGATGAGGAGGAGGAGGAGGAGGAGGAGGAGGGAGGAGAGAGGAGGAGGAGCGAGGAGGAGGAGGAGGAGGAGGGGAGGAGGAGGAGGCGGAGGAGGAGGAGGAGGAGGAGGGGGGAGGAGGAGGAGTAGGAGAGGAGAAGGAGGGGGAGGTGAGGAGGAGGAGGAGGAGAAGAAGGAGGAGGAGGAGTAGAGGAGGAGGAGGAGAAGAGGAGGAGGAGGAGGAGGAGGAGGAGGAGGAGGAGGAGGAGGAGTGGAGCGCCGCCGCGGGTTGGGGTGGCCGCAGGCCCCTTCGCGGGCCGATGGCGGGCCGCGCGGGGGGGAGGGTTGCCAGGAGGAGGAGGTGGCGGCGATAGCCCGCCGCCAGCCAGTCGGGCGCCATGCCGAGGGGAGGGGAGGGCGAGGAGAGCCGAGGAGGGCGAGGGTCGAGGAGGGCGAGGTCGATTCGTGGGAGGGCGAGGAGTGCGACGTCAAGGAGGGAGAGGTCGAGGAAGGCGAGGTCGAGGAGAGCGAGGTCGAGGAGGGCGAGGTCGAGGAGGGCGAGGTCGATTGGTGGGAGGGCGAGATCGCCTTGCGGCAGGCGTTTGCCGTCGGGAGGGCGAGGTGGACCGGCGGGGCCTCTGGCGTGGACGTTCGGGAGCCTTGATGCAGGGGTCCATGCAAAAAGGGGCAGCCAGAGCGCTGGGCCTTGCAGGATCCTGCAGTGGCCAGAGCTGCACTGTCCTGGGCCAGCGCGCAGGCCCCTGCAGGATCTTGCAGGATCCAACTGGCCTGAATTTGCATGCAGCATTCCCCCCCCCTTCTGGTCCGTGCCCGTCATCAGCCCCCGCACTCCACGAGGGGGGGGGAGGGACGGGTCGAAGTCGGAGCCTGGCCACGAGCGACTGGGGCCGGCTGCAGGTCTGAGGCCGCCCCGCCAACAGGAAGGGGGGGGGGCGACGCTCGAGGTGCTGGCTTCGACGAGATGCTCTGCCCTTGTAGTCGGCCTCTCGGGGCCGTCTTCGGGCCTTGGGGCCCTCAAGACTGGATCCAGGGGAGGGGGAGGGGGGGGGGGAAGAGGGAGAGAACTGCACCAGATAGGTCTGGGGACCGATTCAGAGCGGCTCTGCCTCTCGGCTCCCCTCCCTGGCCGACGTTCTCGGGGCTCATCCGGTTCATGCCCCCCCGCCGCCTCCACACCTCGAGCTGTCCAAATGAGGGGGGGGGACCTGTCGAGGTCGGAAGCTGGCCACGAGCGGTGCCCAGATCCATAGTAGCCATGCCCTCGCGGTCTGGGCACGGAGGCGAGATCCCACGGGCGCGCGACTCCGTGGGGGCGTTCTCCGCGCGGGTCATCCGCACAGGAGGTCTCCCTCGTCTTCACGGTGCTGCGGCCGAGGAGTTGGTGCTGCGAGGGTGCGGATATGATGGAGACCCATGCCAAGGAGCACCCTGCTTGCCTCCAGAGTGCCCTGGGTTTCTCGGTTTTCGATGGTCTTGCAATGGAAGGCCCGACGTGCCAACGCCCCAAGTCAGTGGACGTCCTGTGGTCTCAGGGTTGGGTCTCTGGTGGAAGGTTTCTTGTGATCGGGCCCCTGCTGTATGCTTCCTGATGACTGACCGGCCTCGGGGGCAACGATATGGGGGGGGGATAGGCTCAGGGTCGGGAGCAGCGATCCCCGATCGCCCATTCCTCGCCGATGCATGCCCGACAGCCCACCCCGCCCAAGAACGTGCAGATGCGCTGCTGGGTTCCCATCGCCGATCTGTCGGCGAGGTATCGCCGATTCCAGGCCAATGTGTATCACCTTGAGCTGGTCCCCCCCCGAACGCTTATCTTCATCGCAAGAGCCTTCACGATGAAGAGGCGTCCTCCAGACGGACCAGTGATCGTTTTCGTATTCATTGTTTTGCCGATCGGCGCGGGCCTTCGCACTTCACCCCTCCCCCGCCCATGGAGTAGTTAGATCTTGGCTGCTTTGGGCGCCTTTTTCGAGCAGGCGGAGTCTCCCCCATAGGACGGACGCACTGTTGCAAACCGTCGCGCTAAGTAGAGGTCCGGAGTCAGACCCCCCTCCTTCCGCCCAATATCGGGGGTGGACAAAGCCCCCACCCTGGCACGTCGATTAGTGAATTGTCCGTTTTCCGTTCTCGAGAGGGCGCCGCGGCCGTCATCTTCCAGGTTTGCGCCCGCCAGGTTTGGGCCCGAGGTCGTTTTCACTAAACCTAGTTTTGCCAGAGGGGGTCCTGTCCATCCCCGACAATACCGAAACGCCGAATAAGAAAAAACGTAACAAGAGACCCTGCCCACGCCTTCCCAGGCCTCACCCCCTCGCGTCCCTCCGCTCTTGTGCGCGCTTCTTCTTGGCGGGGTGGGTCTCTGGCGGCTTTCCCGGGGCCTACAGAAGGGCCAGGGAGGTGGGCAGGAGGGGGGGGGGGCTGGTCAGCCTTGCGTGCGCCATCTCGTGTGGGGGGGGGGGGGGGGGCGGCTCCTTCTTCTCCTCCTCCTCCTCCTCCTCCTCCTCCTCCTCCTTTTCCTTCTCCTCCTCCTCCTCCTCCTCCTCCTCCTCCTCCTCCTCCTCCCCGTCCTCCTCCTCCTCCTTCTCCTCCTCCTCCTCCTCGCCCCCCTCCCTGCGATCTCTGTAGCAGCTTGTGCGGGCGGAGTTCTTCGCCCAGGTCGGCGCCATGCAGCACGATCTGACTGCCGCGCGCTGGTCGACGTGCTCAAGGTGAAGATGGGCAGTGCAGAGTCGGAAGCCAAGCTATTAGCCTGACTGGTGGCTGCTGTGGGATCGCTCTCTGACGAATAAGAACTTGACCCTGTGCTGCGACGTGCGCCTGCTGCTGGTGACCATGCGCAGCTGTCCGAGAGCCGACACGAAGTCGTTCGCGATGGAGCTGGCTGGGTTTACACGTGCACGGCCATGGCCTCCTTTGAGGCCGCCTTGGCGAGGCTGGAGCGTACCTCGTGTGCTCCGACTGCGCTGCAGCGGCTCATTGGCCGCGCTAGGCAGAGGCTCCATTGCTCCTCCTCGGTCGGCGCCCTCGTTCCTTCCTCGCCCTCGGAGGCAATTGTCATTGCTCTCCGTGTCGCCGACCGTGTCTCAGGGCCCGAAGGTAGCCCTCCTCGGGCTAGCGGTACTGTGTCAAGTCTGCCTGGTTCTGAGCTTGCCCAGTGTGGTAGTGATATTGTGTCTAGTATGCCTAGCCCCGTGTGCCCCCAGGTTCCAGTGGACCCTCCGTTTGAGCTCGTCCGTGGCCACCATCTGATCTCGGCGGGCCCCTTAATTTATTGTCTCGACTGTAGCGGCTCGGCCGCCACCCGACAGTCCCCAGTGTTGACAGAAAGATGTAATGGTCCAGTCACCTGGGAAACCAGTCGCGCGAGAACGACTCCCTTGAATAACCTCAAGGCAGGGCGGCATCCGCGAACGGGGGAGCCTTACAGCGGCTCGCGGCTCCCTATAGTTCATTTCTGCTTGCTGCACAGTTCAGTGGGCTTGTGTCTCCTCCTCCTCCTCCTCCTCCTCCTCTCCTCCTGTGGCGCTGCTGAGCCTTGTGCGCGCCCTTCCGCCCAAGCTGGTGAGGGAATTTGGACAGCCCTCTCCCTGGCGGTGGCGGAGGTGGTTCTGGTGCTCCACCACCCGGGAGGAAGTAAGGGGGCTGAGGAGGGCACACCCTTGTGGCCATGTGCCAGCAGCGGCGGGGGCAGTGGATCGGAAAGGTGGGCAGTGAGGGGCTCTTCTCGGAAGAAGTGGAGGACGACGCCAACGTCACGGCGACGGATTTCGCCATCAAGGTGGACGGCTTGCCGAAAGTGCTGGAGAACAATCCGGAGGCGGAGGGGGGGGAGCGGCTGAGGCTCAAGACCACTGTCTCCCTGGGTCTTCCCGCCTACTGGACCGAGGAGGAAGTTCAGAGAAGGAAATGTACGCATAGCGCTGCCCCCTCGCTCGTTTTCCCTTTTTGGGAACTCCTGGGAGGCCCTCGTCGCCACCAATGGATTCGCTTCGAAATCCTGGTCAGAACGTACCCCGGGAGAGGTCTGGGGGCAAGGGTTATCGGCACCTCTTGATTTCCCCAGAAGTGGGAACTCGCAGGAGGTACGTGGTACCGATTCTTCTACCTTTGATTTGTTTTTGCCTTGTTGGGCCTCCTGGGATGCCCTCGTCGCCACGGCTGGACTCGCCCCGAGATCCTGGTCAGGACGCACTCCGGGAGAGGTGCTGGGAGTAGAGGTATGGGTATACCGTCATGCCGTTCTGTTTTCCAATGAAAAAGGCAGGGAAGGTGAGAAGAGAAGGATCGAGGAGCGATGGTCGGGGATGTGAAATCGAGGATCGATGCTTTTGGACGTGGTTGCCCTCATCGGGCCCTGGGGGCCTCCTGGGACTTCCTGAAGGTTTCGAGGAAGAGGGATGATATGTATGAGCAGGATGAGAAGGAGGGATGAGGAGGGAGAAGGGGAGATGGGAGGAGGGAAGACAGGGGAGCAGACAAGGGGGTCGAGCGCAGAAGGGAGGTGAGAGGGAGGTCGATGGCGAGTTGGACAGCCTTCCTGCTCCTCTCCTCCTCTACGACTTGCCACTGGTGGGGCAGCACCACCCTCAGTCAAGCACAGGCCGGTGACACATCGGAGCCAGAGCTTCTCAGAGCGCTCCGGAAGAACATCAGACGTGGTCTCTTCGAGCCCTGCGCGCGCACCGGCACCAGGTAGCCGAGAGGGAATACAGTCAACGCGCCTAGTAAGGACGCGCGCCTTCATCTAGGGTACCCTTGTGTCCTTGCCTCTGAGGCTCGTCCTTGCCATTATCACTGGTCGCCCGCCGCCCTAAAATCCCAACTTCGGCCTCCAAGGGTCTTGCGTCCTTATCACCCGTCCTTCATATACGTTTTGACTGTACATCGAGGGCGTGAGGAGCTCACGGGAGCCGTTGGCGCTCGATGAGATATGGCCGAGGGCGGGCGTGCACATGGAAGCTGCGCGGGGATCGGCCGCGGGAGCGCAGCCTGCACAAGGGGGCGCAGTAAGTCAAGAGGGGAAGAAACACACAGACACAAGTGAGCGTCGACTCACAGGAAAAGATGGGAAAGTATTGGCAGGTGGGGGGGAAGACGAACATCCAGAACACGTGGGAAAAGATGAGGAATGCTGCTGTTTGTGTGCGTGCATGTGTGTGTGTGTGTGTGTGTGTCCTGAGGCCTCTTGAGCACTGAGCCTCGCGTGTCGGGCGCGGCCGCGTCTTGGGCGGGGGGGACGTCGCGGCCGGGGCCGCCGCCGCCTCATGGTGGTGCTCTTTCTGCTGCTGCCCACCACCTGGGACGCGAGACGACGTGCTGAGCCCCGCCGCTGGTGGAATTCCGAGGGAGCCACGTCGGAGGGCACCAACTATACACCAACACCGATCTTGGCCCAGGATCACCCTGGGCCCAGGATCGGTGTATATGCCTTCTTGCGCAAGGCAGGAGTGCGTATACACCGATCCTGGGCCCAGGGTGATCCTGGCCAGGATCGGTGTTGGTGTATAGTTGGTGCCTTCCTACCTCGGAACCTGTATTCTGAGCGCGTCAGCTTTCACTGGCCGCTCGTCTGTTTTCCCACAGTGTTCGGCCGGTTTCGGGCATGGCTGCCCTGGCGACTTCTGGCGGATCGTTCCGCAGAGACGAGGTGGGCCGCGACAGTGCTGTGCGTCCCCGTCTCCTTCTGTTGGGGGGGCGCTGTCGGAGTCAGCTTCCGGTTGGCCCCAGACTCCCAGTCTTGACTCATGCTTTCGGCCGCGGGCGGGGCGATGGGCGGGCGCCTCGCCCGCTGCTTTCGGCCTGGCGAATTCCTGGTCCCCAGGCTTAAGTCTGGCCTGTCCTCTACATGGGGGAATATTCAAAAATAGTCAACAAAATAATCTGGGGACTATGTTTGGGCAGCGTTGGAGTATTTGTTGCGGATTTGTTTTGGTTTTTCGCCCACAGTCCTTTTGTAGGGGGACGGCAACGCGTCGGGGGTCTACTCGGGACAATGCGCGCCTCAATGGTATACCCAGGACGGGAGGCCCGACCAGACCCCGCCACGCGCAGAGGGGGGTGGGGGGAAAGGGGAGGGCTCCTTAGAAGCACCCCTGCTTCTTAGAAGGCGCGGGCCTTAATCTTGAGATGTAGGGCCGGCGCCTTCCAAGAAGCAGCCTCCCTCTAAGAAACCCTCCCCCCTCCCTCCCTCCCCCTTGTGCGCACCGCCAAGAGACCCCGGGCCCGCCGGGACAGCTCCCCGGGGCCCGCGGGCACGGCGCGCGCGCGCACCTCCCGCCCGGGGGGGCCCCCGCGGGGCGCCCCGCCCGGGGCGGCCCGCCGCGCCGAGGGGCGCCCGCGCGGTGGGCCGAGGGCGCACGGCGGCGGGCCTGCCGCGGTGGCCTCGGCATCGCTCGGACGTGTGCCTTTTTCCTTCGGCGAGGACCGTCGAGGAGCATGTCCTGGATCCTTTGGCGAAGAAATGCCACGCACGAAGCCAAACAAAAAGGCACACGGAGTGGGCGTCCGAGCGATGGCGAGTGGCGCAGCACGGTGCACGCAGGAGGCAATTCATTGGCAGTCGATTGGCACGGGCCCCGCCTTCTTCGCGCCCCTGAGGGCGCCCCGCCCCACGGCCGCCGCAGGGGCAAGGGCGCGGAACGGGGCCTTGCCTTCTCCGCGTCCTTGCAGGCCGTGGGGCGAGAGCACGCGTGCTGCCACGGTGCCTCTGCGCGCACGCGGGAAGCAATCGATTCGCACGGAAGAGGTGTGCGTGCCGATCCAGGCCGGTGGGCACATTCCGTATCGCGCCTGAGAGGGCCCCATCAGCGGATGATTTTTTGAGATTTGATGTTGCGGATCTTGAGACCGATTGTGAGATCCAGGATGAGGCCGATAATGGAATCGATAGTGAGGGCGATTGTAAGGTGGATCGTGAGACCGAGAGTGACATCGATTCAATGAGATCGATAGTGAGATCGATCGCGAGATCGCTCATGCGATCTCTAGTGAGATCGCTTGTGAGATTGATAGTGGGATCGATTGTGAGATCGATGGTGAGATCGATCGAGAAGTCGGGAAAGAGACCGATGGTGAGACCGCTCGATAAGAAGATCGACCAGGAACCCAGGAACCACGTGCATGCGCGTGTGTATGCATTGAATTCTGTGTGTGCTGCACACACCTGTGTTTTCAATGTACTAGATGGCAGGGGTTGATGACAACTTGGTCCTAACCAGGAAGGCGGTTTCGATTTCGGGCGTGTCGCGTGCGCGGGCGAGGCGAAAGTGTGCGAGGGGACGATGTGATTGATACGGCCTGAGCCAATCCTGACGAAACGCGGGGGATCCCGCCCTGCGGTTTAATTATCACGCGGATCGTACCGTGCTTGGTCTACTTGGTTGTGTTGCAGCGTCCCCCCCGCCCGTGCTATTCCTCCGCATTCCGATCCACATCCTCCCCACATCCTCCCCTCTTCGCCGATTTCGTCTCGCTCCTCCACGCTCCCCCGCGTTCTCTCTTGCGCACTCCTCCGCCTTCCAGAACGCCCCACCCCCATCCCTTTTACTCCGCACTCCTGCTTGTTCTGCCCTCCTCCCCCGCACTCCCCCGTCCTCTGCACTTCTGTGCGTCCCCCCGCACCCCTCGAGAATCCGCAGTCCGTCTTCAACCCTTCCTGTGTACCCATTCGCGCTCCTTTTCCTCTTCTCCATTCTTGGCAGCCCCCCCGCTCCTACCAGATGCTCCCCGCTCCCCAGTCCGCTCGTGTCCACTCCACTTACACGCCCACGTTCACAGTCCGACGCTCTTCATCCCAATCTCTGCACTCTTCCGAAAGCTTCCCTCCACCCTCCCGCTTGTATTTGCGTTGGTGATTTCGCACTTAAAGCAGTGCACGTCAACGTCATTAGCATCTGCAGATGTGCTTTGAAAAGTAATGCCTGCTTGGAAAAAGTGTCCACCGCCCATCGCGCCAAGACAGTGCGACCTCCAACTACATCAAAACTGTATCGACCACCCACACCCCCTAATACCGTTGACGAGGTTGGCCGCGAGGCAGCGGGACAGTGACAACACACAATGGAGGTTCAACGATTTGTTATGTTGGGGCGAGGGACGGCTGTATTAAGTAGGTCTGTCCATTCGTATGTCCACCAGCCAGCCTTGCGCATTGGAGCTGCCCCTGGTGACAGGCTCGCGAATGCCACCCACGGGCAGCATGCAGCATGAAAACGCGAGGG
>CAUYUJ010002837.1:70000-85148 GCA_963575745.1 Prorocentrum cordatum | reverse complement strand
TCGCCAGAGCCTCGCGGCGACGCTGCAGCGCGGGAGCGCGGAGGCCTTCCGCTCCGCCTGCCTTGCCGCGCGCGGGGTGACGCGCCGCGGGGCAGGCGGCGCCGAGCCGGCGCCCCGCCGCGCGCGCGCGAGGTGAGCGCGGGGGAGCGGCCCCAGCTGAGCTGAGCGGCTGGCGCTGGGGGCGCGCGCCGAGCGGCTGGCGGGCGCGCCGCTGCAGCTGCGGCTCGGGCGCCGCGCCGCGGGCGCTGGGCGCGTGCCGAGGCGGCTGGGCAACTGCGGCGCGGCGCCAGCGGCGCCGGCGCTGGGCGGCCTGGCACGGCGCAGCGCAGCGCCGCCCGCGCGGCTCGGAGGGGCGCTGGCAGGCGCGGCGCCGCTGCCGCTGCTGCTCCAGCGGGGAACTGGGCGGGCCGCGGCCGCGGGGCCTGGGGCGCCGGGTCACCGGGGCCCGACGGCGGCCGGCGCGCGCAGAGCTGCGGGCGGCGCTGGGGGCGGGCGACCGGCGCTCGCACTCGGCTACACCTTGCTGGGCGTCGCCGCCGTGCTCCCATGTATGCGAGGTAGAGGCCCCGGTCGGCGCACCCCCTCGGCTCCGGGGCTTGCTCGCCGCTGAGCGGCGTGCTTGTCCTGGGGTTGGGGGGTTGCGCCAGCCCCCGATCAATGTGCTCCCGGCGCGCGGCAGACAAGCGGCCGCCGCAGGAGGAGGAGGAGGAGGAGGAGGAGGAGGAGGAGGAGGAGGAGGAGGAGGAGGAGGGAGGAGGAGGAGGGGGAAGAGGAGGAGGAGGAGTGAGTGGTGGAGGAGGAGGAGGAGGAGGAAGGAGGAGAGAGAGGAGGAGGAGGAGGAGGAGGGAGGAGGAGGGGAGGAGGAAGGAGGAGGAGGAGGGGGGGAAGGGGGGGACGGAGGAGGAGGGGGGGGGGAGGAGGAGGAGAGGAGGAGGAGAAGGAGGAGGAGGAGGAGGGGGGGAGGGGGGGTGGGAGGATAACGCGAAGGAGGAGAAGGAGGAGGAAGGAGGGGGAGGAGGAGGAGGGGGAGGAGAGGAGGGGCAGGAGAGGAGGACGGAGGACGAGGAGGAGGGACGAGGAGGGGACGAGGAGGAGGAGGAGGATGAGGAGGAGAGGAGGAGGAGGAGGAGGAGGAGTGAGGAGGAGGGGGATGAGGGGGGAGGAGGAGGAGGCGGAGCAGGAGGAGGAGGAGGAGCAGCAGCAGGGGGGGGGAGGAGGGGGTGGAGGAGGAGGCGGAGGAGGCGGAGGAGGAGGAGGAAGGCGGAGGAGGCGGAGTAGGAGAAGGAGGAGGAGGTGGAGGAGGAGGAGGAGAGAGGAGGAGAGAGAGGAGGAGGGGGAGGGAGGGGGGGGAGGAGGGAGGGGGGGGGGGGGGGGTGGAGGAGGCGGAGGCGGGAGGGGACGAGGAGGAGGAGATGAGGAGGAGGAGGAGGAGGATGAGGCGGGGGGGGGGGGAGGAGGATGGGATGAGGAGGGGGTAGGAGAGGAGGGGAGGAGAAGGTGGGGGAGGAGGCGGGGGAGGGGGAGGGGGGGAGGAGGAGGAGGAGGAGGGGAGAGGAGGAGGAAAAGGAGGAGGAGGGGGGGGAGGGGGGGGAGGAGGAGGACGAGGAGGAGGAGGAGGAGGAGGACGAGGAGGAGGAGGGGGGGGAGGAGGAGGAGGAGGAGGAGGAGGAGGAGGAGGAGGAGGAGGAGAGATGTACCTTTTACGCCCTTCGTGCGTCTGCTTTCCACCGTGGGCTGGTCTTCGTTCTTATCGCATCTTGTGGTGGGCCCTGGGCCGTCGGCGCAGGTGTTCGCGTCGTAGGCCCTCGCCCTCGCGGCCACGGCACCACCGCAGCGCGCGTGCCCGGCCGCTGCCCCCCTCCAGCGGCGTTGGCCAGTGTTCGCGTTGCAAGCGTCGCGCGTGACTGGCTCTTGCACCAAGAAGCTGCGAGGGACAAGAGGTTTTGGCCTTCCTCCAGGAGTTTCATTCCGTGGCCAGTGGGGAGGACGAACGACGAACGAACGACGTGCGAGAATAAAGAAGTCCGAGCTCTAGAACACAGCTGCGCAAGAGAATTACCGTCGGACTGGCGAGCAGCGCTGCGACCTTGACCGAACGGCTTTTTATGTAGCATTTGCTTGCCGTGGCCTTGGGTTCGCGTTGCAGTGGCGGTGAATCGACATATGAGGGTGCCCGCGGGAACATCCAAGAAACCAGTCCACATTCCCGATGCCATGCACGGATATACTGAGAGATCACTCAGCGCAGCCTCGAGTGGTCCACAATTGTGGGCCAGTTCCCGATGGCTGGCCCGTTTCGCTGACTGTGTTCCTCTGCTTGCGCGTCATCGCAAGTCGTTGGTCATGGGCGTGATCCTGGTCGATCTCGCGGTCGCCCTGGACCACCTCGACCGCCAACAAAAAGTCTGCAGCATGCCCACGGCCCAGTGACCTGGTCCCAGCCACGGCCCAGTTACGGTAGATTCGTGTCGTGTCGATTGGCGTCGACCCCGCCAGCGGCGGTCAATGTTGAACGCCGCGGGCGACCCAGAATTTTTCGATGTGGAACGATTTGACGGTTTCGGAAACGGCCGACCTTTCAAGGTTGAACGATCCCCGCGGCGTCAGGAAACAATGCCGAAGTCGATACGACACGAACTTGCCGTAATCTGCATCGGGAATCGATGTCCATTTCCACCGGGCTATGATGACTCAGCCCCAGCAGCCCACTCCCCAGGCTGGGGCAGGCCCCGCGAAGACCGAAGGGAACGCCACACATCCCCACCTGCAAAGATCGATTCGTCAGTGGAGCCAATGCCATGCCAGTGGGGATGGGGAACGGCGAAACGCTACTCAGTCAAAGCACCCCCGGGCGCGATGGCTTCGAGAGGCCCCGCAATTGACCTGCCGACGATGACCACGCCACGGGCCTAGACTTCCGGCGCTCCATATTTTTCGATGCGTGGGCTCCTAGAGTTGTGGAAGTCGATTAATAGAGAGGAAGAATGCTGCCAAATCATTTCCAGATGTTTAAACAATGTTTCAAACATGTTTTGAATATGTAGAAACATAATTGCAACGTTTTCAAAACATGTTTTACACATTTTAAACACATCTTTAACTCAATGATAGGATTGTCAGAGTGTCCATTGTCATGGCATCCACAATCCTATTGGTCTGGACCAATCCCCCAGGGCAAGTTTTTCGTCCCGAGTTGCTTTGTTCCAACCATCTTGTGGTGTTGGGCCGTCGTTCTGAGAAGACACCCCGCGTCACTTCTCCTCCTCCTCGTCGCCCCTCCTCCCCACCCGCTGCCCCCTCCCGCCTCCTCACATCATCAGCGTCGGCATCAGTATATTGGGCGTCATCATCAACAACAAAATCGTCATCATCATCATCACCGCCACCATCATCGTCATCACCATCATTATTATTACCATCATCATCATTATCATCATCATCATCATCATCATCATCATCATCACCTTCACCATCGTCATCATCATCAGCCTCATCACCATCATCATCACCATCACTATCCGTAGCCGTTTTGGCTCATGGCGCCGAGATGGTGATTTGAACTGCCTAAGCGGGGTAGGCTCTAGGCTCCTATCCCAGCCAGAACATTGTGTTCATGTTTTCGCAGCCACCCCCAGTGGCGAGCTGCCGCCCAACCCTCCAAAGTCTCCTCTAGATTCTCGCCACCTGCTGCTGCTCGCTCGAAGGAGGTGCTGCGATAAGGTTGCCCACGGTAAAACCGACAACTCCGCCGTTGTGGCTACGACGGTCTTCTACACAATAGCGTCGAGCACTGGTTCTGGGTCATCTTCCACACCCACACGTGTCCCCGAACGTCGTCACCAGCGCGGACGAGAAGGAAACGCCAGCGGCTCCCGCAGTGATCGTGGCACTCGAAGGCAACACCGTCAGGCCTCTCCCGCACCAGTGGCCAGTCGTGAGCCCGAACGGCGCCATGTACGCGACAAACGAGCTTCACGTCCGCGTGACGAACGACAAGCTACACCAGCCGACAGACGAACGGGATCTTCTGGGGGTCTTGCGACGCAGCAGAGAGAGAGCGCCAGCGACATTGTCTACGAAATGACGGAAAACAGTTGCTACGTGACTTCGATCTCTTCCGTGCCTTACCTGATGGCGTCATGCAACATCAATCGGATGACCCCCCATCAGCGACAAGATCCCTTGGGCACCGCGATTCCCATGGACACTTGGGTCTCAAGCAGGTGCTGCTGCACGACCAGGTGCTGATGTCGCTGCCTCTGAACCCACCCCCATCGAGGATCGTCCTCTGCCGTCTTCTCGGACCATATGCAGAGCGGAACACAAGGCCTTCAACAAGAAACTACTTCCATCATTCAGTCAGCCACTTCCGCGTTGCAGAGCGAGTTTCGAGCTTGTCACTTCTGAGGTGCAGCAGCAGAATAACCGCATCGACGGCATTGACACCTGCATGCGCGCCCTCGGCAGTCGCACGCATATTGCCGAGCAGGAGCAGTAGCAGCTCAAGGCGAACACTGAGCACTTCCAGTCGTCCCTCGCCATGGCAGAGGCCGCGCTCCCGCCGCTGGATATGGTGGCGCCCGTTGCGCGGGGCCGGCCGCCTGACCCGCGCCTCTACCGCATCCGGGCGCCGTCCGCAGTCCAACCAGCTGAGGTCCGTCGCTCACTTGAGCCGTGGCTCTCAACAGCAGGTGTATCTAGTATCTATCAGCGACGTCGAGTTCATTGGTCATGTGCCCGCCAGGAGGTTCTTCCTCCGACTGCTCGGCGGGCCAGCGGCCTCTTCCAGGAGTACCCCTCTCGTCAGCAGCTTGCGCACTGGCGGCCAATGGAGTACCCTCACAGCGCCCAATACTTCAGGAGCGATTGCGCCGCTCCGCATCACTGTAGGCCAGTCGCCAAATCAACTGCGACGAGAGTTGCAAATACAACGGTTGGTCATGCTTCTTTCGCAGCGTCATCCCGCGCACCGTTCCCGCAAGGTTGGCAACGAGAGCATCTTTGTCATCGACTCGATCCCGCTCGTGGCTCTCGAGATTGGCGCCAGCGCAGCAGACTGCGCGCAACTGCGGTGGGATGGGCAAGTCGTCCAGATTCTGCGAGTGGACAAAGCTGCAGACACCGCCGGATTCCAGCGCCCCCTTCGTACCACAGACATTTCATTGTGGTCTATTGAACCCGTGATGGGATCCGTGGAGCGCGCCCCCGAGTACGCGGGGCGCCTGCGCTGCGTCATGGAATGCCACTGGGCCCTGCTGCTACCAGGCGCACAAGCGCAAGCGCAAGCTGCAGAAACTCAAGCGGCACATGAAGAAAGGTGCCTTCCTCATTCTACAGGAGACTCACGGAGTCCGACAACAGCTGGAGGCTCCGATCGCCAGCCCGCCGTGCCGGTGCAAGCTCTTCCCTTCCGAGGCCTCACTTTCGCGTGAGGGTGGCGTCGCTTTTCTGGCGCCATGGCCGAGGTCCCTGCCAGATGAGCTCCGACCTGCCGTCAATTTCCATCCTATCGTACCTGGTCGGGTCGCCGCGCTGGAGATTGCGCGTGCCAGCGGCGGTGCTTGCGTCGAGATCCTGGGCGCCCGCAGCTATGGGATGCCTGATAACAGGCGCGGTGGCATCGCGCGCTACTGGAGATCCTCCGTGGCCTGGAACGTCGCCGACTCCACGCTGCGCACTTCCCTGGCCGCGGGTGACTTCAACATAAGGGAGAGCAACCCGCGCCGTTATGACGAGCTCATCGCGATGGCGAGCTCTCTACTAACAGACCGCGCGCATCAGCCGATGGAGATGTTCTGGCGGCCTCTTCGGCATGGCGCAGGAGATCCGCCCGCCGGCCCCGACGCGCGTCAGCCGCCGAAAATGCGCAGCTCCTGCGATCGATGGGACCTTCATCGGCATTCCTGAGCGCAACTGGATGGGCTCAGATATGCCGCAATCGATGCGGACCCCTTGGAGATGTCGCAGTACAGGCTGAGCGGCCACTCCATGCTCTGCCTCTCGCTCCGCACCAAGGCGCCATCTCGCGCCGCCGGGCGCCGCGTCCCTGATGGGGGTTTCAGCGACGGAAGGTTCAAGGATAGACTGGGCAGCTTGCTCGCCGTCGCTGACCTAGAGCGCTTCTCGCCCGCCCAGCAGTGGCCCCACGCGAAGGACTTCGTGATGGAGGCTGCCCGCCAGACCCGAGATGCACGACAGCGGCGGCCATTCCGACGATGACCCCATAGCACGAGGTTGGAGAACGATCGCATTGAGAAGCATTTCGCGAGCGGTTTGGCGTCAGGGCGTTTCTCTTGCTGCTCTGACCCAATCGACCGCGGAAGAAGGGCTCGTCTCGTACAGATTGATGATGGGCGCTTTCGTGTGCTGCGCACCGGGGAATTTCGTCGCAAATCTCGCTCGCTTCATGCTGCGGTACTGGAGGTCGCGCACCAGCGGGCTGCGCAGGCTGCCCGACAGGCTCAGCGCGCTGGCGATCTCCTTGGAGCTGCTGCTCATCTCAAATAGTAAGAGGGCCGTTCGCCAACGAGCCATGCCATGGGGGCCCAAGGGTAGGAGATTGATTCTACCAGGTGATCGTGCTGGGCATTCTGTTGGGCCTGACGCGCAGATCACAGCGAGGTCCCCTGCGGAGGTACTCGAGGCTCTGAAGGCTGACCGGGCAAGCGTTCTCCGGGCCAAGCTGGCTCATGAGTTGGACGTCCATGGCCATATTGAGGAGATCTACCCGGCCCAGGGCATGGCCGGCATCGCCGTCCCCAGCACCAAGGACCTCAATGTGACTCTCAAGCGCGCGCGACGCAATGCAGCTGACCCAGATAGGATCCTTTGCAAGGCTTGGATCGCATCCGACGAGTTGCCCCTCGTCCTCCACTGGCTCCTGGGAGATCTGATGGCAGGCCACTTTATTCCTGAGTCCCTGAATGATTCCCGATGCGCCTGCCTTCCGAAGGGCGTCGAGCCCCTCGACGCCTGCGAATGCATTGGGGAGCCTTCTTAGACCTGGCCTGTGTCGCCGCGCAACGCAGATGCGAGAATCCGGGCGACCGCTGCTAATCGCAAGCGCAATCGTCTGGCGCAGGACCGCGCGCGCGAGGTCCAGCGGGGATGCGTTCCCAGACGCAACTTTCTTGGTAATCTGACGCGTCTCGACGCCGCTGCGAGGCGCGCGAGCACGCGCGAAACCGTCGACCAGGGCGCCCTAGTCTTTTCTGCCTTTGACATCGCTGCAGCGCTTCCCTCCCTGGGCCACGGTGGGCCCCGGGCCGCGTCGGAGCGCTGTGGGCCCCCCTGCGGGGCTTCGGAATCGGACTTCGGTTTTCTATCTCGCTCCCAGGAGCTATAGCGCAGTCGACGGCGAGCAGCATATCATGTTCTATCTGCACGTCGGGCGTCAGGCAAGGATGCCCATTGCCAGGCTCGGCCCGGGCCATAGCGATGGACCCGATTTTGAGTCACTTAGTGGGGGAGGTTTCGCCGTCGCCCGTGGGCGAGCGTCGCGGGGTCGTGGGGGGATGCGCTGATGACGCTGGCTTTGTTCAGCCTCGATTGGCTGATTTGCCGAGTGCGTTTCCAGTCTTTCAAGCGGCCGAACGCCTCGCCCACCCTTGCTTGCAAACAACTACAACAGTCCTTGTGCCATTATGGGCAGGCTATGACGCATCCGTAGTTGCGCGTATTCGGCGCTTGCTTGCACGTCGCGCGTCGACGTGGGCGGACATCCCTATCGCTTCGCGCGCGAAATATCTCGGCGTTCGCTTCAGGCCATGAGCGACAGAGTCCGCCATTTGGGCTGATGCCGCTCGCAAGTGGTGGGCGCGCGCGTGTGAGATTCCAGCTGCAGAGCCCGATTAGCGTTAGTCCGTCGCTATATAACAGCACTGTCCTGTCTGTATAGAGCTATCTTGCGCAGCTCTATTCAATTCCGCGGTGGGTGCTGCTTGAGGAGAAGTTCGCACTGCAGAAAGTCCTGCGCCTTCCACCGAGCACATTTCGGAAGGCGGATCTCTTCGCATTCAAGGATCACCCGCTCATTTCGCCAGTGTGTGTGGAGATTCTCAGCGCGGCGAGTCATTGGCGCTGTGTGCATTACGCATTGACGTGATGGGAAGAAGATCTTCGCTCCTGGTTGGTGGCATGGATTCAGCAGAAGTGGGGCGAACCTTGCTGGAATATTCCGCAGGGCATATTACAGATGTTTCAATCGCTCCAGGGGCATGCTTCCGATCCAAGCGCCACCCACACGAAGTGCATGAATGCCGCGTCTGCGGCCCGCGATGAGCTCGGGAACGCCAGTGCCGCGGGTCGCAGACTCGGCATTTTTCGCAATTGGTAGGCCGAGGTGCAGCGTACCTTTTTCGCCTCATTACGTCGTTCTCTCTTCCCTCCCGGTTTCCACTTCACAATTGGCAAGCGAATGCGTGCATGGGGTTTGGTGCAGCTGATAACGGGGTCGGTTGGGGAACGGTGGGCGGAGTGTCTCTCGGCCGTTCGGACAGCATCCGTCGTGCCTATGGTTAGTTTCAAAACCCTCGCAGGACGGTGGGCGACCACGCACCGTATACACGTTTGTGGCACCGCCTCATGTCTCTTCGGGTACGCCGATGTGCCCGACGCGATCGCCCATTCTTTATCCTGTCCAGTTCTTCGTCGCCTCCTTGACTTTTCTGTTTCTCCCATCTACATGCTGGGCTTTGCAGCCCCGAAAGAATACAATACCGCCAGCTGTTCGATGACCCGTGGTGGAACGTTGACGTTTTGTGTGTTGGCGTTCCATGTGTATCACAAAGCCATGGCCGTGCACGAGCCTGGCCAATCGCTGCGCGACGAGCAGCTTGATGGCGTCCTTGCAGCAGCCCGTCACACCACTTTGAAGTAGTTTGCTCTTGGACGAACCACATTATATATACGGCCGGTCATATCCATCATCAGCATCGCCACCATCATTATCATCATCATCACCATCATCATCATCATCATCATCATCATCATCATCATCATCATCATCATCATCATCACCATCTTCATCATCGCCATCACTCCCATGTCGGCACGCCCTTCGCACGATGCGTGGCCCCACAGGGAACTCCACCCAGGGCCCCAGCGGCGCAGCTGGCATGTCGCCGACATCCCCGTTCTTCCATACCCCTCACACGATTTGTGGCCCCACACCACAGAGGGCTCCGCCTGAGGCCTCAGTGGCGCGGCCGGCATGTGGGCGACACCCCCGTTTCGGCGCACCCCCAGACGTTGCGTGGACCCACAGGGAGTTCCACCAAAGGCACCAGTGGCGCAGCCCGAATGTGGGCAACACCCCCGTTTCGGCACACCCATGACACGTTTTGTGGTTCCACAGGGAGTTGCACCTACAGCCCCAGAGGCGCAGCCCGCATGTGGGCGGTTCCCCGTTTTGGCATACCATTCATACGTTTCGTGGCCCCACAGGGAGCTCCACCTGGACCTAGTGTAGGCCCCAGTGGCGCAGCTGGCATGTGTGCGACACAACCTTTCGGGTACACCCTTCACATTTTTGTTGGCCCCAAAGGGAAGCCCGCATGTGGACGACACCCCCTCCCGGCACACCCCTCACACGTTCTGTGACCCCTCAGGGAGCTCCACCTACGGTGCCAGAGGCGCAACCGGCATGTGGGCGACACCCCCTATTCGGCACACACGGCACACGTTTGGTGGCTCCACAGGGAGCTCCACCGAATGGCCCAGCGACACAGCTCGCATGCGGGCGTTGCCTAGGGAATTCCACCTCAGACGGTACTCACACTTGCGGTGCTCACAATTGCATGGTCGGGTTTTCTTGCCAGGCCAATTTGACAGCCCCGAGGCCCAGTAAGGGCCCCGAGTCAGGGGCAACGATACGGGGGGATAGGCATAGGGGGGGAACGCATGGACCCCCAATCGCCCATTCATCGCCGACTGGGGTCTGATAGCCCCAACCTGCCCAGGAACGTGCGGATGCACTATCGGGGGCCTATCGCCGATCTATCGGCGATGGATCGCCGTTCCCCCCCTATGCCTATCCCCCCCCCCTATCGTTGCCCCTCACCGAGAGGCCGAAAACTGCCAAAAAGTGGCCGCTCCATTTTTCCCAGAGCATCGGATCTCTGGGTGTAAACCTCGTCGCCCGAGAGCCAGCCGGCCGGGCGCCCCGCGTTGCCCCCCCCCCCCCCCCCCCCGAGGTCGAGGAGGTGGAGGAGGAGGATCAAGAGGATGTATTCGGATGCAACTCCTGGGAGGTCAAATTTTGACTTTGCCCTGATCCGAAACCAGGTTTAATCCGGGTTCATATCGTTTTATCCAGGCTAATCCAGCTTAATCCCGCTTGATCCGCGGCCTACTCCAGCGTAGTAGCCCCCCAATGGGTCTCAATTCTCTTTCATCCATCGGGCGAAGACCTCGCAATAGTTGCCTCCTAAGATGGAGGAGGAGGAGGAAGGGGCTCCGAGAGGCCGAAAACACGGAAGAACTTCCGTCCCGATTGTGTTTGGGCGCCGGATGCTTGGGGACGCATGCCGCGCCGCAGGGGTGGCCCCCGTGCCCACGGTGCTGTGCGCCCCCCCCCCCCCCCCCACCTCGTGCAGGCGGCGGGCAAGCCCGAGTTCCAGTCGCCCAAGGAGTCCTGGCACAGCGGCGCCACGGAGGCGGAGCCGGACAAGAACATGAGCGCCCAGGGCTCGGCATTATTCGCCATGCTCTGTTCTGAAGAGCGCCCCGCACGATATGATCATGCATGGGAATGCCAGCACGCGCGCGTCGTCAGCGCCAGGACGTGATGACCCGCACAAGGGTTGTGGAAGTCGATTCATGAAGAGGAAGCTGGCTGCCAAATAATTTCCAGATGTCTACAAGATGTTTCAAACAAATATTTGAAAATGTTAAAAACATGTTTGAATCATGTTTAGAACATTTTCCCAACCCTCCTGCGTGGGGATCTCGTTTTGAACAGAGCACTGCTCGCGCGTCTCCTTGCCTCCTTCCCCCCCCCCCCTCTTCCCCCTTGCCTTTGACCTCGCCATCCCTGGGGGGCTGCGATCTGTGAAACTGTCGCCAATTTCGAGGCCTGCTGGGGGGCCCAGCACAGTGGGTACTCAGCGCAGACCTCAATTAGACCTCGCCATCCCTGGGGGGCTGCGATCTGTGAAACTGTCGCCACTTTCGAGGCCTGCTGGGGGGCCCAGCACAGTGGGTACTCAGCGCAGACCTAAATTAGACCTCGCCATCCCTGGGGGGCTGCGATCTGTGAAACTGTCGCCACTTTCGAGGGCTGCTGGGGGGCCCAGCACAGTGGGTACTCACCGCGGACTCAAATTAGACCTCGCCATCCCTGGGGGGCTGCGATCTGTGAAACTGTCGCCACTTTCGACTGTCGCCACTTTCGAGGCCTGCTGGGGGGCCCAGCACAGTGGGTACCCACCGCAGACTCAACTTAGACCTCGCCATCCCTGGGGGGCTGCGATCTGTGAAACTGTCGCCACTTTCGAGGGCTGCTGAGGGCCCAGCACAGTGACGCCACGCAGACCCAAATTAGACCTCGCCATCCCTGGGGGGCTGCGATCTGTGAAACTGTCGCCACTTTCGAGGCCTGCTGGGGGGCCCAGCACAGTGACGCCACGGGCAGACCCAAATTAGACCTCGCCATCCCTGGGGGGCTGCGATCTGTGAAACTGTCGCCACTTTCGAGGCCTGCTGGGGGGCCCAGCACAGTGGGTACCACCGCAGACCAAATTAGACCTCGCCATCCCTGGGGGGCTGCGATCTGTGAAACTGTCGCCACTTTCGAGGCTGCTGGGGGGCCCAGCACAGGGGGGACTCAAATTAGACCTCGCCATCCCTGGGGGGCTGCGATCTGTGAAACTGTCGCCACTTTCGAGGGCTGCTGGGGGCCCAGCACAGTGGGTACTCACCGCAGACTAAAATTAGACCTCGCCATCCCTGGGGGCTGCGATCTGTGAAACTGTCGCCACTTTCGAGGCCTGCTGGGGGGCCCAGCACAGTGGGTACCACGGCGGACTTCAAATTGACCTCGCCATCCCTGGGGGGCTGCGATCTGTGAAACTGTCGCCACTTTCGAGGCCTGCTGGGGGGCCCAGCACAGTGGGTACTCACCGCGGATTCAAATTAGACCTCGCCATCCCTGGGGGGCTGCGATCTGTGAAACTGTCGCCACTTTCGAGGCCTGCTGGGGGGCCCAGCACAGTGACGCCACGGCGGACCCAAATTAGACCTCGCCATCCCTGGGGGGCTGCGATCTGTGAAACTGTCGCCACTTTCGAGGCCTGCTGGGGGGCCCAGCACAGTGTACGCCACGGCGGACTCAATTAGACCTCGCCATCCCTGGGGGGCTGCGATCTGTGAAACTGTCGCCACTTTCGAGGCCTGCTGGGGGGCCCAGCACAGTGACGCCACGGGCGGACTCAAATTAGACCTCGCCATCCCTGGGGGGCTGCGATCTGTGAAACTGTCGCCACTTTCGAGGCCTGCTGGGGGCCCAGCACAGTGGGTACCCACCGCAGACTCAAATTAGACCTCGCCATCCCTGGGGGGCTGCGATCTGTGAAACTGTCGCCACTTTCGAGGCCTGCTGGGGGGCCCAGCACAGTGACGCCACGGGCAGACTCAAATTAGACCTCGCCATCCCTGGGGGGCTGCGATCTGTGAAACTGTCGCCACTTTCGAGGCCTGCTGGGGGGCCCAGCACAGTGGGTACTCGGGCAGACCCAAATTAGACCTCGCCATCCCTGGGGGGCTGCGATCTGTGAAACTGTCGCCACTTTCGAGGGCTGCTGAGGGGCACAGCACAGTGGGTACCCACCGCAGACTCAAATTAGACGCCGCTTTCGTCCTTGTTCTCCTCCTGCAGTCACCTTCCCTCTGCTGCTGCCGTGCTGATGGTTCGGCTTCCCGCACGTTTTTCTCCTGCTCTGCGTTCCCGACTCCCCATGTCCTCTTCGAGCCTGTAGCTGTCGCCCCTGGTTCTTGTATGGTTCTCCTGCGCATCATGCCATAGGCGCGTGTCCCAAGTAGCTTACACATCAAGTTGATTGTCCATGCAAGTTTCGGCCAACTCCTCGTTTCCATTGATACAAATGGGTTGGGTACGTCACAGGGTCATTTATTAAATGATAGGGTTGGTAGAGCGTCCATTGTCGTGGCATCCACAACACAAGGGCCTGAGACCTGGCCACCGGTGCCGTGAGGCAGGTGCTGGGGGCTGCAGCCAAAGCGTCAAAAATCTTGGGGGTAGCGCATGCGTCTCCGAGGGCTAAGGTGTAGCAATAGTTTTGTGGAGGACGATCAATGGAGAGGAAGCATGTTGCCAACTAAATTATAGATGTCTAGAACATGTGTTAAAGCTGTTTCAAACATGTAAAACAACATGCTTGAAACATTTTCATGACATGTTTCCGACATTTGAAACACATTTTTAAGCAGATGATAGGACTGTTCGGGTGTCCATTGTCGTGGCATCCACAAGGCCACCGTTGCCCTGAGGCAGGTACTGGGGGCTGCAGCCAAAGCGTCGAAAACCTCGGGGGTAGCGCATGCGTCTCCGAGGGCTAGGGGTAAAATTACTCCGACGGAAGGGCCCCACATGAGAATCTCTTTAGCTTGCATGCGGGTATCCTCCTGCCCCTTCCCTTCTCCCACCTACTCTTGCCTCCTCGTTCTCCTCCTGTCTGCTCCTCCTTCTGCCTCAACCCCTGCCTCTTCCTCCTCTTCTTGCCTCCTCCACCTCCTCCCCCTCCCCCTCGTTATGCTTCCTCCCCCCCATTCCCCCTGCCCCTCCTGCCTCCTGCCTCCTCCTCCTGCTCTCCCTCTCCCTTCTCCTCCTCCTCCTCCTCATCCCCTGTCCTCCTCCTCTCCCTCTCCCTCATCCGCTTCTTCCTCCTCCTCCTCCTCCTCCTCCTCGTTTCCATATTCCTCCCCCCTCCTCCCCCCCTCCTCCTCCTCCTCCTCCTCCTCCTCCTGCCTCCTCCTTAGGCCTCCTGCCCCCTCCTGGGGCCTCCTGGGGCCTCTTGGGGCCTCCTGGAGCCTTCTGGGCCTTCCGGGACCTACTGGGGCCTCCTCGGGCATTCCTCCTCCTCCTTTTCCTCCTCGTCCTTCCTCCCCTCAGCCTCTTCCTCTTCCTGCTTTCCTGTCTCGTCCTGCATCATCCCTCCTCCTTTTCCTGGCAATCCTCCTCCTCCTCGTCCTCGTGCGGAACACGACCCAGAGGAAGCGCACGACGTGCGTCCCAGCCGATACGCGCCGGAGGACGACCCAGAGGAAGCGCGCGCCGGAGGATGACCCGGAGGAACCACGTGAGCTGCGGGACCCATAGGAAGGCTCCCGCCTGACGCGTCCTCACAATTCACTCACAGACGAGGGTCCCGCTTGATACTTCTTCCAAATTCAGACCTGAGGAGCCCAAAAGTGACGACAGTTAAAGGAATCCGATGACCCGCTCGGATTAGTATCATGATCTGCGGGCCCCATAGGGAGGGGGCTCCCGCCTGAGAATTGCTTGCAATTCACTGACAAACGAGGCTCCCGCCTGATACTTCCTCCAAATTCAGACCTGAGGAGCCCAAAAGTGACGACAGTTACAGGAATCCGATGACCCGCTTGGATTAATAACATGATCTGCGGGCCCCATAGGGAGGGGGCTCCCGCCTGAGACTTCCTCACAATTCACTCACAGACGAGGCTCCCGCTTGATACTTCTTCCAAATTCAGACCTGAGGAGCCCAAAAGTGACGACAGTTACAGGAATCCGATGACCCGCTCGGATTAGTAACATGATCTGCGGGCCCCATAGGGAGGGGGCTCCCGCCTGAGACTTCCTCACAATTCACTCACAGACGAGGCTCCCGCTTGATACTTCCTCCAAATACAGACCTGAGGAGCCCAAAAGTGACGACAGTTAGAGGAATCCGATGACCCGCTCGGATTAGTAACATGATCTGCGGGCCCCATAGGGAGGGGGCTCCCGCCTGACGCTTCCCACAATTCACTCACAGACGAGGGTCCCGCTTGATACTTTTCAAATTCAAACCTGAGGAGCCCAAAAGTGACGACAGTTAGAGGAATCCGATGGCCCGCTCGGATTAGTAACATGATCTGTGGGCCCCATAGGGAGGGGGCCCCCGCCTGA
>CAUYUJ010002837.1:47500-65000 GCA_963575745.1 Prorocentrum cordatum | reverse complement strand
GCTTGGGAGCGCTTCTCGGGCGCTTGGGAGCGCTTGGTGGGTTGCCTTCATCTGTTGGTTGCATCGGGCCTGGCGGCTCAAGATGAGTCCAAGAGGGCATCGGAGGAGCCAAAGAGAGGCCAGAGAGTCCAAGGAGGACCCCGAGACAGGCCCTCCAGGCGGCCCAGGACAGCCCAGAGAGGGCCCCAAGGCGGCCCAAACCCAGGACAGCCCAAAGGGGCCCCAAGATGACCGGTGAGGATTGTTTCCGTAGACCCCCAACCGCGTCAGCCAGGACCCTTGGCGGCGGCAGCTGCGAAGACAGGCGCGCTCTGGCGCGCAAAGTCAGTGCCGCCATTGCTCACTGCGGTTTTCCGTCGCCGACGGAAGCAGGGCATGCGCGTTGGCGCCGTCTGCAGGATTCGTGCGTCCTCAGTCCGTTGCCCATTGGATGAGGGCTGGATTCAGCTCGGCGGCGCGTGGGTGCTCACAGTTCGCTGCGTTGGCGATTTTACAGCTTCTCGCGTCAACGCGGCGGTGTCTGTTGGAGAGACCGTCGGGGAGTCGAGCACGATCTTCTCGACAGTTTGTTGGCTCTTCTGCGGCGCGTGTGCCTTTTCCGTTGGAGTCGGAGCGAGTTTAAGGGGGGGAGATTTTGCCCAGGCCTCCAGCACTCTTCCTTTCGCCAGCGCGCACTTGCAGCTCGCAGCTGCGACCTGGGAGCCGGCAGCGCTCGGGGGCCAGGCGTTTCGGCTTCCAGCGTGCCCGTTTGGGGCATCGGCTCTTGAACATATCAGAGCCCCGAACCATCAGGGGTAACTCGGGTCAGGGCTATCTCGGGTTCGTTTTTCGGGAGTCCGAACCCGAGTTATCCCGGACCCGAGTTACCCCGGATAGTTCGGGCGTCCAGAGCCCCGAATCATCAGGGGTAGCCCGGGTCAGGGCTATATCGGGTCCGTTTTTCGGGAGTCCGAACCCGAGTTATCCCGGGCCCGAGTTACCCCGGATATTTCGAGCGTCCAGAGCCTCGAATCATCAGGGGTAACCCGGGTCAGGGCTAACTCGGGTCCGTTTTTCGGGAACCCAAACCCGAGTTACCCCGGACCCGAGCTATCCCGGATAATTCGGGCGTCCAAATATACTTGGGAGCGCTTTGGCAGTGCTGTACACGCATTTTGGCGCAACTGTTCTTCGTGGTGTTTTAACGCTTCGTTGACGACCTCTTCGGCGCTGATGCCGCGCATGCTGGCGCGCCTCCGATCGCATCGCCAAGGGGCGCTTCTGAAATCGCGCAGGAGGTCGACATCCCCGGGTAGGGGCTTAATGCTCCCAAGCGCGTGGCAGAAGCGAGCGCAGCCACAGTGCTTGGCGCCGACGTGGCAATTGCCCAGGATTTCAGAGATGCGCGTTCCCACTGGTCCGGCAAAGCGGTCGCAGTGTAGCGCGCAGATTGCGACAATTCTCGCCTCGGGGGGTCTCCGCCGCGCTGAAGCAGGAAGCTGGCCGGCAGGCTCAGCTGGGGAGCTCCAGCAGTATTCGGCAAGGCGGCCCGCGTGCATCTCGCACCTTTGTTTTGGCATGCCTCCCGCAGTTCGTCCCGCCTGTCTGGCCGCGCGGCCCCGTCGCTGAATGGTGGCTCCGACTCTGAGAATGCGTGCCGCGCCGCTTTTTCCGTTGCAGGCAGCCTGTCAGCCGCGCTCGTTGCGTTCTTTGTTCGGGCGCGACTGGCCGGGGGAATCTCGGTTGGGCCATGCCCAGTGCGCGCGCATGGGCAGCCTGCACCGTCCAGCCACGGGTACTCCAGTGGGTGCGGCACAGGAAAAATCAAGTCGCGACTTGGGAGCTGCTTGCGGCGATTTGCATTTCAGATTGGGTACTGAAGCGCCACGAAGGCGAACTCGAGGTTTGCTTGTTTGTCGATAACACGCTCTCGGCACGCTGCTCCGCGGGTCGCCCAGGTAGCTGGGGCGATCTCGCAGGGGACCTCTGGCTGCGCGTCGCCCGCGCTGGTCTTGTACTTCATTGCGTTTACGTGCCGAGCCATTCGAACATGGCCGATGCGCCGTTTCGGCCAGTCGAGAACCAGCGCGAGCTGGAAGATATGCGACGGGCCAGTTTTTTTTATCGAGTCTCCTGGGAGGCGACGCCAGACGCACCATGGCCGCAGCGATTGTCGAAGCAGCGGCGCCTGGGCGCGGGGGGAAAACAAAAACACCCAGGCATCGCGATCTGATTCGGGTGATGTCCGGTGGTGCAGGCGTTGCGTGTTCAGAGCGGCGGCAACCGCATACCCCTGCTCAAGTTGTCGATTTGGGCGGCCGGGTGCTCGGATTGGCGATTCGAACGCACGCGAGCTCCGAGTGCCAGTTTTGGCGTTCCCATTGCGGTCGTTGCGGTTTCCGCACTTCCGAGCTCGGATTGCCAAGTCAAGCATTAAGCATTTCTGCTTGGAGTGTCAATGCTGAGATTTCCGTGCTCGGATTGAAGGCCTGCGCGTTTCGGTGCCCCGATTGCCGATTCGGGCGCGCGTTGGTGGCCCGTGGAAGCGCTTCCGTGCTCGGATTGTTGATTCGAGCGTCGGCCGTCCCATCTCATGTCTGCTTTGTTCCGCAGTCATTTTGGCGCAGGCTGGCGCGTCAGATTTCATTGCGCGCAGTCGCAAGGCCCAGTCAGCACTGCCCCCTGCGGCCGCGGCGGCTGCTGAAGAGTCTCTGGGCGTCGAGGGCGCCCCCGGCAATTCCGCTGCGGTCCCAGATCTGTTCCGCCAGCTCGTTCGGCAAGTGGCGTCTACGAGTCCGCCGGGGCCAGCTGCTGACTCCCGACGCTGCGCGCGCGGAGCTGCTCCGCGCGGGCGCTGGTGACACTGCGGACTTCGAGGGTTCATCTGTGAGCGCGCAAGGAAACTGGCAGCCCCTGGCGGCCTAGGCAGTTCGCGGCGCGGTTTCCGCGGCAGGGCCGGCTTCGGGCGGCTCTGCTGGCAGAGGCTTCAAGGCTTCGCCCAGCAAGGTCGTCGCGGCAGCGCCGGCATCAGCTTTGCAACTGCAGCCCCCGCTTCAGAGCCACTCCCCGGCCCAGGCGGACGCGGGCAAGCAGCGCTCGCTTTCGCTGCCCAGGCGCGCCGCGCAGGGCGAGCTCCCCCCCCGAAAGTTCGCGCCGGGGCCCGGCTGGCACAATGCCTGTTTGGCGATGTCGGCCTGCCCCCCGAGCCGCGGCCAAGCGGGCGCGCGGTCAGGCGTCGGCGCAGACGTATAGCGAAGAGCGCGCAACTTGGCTTGAGTTCTGCCATTGGAGGAGGAGTGCTTCGTCACATGCAGCTGCAGTTCAGCTATGGGGCGAGGCTGCTGCTCTGGCGGGCGCGCCGCCGCGGCCGCCTCGATATTCAGCTGCGTGCGTTTTCAGCATTTTCTATCGTCAGGTTTCGCATATTGTTCAGCGCTCGCTGCGGGGTATATTGTTCGCATATTCGTTGTGCGCTGGCGCTGCAACGTGCTCGGCTTGGCGATTTAGCTGGCGCTGGCCGCCTGGCGCGAGGGGCGGAAAAGGCAGGCGCGCACCCGGCCCGCCCCAGAGCGTGGACTGCGGCCAAAACACGAGCTTTGGCCACATGGGCGAGAGCAGCAGGCCGCCAAGACCTCACATGGTCGCGGGTGGTTGCCAGACATTTTTGCTTGCGGTATTCGTCAGAGTGCCTGGCGCCCGGGGCGGACACGGCGCCGCCCCGCATCGAGAGCGCCGGCTCCAGAGTGACAGTCGCGACAATTTTCTCACGGAGGAAATGCAACGGCGCGCCAGTGGAGGTGGCACGGAGGTGCGGTTGCAGTTCCACGCGTTTCCATCTGCGTGGCGTCTTGCGCCCTCAGTGACGCGGCCGCGCTGAATGCAGTGCCTGTCGGCGGCCTCAGGTATCCAGAAGCATTCGGGTTTCTGAAAGCTGGAGCGGCCGCCCTCGGCTTCCCAGATGCAGCTGCATGGGGAAGTCGCGCATTCTGCTGGGGATTCGGCGATGGCGCCTTGCGCGCGGGAGGCCCTTCGGCGTTATTTTGGCATGGGCGCTGGAAGAGATCGGCCGCGTTCGGCTGCGCCACAGCGCGGTCGCCGGGCGCTGTGGCCGCCGCCGACTGGCTCGCGCAGAATTCTGATCCAAGTGGCGCGGTGAGGAGTGGCGCGCGCCTGTTTGCGCGCAGTGCTGTCTGGGCAGAGTGCAAAACAGGCCCGCGCGCGCTGGCGCGCCTGGTGCGCAGGCCTTTCCTGCATGCATTGGGCCCCAGGAGGTTCCAGTCAGGGCTTCCCGGCGGCGCCGTTCCCACTTGCCACGTGCTGGCGCGGGGGCGCCTGCCGTTGAAAAGGAGAAGGCACGCCCGCGAGGATTTTCATGGCCCGCAAACCGCGCATTCGTTTGCGGGGCAGGAAAATCTAAAGGGGGCAACACTAATCTCCATGCCTCTCTGACTCTGGGCTCCTTGAGTCGCGCTCTTGGCCTGGTTGCCTCCAGCAAGGGGCTGTGGCTCACGCGCCTGGGCGGCCTCACCTCCCGTCCGCCTCTGCTCTTCTTCTCCTCGGTTGTTGGCTGGTTGGTTGTTTGATTGGCTGGGGCTCTCGCTTGCTGGCGGCGCTGGCGCCGTCGCTGACGTGGTCCGCATGGTGCCTGCGTGGGCGCTTCGGAGTCCGTGCTGATTCTGGGGCGCGGTCCGCCCTCGTGAAGGTCGGGCGCCCCGTTTGCGTCGGTTTGCCGCCGATGGAGGAGGCCGCCCTGCCAGGGCTTGCGCGCAGGCGCGCTTTTCTCCCACCCTCATCCGCCCTGGTGCGCTGCAGTGTGCCGTTGCTGGCGCCCCAGTCTGGAGGGCCCTTGGAGGTTTCCACTCAGGGCTTCCTGGCGGCGCCGTTCCCGCTTGCCACATGCTGGCGCGGGGGCGCCGGCCGTTGAAAAGGAAAAGGCACGCCCGCAAGGATTTTCTCCACATTCAGTGCGCCTCGGCTTTGCGGCGCCCCTTCCCGAAAAAAACCCAAGACGCAGCGGAAATGGATATACGCGTTGCCCGCAATCTGGGGAAAAACATGTTTGCCATGTTTGCTGGGTTCTGCCGCCGATCGAGCAATGCGTTTAGGAGAGCTGCGCCGAGGCCTGGAAGCTTGCGTGCGAGGTCGCGCTGCCGCTCAAGATCGAGACGGCAGAGGACCGTTCGGGCTGCAGCGGGTATGCCGTTGGCCGCGCCGTGCGTTATCCAAACATGTTTGCGTCGTGAACAAAAATCACCTTTCTCGGCCTTCGTCGGGCCCCAGGAATTACAAAAACGACTCGGGACGAAAAACCGGTCCAGGAGAAAGGGTCGGGGTTTCCGGAGACCACGTATCGAACAACTCAGGACGTCGCATATCTAAGTTTGCCTCCCTGGTGGTGCCCGCGGTGCCCTCTCCTTCGGCAGCTTGCACCGGCCGTTCATTTCCCAGTATGAGACGACATAAACAAGACAGCTTGGCGGTCCGCACGGATTTCTTGGATCGGCGCTGGACCTCGCTGGCGGCGCCTCGGGCGCCGCCCCTGGCGCACTCCGCGCGCCAAGGAGGGAAGTCCAGCGCAGGAGGAGGGAGGAGGAGGCGGAGGAGAAAGAGGAGGAGGAGGAGGATGAGGCGGAGGAGGAGGAGGAGGAGGAGGAGGAGGAGGAGGAGAGGAGGAGGAGGAGGAGGAGGGGGGGCGAGGGGGTCCAGCGCCGATCCACCGACTCTGTGCGGACGTCCGAGTTGTAATGTTGATGCCGTCGCTCGGTTCTCTAAGCGCACACGCTTCGGTGCCTGCGGCCGCCTGCGCACTCGGGCGTGTCCTCCTACAAGCAGTCTGTGGACGAAAATTTAAACATAGTCAAACATCGCAGAAAATAGCAAAACATACTGCACACATCGTCCCCCGACTATTTGTTTATTATGTTGTAGGTTGAATACATTTTCCTGTAGAGGGACACGCCCGACTGAACTTTAGATTTCGTGCGGCTTCCCCCCCCTCCAGGGCTCGTTGTGATTCCTCTGATTCGATTCGATTCGTCGACTTCGATGCCTTCGAATCCGATTCGATTCGACTTCGGATTCCGATTTGGGCTCCGGTTCCTTACTGAAGGCAAACTAGCCTGCCGATTTCCGCCGATACGATTTCTCCGGACTCGGCTGTCGATCTCCGCCAATCCGACTCATTTCGATCGCCCATCCGACTCATCGATTCGATTCTGGGCTCTCTTGCCCCTCCCCTTGCGCACCCCCCTTCTGTGCGCCGCCAACAGAATCTGGACTTGACCCTGGGCGTGTTCTTGGAGTTTCTTCTCGCCCCCCCCTCCCGCGTTCCCCCTCGGGCCGCCCACTCCTCTTGCCCACTGGCCTCTGTCTCGTGCCTCTTCTCAGCAGGGCTCGCCAGCCCACGGCTCGCAGACCGCTCTCGGGGCTCGAGGAGATGGGGGTCCATGCAAGCAGGGGTCAGCCAGAGCGCCAGATCGTGCAGGATCCTGCAAAGCCAGGGTTGCATTGACCCGGGCTTGGGCGCAGGATCGTCTATTATCTTGCAGGAGTTTGCAGGAGCCTGCGAATCCTGACTGACCCGGGCTTGGATTGACCCGGGTCAGTAGATCCCCGACGCGTTGGCTTGCGCCCTCGCCGCGGAACAAAAGCAACTCTCAACACTCTCCCTGCCCCTGCCCCCTGGTGGCCCCCCCTGTCGGCCACGCGCAGAGGAGGGTATCGGTATGAGAAGTAGGAGGAGGAGAAGGAGGAGGAGGAGGAGGCGGAGGAGGAGGAAGAGGGGGAGGAGGGGGAGGAGGAGGAGGAGGAGGAGGAGGAGGAGGAGGAGGAGGAGGAGGAGGAGGAGGAGGGAGGGGAGGAGGAGGGGGAGGAGGAGAAAGGAGTGAGGAGAGATGAGAGAGGAGAGAAGAGAGAGGAGAGAGGAGGAGAGGAGAGAGGAGGGAGGAGGAGGAGGGAGAGACAAGAGAGAGGGAGGGAGGGAGGAGGAGGAGAGAGGAGAGAGAGAGAGGAGAGAGGAGAGAGGAGAGAGAGAGAGGAGGGAGGAGGGATGAGGAGGAGGGGGAGGAAAGGTGAGGATGATGATGATGATGATGATGATGATGATGATGATGATGATGATGATGATGATGATGATGATGAGGAGGAGGAGGAGGAGGAGGAGGAGGAGGAGGAGGAGGAGGAGGAGGAGGAGGGAGGAGGAGGGGGAGGATGAGGAACCCCCGCGCAGCGCGACAGGGAGGACGAGGGTGGGTGACGAGAGACAAGCGCGAGCTGCCACAGCCCTGCACACGCGGCGACGAGAGCACCAGCAGCTCGCAGAGTGGCGACGAGAGCACCAGGCACTTCCGCCAACCCCTGCCCTGCGACACACAGTGACCGGCGCTGAGGCGCTTGAACGGAAGCCGGCGCTGTGGCGAGAAGGGCGCAGCACCTGGCGCGGGTGCAGTCCGAGCACGCTGGCCAGCCCTGCGGGCCGAAAGGCGCCGGCAGGCCCGCCAACCAATCAACCAACCAACCGCCAGCAACAGAAGCAGAGGACAAAGCGGAAGGAGGCAGAAACGTGGCATCCCCACGCCAAATCGGCCGGCCAGTGGCCACCGACTGTGAGCAGGATCCGGCGCGCCGTCAAGGCATTGCATGGCAATGAAATTTACCGATGGAGGCCACCGAAATCCCGAGGGGAAGCGGCCACACAGGTGCCCGTTCCCAGGATGCTCTTGCCCCCCAAGTCGCTACGAGATTTTGGGGCGATGGAAATCCTCCAGGACCGCGCTTTGCGCAACCCTAGCGGTCGGCGCCCCCGCGCCACCGTTGGGCACGTGGGACAAGAGGTGCCGCCAGGCTGACCGAATCTGGAATTTCTCCAGTGGCCAATTGCATCCAAAGTGGGGCTGCCGCAGGGCGGCGGACCTGCCGACGAGGCGGACGTGGACTGATGCACTTCGGACGTCCTTTTTCCGTAAGCGCCCACTGCGCCCGAACGGATTTGGACAACATCGGCTCGCGGCTTGGCCGGCGCACTGCCCTTCGTCTCCACTGGGCTCTGAAAACTCGGTTGGCCACGCGGCCTCTGCACGTGCCCCGCGACTCTGCGCCGCGGCGTAACCAAACGCCGCCGCGCCACGCCAGCCCCCAGACCAGAGCAACGCAGAGGGGCCACCTGCACGCAAGGCATCGTTTGGGAAGCCTCTCCTAAAAAGGCGCGCGTGCCCCAATGCTGCGCGTCTGGTCGTTGTAGAGCCGAAGCTGCAGCTGTCAGAAATGCCGGGGGCTCTGGGTCGCGACGCGCGCGAAAGGGGCGCCGGCGGCCGCAGCTGCCTCGTGCAGCGCGCATTCTCCGCGCGACAGCCGCTTTCCACCTGCGCACAGGCACTTGCGCACGATATCCACTGGCGCTAGGATCCCCCCCCCCCCTGAAAGTAAGGATCGCGCCTGCATCGCCACCCTCGCCGTTGAACCGGAAGGGGTCGAGTTCGGATCCCAGCGCCAGCGTTGCAGGATATCTGAGGAACAAATGGCGCGAGACCACCCAGGACCTGGCCAAGTCCGCGCGCCCCGCGCGCGAGGCCCAGTCCGACAGCAATTTCGCCCAGGCTGCCGATGCCCAAACCTTCGGGCGCACATGCGACGTGAACGCCGCGTCTGCGCCCCGCGCAACCCTCACTGCGTCGGCAATCACTGCGAGAGGATGGCGCAGCAAAGCCGCCACATAACGATATAAGAAGTTTCGCCCCAAAGAGGCGCTGCCACGGAACGGGCTTGCCACTGCCGAAAGGGTCGAATAATCAGCAGGCCAGGGCGGCTCGCCTGCGAGCGCAGCAGCTGCGCCCCGCAGTTGAACTGCACTCCCGCTTCTCCTCCACCCGCAGTATTCGATCCGCGCTGCCCGCTTCTGAGATTCAACAGGCCATGCCTCTTCGGCCTGGTCCGTCCGCACTCTTTCAGAGTCGCTCGAGGCAGCGCGCCAGGGGCCCCAAGAGGATTGTCCGGCAATCGGCAAATGTCTCGGATGGATTGCGCCGGCGTGGCCTGGGGCAACGGCTCGCCGTGGCCGCCGCCCCCGGCGGGGCGGGGCCTGCCGCAGTGCCTGTGCCCGCGGGCGGGCCGGCTGGCGGCTGCCCGGATAGCCCCTGCGGCGACGCGCGCATCTTCGCCGTCGTGGGGGACTTGCGAGGAGTGCGGCGTGCCGACTTCCAGGGCATGGTCGCCCAGGTGGTCGGGTTCCCTTGACATGACTGGCCAGCGCGCGGACCGCGCACGCTGCTGTGGGTGCCGCGGTACATGTCTCAGAGGTCGGGGACTCCGACGGCCCACCACAAGCGGTGGCTGGCGGAGACGGAGCTCGACCCCGAGTCGCCGGGCGTGGATATCCACCAGATGGGCGGCATGGGGCTGGAGTCGGCAGTGACGTACGATCTGGAGCTCGACGGGTCGGCGTGCGTCTGCCCGGCCCTTCGCGACCACCTCGCGCAGGAGTTGCAGCGGGAGATGGCGGTGGCGAAGGAGAGGCGCAAGGCGCGAGAGGAGCGCGCCCTCGCCGGGGCCTTCCCCGGCCAGCCTGGCGCAGGGCGCGGGAGGGGGAGGCGCGGCGGTGGCCGCGGCGGCCGCGGCGGCGGGCCCAACGCCGCAGGGGGCGATGGCTGACTCGCCCCGGGGCGGAGGGCCTGGCCAGCCGCCGCCCCTGTCCCCCTCGGCCCCCGCGGAGCCCGCCAACAGCGCGGGCTTCCCCCTGGCGGCGCAGGGCGCCGGCTGCAGGACGACGACCGGCAGCGGGGCATCTTTCCGCTCCCGCCGCTGGCTGCTGCCGACGTGACGCCCCGCGTGTCCGGGGCTCGGCGGCGCGTTCGGGCCGGCCATGCCTTCGCGCACGCGCTGGACCGTGCCAGTGCCGCCGTGCATGCCTTTAATGACCTCTACGGCGACCAGTCCTCGCCCGCGCCAACGCCGTCTGCCGGGCGGCGCTGTGCCGCCGTCCACATTTGGGACTCGGTCGCTGCTCTGGGCCCTGAGCCACCTGAGTATCGTGACGACGTCTCCGACAACAACGGGGCCCTGAGGGCGGTGGGCCCACCACTCCCTACGTGCCAGACCTTGTCTCCTGGCCTGATGTCTCGCAGCCGCCCGCGCCGCTCCTTGGGCTGCTGGGCGAGCGTGACTCTGCCGCGCTGCGGGAGTGGAGGTGCCAAATGCTCCGCGAGCCCGAGGAGGCGCGGCAGTTGCGGGCGGAGGCGTGCCCGCACGGCCCGTGCACGGACCCTGCGCTGCTGCGCTCGCTGCCCAACTACGCCGCCTTCCTCAGCGCCATGATGGAGCGCAGCATGCTGACGTTTGCCCCTGCGCGAGGGCGCCGGGGCAACATGGGGATTTTCTTCGCGCCAAAGAAAAGTGGTCGTCTGAGGGCCATCTTCGACACGCGGCTCGCCAACTGCGCGTTCGTCGATGCGCCTCGCACCCAGCTGCCGCCTGCTTCCGCCTGGGGGCGGCTCGAGACGGGCGACGTGCGGGTCTCCATCGCCTCGGCGGACCTGGACGCGGCCTTTTACCACATGCGGGTCCCGGACGGGATGGAGGAGTTCTTCGTGCTGCCGCCCATCCCCGCCAAGCACCTCGCTCCGTACGGGGTCGCTTTGGACGGAGTGGAGGGCGAGTCGCTCCTGCTGCCCCAGGTGGTGGTGCTGCCGATGGGCTTCAGCTGGGCCTTGCACCTCTGCCAGACGGTGCTGGAGGCATCGTTGGGCCGCGCTGGTTTCCCTCAGAGTGACCTCATCCTCCACGGCCGCTGCGGCTGCCAGCTCACGAGCGACCTGGACTCGGTCGCGGGCGCCGGCTATGTGGACAACTGCTTCGCCCTCGGCGGCTCCCCAAAGGTTGTGAGCGAGCGGCCGCAGGCCATCACCGACGATCTGACGCGCCACGGGCTCGCCGTGCACGAGCTCGAGCCGCCCTCCCAGGATCGCGACTTTCTGGGGCTATCGCTGCGCGAGGGGCGCTGGCTCAGCCTCAGGACGCGCAATATCTGGCGGCTGCGCGCGGCCATCCGCGCCACGCTTCGGAGGCAGGTCATCAGCGGCTTCTTGCTGCGCGTTCTGACCGGCCACATCACCTGGGCGCTGCTGCTGCGAAGGGAGTTGCTGTGCATCCTCGGGGTCACCTACGCCTACGTCGAGACCACTGGGCCAGTCGCGTCACCGCTGTGGCCCGCTGTCCGCCATGAGCTCCAGCTAGTCCACGACCTGCTGCCGCTCTGCACTGCTGACCTTGGTGCCCCGTGGCACGGGCGAGTTGCTTGCGCGGACGCCTCGCCATTTGGGCTGGGCGTCGTCGCTCGTCGCGCCCCAAAGGACTGCGTGGGCACCATTGGTAGAGTTGCTGAAAGATGGAGGTACAAGGTCGAGGGAGGTGCGCAGGCAAGGCGTAGGACGATCGGGATCAACGGTGATAACTCGTCCGAGCAGTTCGGGGGCCTCGAGGGCGACTTCGGGGTGAGTACTCAGCTCGTCGGGGATGTCATCACCGAGGGCCTGCCGTTCGAGGGCGTCTTGGGAGAGGCCTCTGAGGGCCCGGTCGGGCTGCCGCTACCGAGGGCTCCTGGGGGCACCGACAAGTCGATCATGGACATGAGGCCCGTGGTGGACTTCGACGAGGCCCCGTCCCACTTCATCCGTGGGCCCGTTTGGGGCTCCGTCGCCGCCGTGTACATCAAGGGGGGGCCAACATCCTGGCCCTGGAGGGGGAAGCGCTCGTTCTTGGGTATCGGCACCTCCTGAGGTCCACATCCGCATTCGGGTCTCGGCTCCTCATCCTCTCCGACAACCTGCCACTCGTCTTGCCCGTCGGTAAGGGCCGGGCCCGCAGTAAGCACCTCCAGAGCACGCTTCGCAAGATCTGCGCGCTCTCCGTTGCCACTGGCTCAACCCTGGCAGTGAGATGGATACCCTCGGAGGCCAATCCCTCCGGCACGCTCAGCCGCGGGCGCGCTGGCTGGTTCTCTGGCAGTCGGCCTGCGCCGCAGCCCCCTGGTAGCGGGCTGCTCGCCCATGCGGCGGCTTGTGCTGGTGCTGGCACTGGCCCAGGCTGCGGCGGCGGCTCGCCGCTCGGCCGTCCCGGCGCCCTCGGCGCTTCGGGCCGAGCGTGCGAGCCATGCGCAGGCGCTAGCGGCGGAGACGGCCGCGGTGGCGGGGCTGTCGCTGCTCGAGCGGCTGGCGGTGAGGAGCTCGACGGCGCGCCTCTACCGGGGGGCTCTCGCCAGCTTCGTCGGTTTCTGTGTCGAGCGCCGCCTGGACTGGGCGACCCACTCGGGCCTGGACGACACGCTGGTGATGTACATGGACAACGAGTTCCTCCTCGGCGGCGGCGGCAACCAAGGGGGCGTCCTCTTGGCGGCGGTGGCGCACTTCCTCGGCTCGTTCCACAAGCGGACCTCGCTGCTGCTGCCGAAAGCTCACCGCGCGGCTGCAGCGTGGGCGCGGCGCGCACCTGGGCGCACCCGGCTGCCGCTGCCGCGTCGCGTGGTGTTCGCCTTGGCTGGCCTCCTGGTCCACGACGGGTTTCCACGGCTGGCCATCTGCATCCTCGTCATGTTCGCCTCGTACCTCAGGCCTGGCGAGGCAGCGAAGCTGCGCGGGCGGCATCTGATATCGCCGTCGGAGGCGGCGGGCGCCGGCTACCAGTTCTTCGGGCTGCTCCTGCACGAAGGCGGGCAGGAGCCAGGCAAGACGGGCGTGAACGACGAGAGCATCCTCTTCGATCGCGAGGCTTGGCTCAACCCGCTGCTGCACGTTCTGAAGCAGTCCACGGCGCCGTCGGAGCCGCTGTGGGGCCAGGAGGTGGACCGACTGAGCGTGCTGTTCGCTCAGGCCTGCCGTCGGCTGTCGCTGGGTCGGCTTCGCCCGCACCTGTACAGCTTGCGCCGCCGGGGAGCCTCGGACGACATGCTCTCCCAGAGGCGCCAGCTGGGCGAGATCCAGCGGCGCGGCCGCTGGCGGACAGCCAAGAGCCTGAACCGCTACACAATAGGAGACCAAGCTCTTGGACGAGCTCGCCTGGATCCCGCCCGAGGTGATGGAGCTCGGGGCCTTCGTCGAGAGCAACCTGGAGGCGCTGGTCGGCGGCTGCCTGCCCAACTGGCTAGCGACTGGCCGCGTCCCGGCCGCCGCCGCGTCGCTCTTCCGCCCGCTGCCTCAGGGAAGGCAGCCGGCCGCCAGAGGCCGCCCACGCAGGCGGCCCGCGGCCCTGGCGGCGACGGCGGCTGCCCGCCTGCGGACGCGGCGAAGCGGCACCTGCAGCGGCAGCATCGCCGCGCGGCCGCGCCAGGCCGGGCCCTCAGGCGCCGCCCCGTGCTGGAGCTCCTCTGCGGTGCCGGCAGGATCGCCGAGGCGCTGCTCGCCCGCGGCGTCGCCGCGTTTGGGCTCGACTGGCAGCGCAGTCCACTGGAGGATCACGTACTGCCTGCCTTCATCGCCACCGTCGTCGGCTGGATCCGGTCGCGTGCGGTGGGCGCCGTCTGGCTGGGCACACCATGCACCAGCTGGACGCGAGCGTTGCGGCGCCCGCTCAGGTCGGATCGCTACCCGTTCGGGCGGCCCGACCTCTCATCGTCTGAGCAGGCTCGCGCCGCCGCAGGCAATGCCACGCTGCGCATGACAGTGATCATAATTCGTGAGTGCATCTCTGCCCGTGTGCCCGTCTTTCTCGAGAATCCACAGACTTCGCAGATCTGGTCGTGCCCTCCCCTCGCTCGTTTGTGTCGCCAGCCGTCCTGCCAAAAGTCAGTTCTGCATCAGTGTCAGTACGGCGCCGACTTTAAGAAGGCTACGACCATCATGTCTTGGGGTGCGGGCGCCATGCACCCTTTTACAACTTATCTGCTCTGGAAAAAAGAGGCATTTGCAGTCGCTCAGGCAATCGCCATGTGATCTTGGAGGGCAACGACGAGCAAGGGCGAAAGCGCACTGCTGTCGCCGCTGTGTATCCTCGTCTCCTCGCCCACGCTGCCTCGCGCTGTATCGTCGAAGCGTTGCGCATTCAGCCTGGCCTCGCCCTCCAGTTTTTTGCCATGAGATAGCCCACTTTGCCTGCATTCCGAGAATAGTTTCTTCCCTATATATACGGCCTGCGGCCAGTTGAACCTTCGGGATCGGGTGAGGGTCGCACAGGTGGTCCTCTCGAGCGCGGTCGCGCTCCTCGTTCGCTTTGTCTCTGCTGCTCTCGCGCTTCTAGCTCAGTCAACGCCTGGCCCTGTGCTGTCCCAGATGGAAAAGGTGCCTGGCCCGGGAGCCGAAGCGAGCTGGTAGTTTTCACAACTGAGGGCTGAGCAGAGGCAACAGGTCGGACGTACTCATGTCTGGCTCGAAGATTGTCCCGTGGCCATCCCGAATCGCCTTCTCACCACTACTTTTCGGGTGAGGGTCGCACAGGTGGTCCTCTCGAGCGCGGTCGCGCTCCTCGTCCGCTTTGTCTCTGCTGCTCTCGCGCTTCTAGCTCAGTCAACGCCTGGCCCTGTGCTGTCCCAGATGGAAAAGGTGCCTGGCCCGGGAGCCGAGCCGCGACTATATATATATATATATATATATAATACCTATACGACCACCCTGCGGGTGATAAGGAGGTTGGGGGGGGAGGGGCCCAGCAATGGGCAACAGTGGTGAATGTTGTTGTGACAATGCCAGTGGAGATAGTTGCGTTGCCGCTCGCTCTTGGGAGCGAGCGGCAACGCAACTATCATCATCACCATCATCATCAGAATCATCATCATCATTATCATTATCACCATCATCATCATCACCATCATCATCAGAATCATCATCATAATCATCATCAACATCATCATCGGGACACCGACGGGACACGGACGGGACGCCGGCGGAACACCGGCGGGACACCGCGCCGCCCCGGCCGCCCGGAAGGGAATCATTTCGTCCGGCCGCGCCTCAGCCACACGGGACACCAGCGGGACACCGGCGGGACACCGCGGGCCACCGGCCGCCCGGAAGGGATCATTTGGTCCGGCCGCGCCTCAGCCACAGGGACACCAGCGGAGACACCACGCGACCTATACGACCACCCTGCGGGTGATAAGGAGGTTGGGGGGGAGAGGGGCCCAGCAATGGGCAACAGTGGTGAATGTTGTTGTGACAATGCCAGTGGAGATAGTTGCGTTGCCGCTCGCTCTTGGGAGCGAGCGGCAACGCAACATCATCATCATCACCATCATCATCATCATCACCATCATCATCATCATTATCACATCATTCATCCATCATCATCATCATCATAATCATCATCAACATCATCATCGGGACACCGACGGGACACGGACGGGACACGGCGGAACACCGGCGGGACACCGCGCCGCCCCGGCCGCCCTGAAGGGAATCATTTCGTCCGGCCGCGCCTCAGCCACACGGGACACCAGCGGGACACCGGCGGGACACCGCGGGCCACCGGCCGCCCGGAAGGGAATCATTTCGTCCGGCCGCGCCTCAGCCACACGGGACACCAGCGGGACACCGGCGGGACACCGCGGGCCACCGGCCGCCCGGAAGGGAGTCATTTGGTCCGGCCGCGCCTCAGCCACAGGAGACTTTCTCTCGCCCGCCCACGCAGCTTCGCCTCGCCCGCACGGCACGCACGAACACGAAACCGAAATCGATTTCCCGGTAGGGGGGCTCTCCGTTCCACTTCGATCTCACCCCCCAACCTCCGATATATATATACACACACACCCCTCTCTCTCTTTCTTTCTCTCTCTCTCTCTTTTGTGTTCTCCTTCTATCTCTCTGCTCCTCTTTGATTTATCGTTGTGTCCATTTCCCTCCCTGTCTGATTGGGTCTTCATAAATCAGAGTGGATCGGGGCTGGGGCCCACCCGCTTTTAGCCAGGACGTGGCGGCCCTGGTGAGAATGTCGCTCAAGATGCCCGCGACTCAGCCGATACTGGACCCCACCGCCAGGGCTCGAGGATCGACGATCGAGGAAGATCGCGGGCTGAGGAGAAGGAGCAGGAGCGAGTAGGACCGAGGATCGAGGATGGTCGAGGATCGATGAGGGTCGATGGTCGAGGAGAAGGGGCAGGGTCGAGGAAGACCGAGGATCGAGGAGGATGGAGGACCGAGGATGCTTGAGAGTCGAGGACGAGGATCAGGATCGAGGAGGATCGAGGATAGATGATGATCGATGATCGAGGGGGGTCGAGGAGAAGGACTGGGATCGAGGAGCGTCGAGGAGGGTCGATGACCGAGGAACATCGGGGATCGACATCGGCAACGTGACGGGGCGAGAGCCTTCGCTGGAATGACATACCGCGAGCCCACCAGGGATTCCTTGAAGCCCGACTTTGTGGAGGAGGATGAGGAGGCGGAGGAGGAGAGGCTTACGACTTTTGCCGTAGACACCTATCTCTCTGAGTTTTTTCTTCGGGGCGGATCGGTCTCAGACGGCCCCAGGGCTCAAGACAGGGCGGAAAGGGCTTGTGTGACAAAAAACGCAAGGCCCGCACTCCAGAGTCGCCCTCTGCAGTTGGCCTTCTGGTGCAAGCCCACCAGGGGGTCCCTTTCAGCACTGGCGTGCGCGCTTGGATAGGCCACCCCCGCGGCTTCCTGAAGCCATGTCTTCGGATGCATCTCTTGGGACGGCACATGTCATGGCGCCAATTTCGCAGAGCGGATTGTACGAAAAACCATGGGATGGGCCTGGATTGTCCAGGAGAATTTCGTGTTGGATTTCGATGTGAATTTCGCGCGGGCTTTTCGGGACAGGAATGAAGACCACCAACAAAAATACGTGAAATTCATTTCGTTGTTCGCTCGCCGCTTCGGAGCTCTGTATTGACAGAAATCCACAAACAAATCTGCTGCAGCACGTCTGCAAGGCCGTTCAATGCCGCTTTATCCCGCTTAATCCGATGTAATCCCGCTTCATCCGCGCCCCAGTCCGGCGCAACAGTCCCCCAATGGCGCCTAATCCTCATTCCTTCCGGTGAAGACCTTCCAGCAGTTGCTTTTGAAAAAAGGTCAGCCTCGAATCCGCGAAGAGGTTTTGATTTTTTCCCAGTCGCGGCCCCCGCGGTCCCGATCCTTTCCCCGGGACCGGCTTCTCATCCTGAGTCGATCCTTGACCGTCCCGGGGGCCCGGCGAGGGCCCCCCGAGAAGGCCGAAAGTGGCACCCACCCACCCCGTCGTGACCTTTTCCCAACCATCCTGTGGTTTTGGGTCTTCGTTTTGAAGAGACCGTCCCCGCGTTCCTCCTATCTCCTCCTCCTCCCCCCCTCCTTGCTCCCGTTACCCCCCTACCCTCAACCGAAGGCCCCAGTGGGGGTGCCCGCATGCGTCCCCTGCACCCAGCACAGCGCTTCGTGGCCCCATAGGGAGCTCCACCGAAGGTCCCAGTGGGGGGGCCCGCATGCGTCCGCCCCACCCAACCCAGTACAGCGATTCGTGACACCATTGGGAGCTCCACCGACGGCCCCAGTGGGGGTGCCTGGATGCGTCACCCCCGCCCAGTACAGCGCTTCGTGGCCCC
>CAUYUJ010002837.1:0-40000 GCA_963575745.1 Prorocentrum cordatum | reverse complement strand
TCGCAGAACGATTCCTATTGAAACCCTCCACAAGCAAGGTTCTTGCTGGAATCTATAACAAACGGTTTCCCCCATTGGCATTACGATGGCATTGTTTCGGCATTGCCTTGGCAGCGCGCTGGCGAGTCCTAATGGCTCCCTCCGCAGAAGGACTCCTACCGAACCCCCCATGAGAAGGATTCCGAGTGAAACCTTCCACAGGAGGATCCTTATCGAAACTTTCCACAGATGCATTCCTATTGAAATCCTCGGGTGAAGGATTCTTAACGACACCGTCCACACAGGATTCGGATTGAAATCTACCGAGCGGAAGGATTCCCCCATTGGCATTGGATTGGGCATTGGTTTGGAATTGTATTGGCATTGCGCTAGCGAGTCCTTGTGCCTCCCTTCGCACAACGATTTTGATTGAAACCCTCCAGAAATAGGATTCCTTCTAACATCTACTACAAAGGCTCCCCCATTGACGTTGCATTGGCACCGTATTGGGATCGCCTCGCCTTGGCATTGGTTTGGCATTGCGACGGCACTGCTTCGGCATTTCGTTGGCATTGCGCTGGCGAGTCCTCATGGTTCTTTCGCAGACGGACTCCCATTGAACCCCCCAGAAGAAGGATTCCTAGTGAAACCCTCCACAGGGGGATCCTTATCGAAACCCTCCACAGAGGCATTCCTATTGAAATCCTCCGAAGAAGGATTCGTACCGACACCGTCCACAAATGATTCGGATTGAAATCCACCGAGCGGAAGGATTCCCCCATTGGCATTGGATTGGGCACTGCCTTGGCATTGTGCTGGCATTGCGCTAGCGAATCCTTGTGCCTCCCTTCGCACAACGATTCCTATTGAAACCCTCCAGAAATAATTTTCCTTCTAACATCTACCACAAAGGCTCCCTCCCATTGGCATTGCATTGGCACTGTATTGGGATCGCCTTGGCATTGGTTTGGCATTGCGATGGCACTGCTTCGGCATTATGTTGGCATTGCGTTGGCGTGTCCTATGGCTCCCCCCGCAGAAGGACTCCCATTGAACCCCCCGCAAGAAGGATTCCTAGTGAAACCCTCCACAGGAGGATCCCGATCGAAGCCCTCCACAGAGGCATTCATATTGAAATCCTCGGAAGAAGGATTCGTACTGACAACGTCCACAAAGGATTATGATTGTAACCCACCGAGCGAAAGGGTCCCCTCCCATTCACATTGCATTGGCATTGGCATTGGTTGGCAATGGATCGGTATCGCATCGGCATGCATTGACTTGGTGCAGGAGATAGACAGAGAGAGAGAGAGAGAGAAAGAGAGAGAGAGAGAGAAAACATGGGACAACGAACTGACGAGATAAGCATATGATGAAAATCCTCCGAAGAAGTGCCCTTAGAAGGATCCGTTTGTGGATGGCATCGCCCACAGAAGGGTTCTTAGACGGATTGCTATTGAACGCTACCGCAAGCAATCCCCCCCAGTGGCGTTGCATTGGCATTAAGGTTGGATCGCTTTGGCGCTGGTTTGGCATTCCGTTGGCATTGCGCTGGCGAGTCCTAATGCCCCCCTTCGCAGGACGTTCCCTATTAGAAACCCTCCACAGGCAAGGTTCTTGTTGGAATCTACATCAGACGGTTCCCCCCATTGGCACTGCATTGACATTGTATTGGGACTGTCTTGGCAATGGTTTGTTATTACGATGGCACTGCTTCGGCACTGCGTTGGCATTGCGCTGGCGAGTCCTCATGGTCCTTTCGCAGAAGGACTCTCACTGAACTCCCCACAAGAAGGATTCCTGGTGAAACCCTTCACAGGGGGATCCTTATCGAAACCCTCTACAGAGGCATTCCTATTGAAATCCTCCGAAGAAAGATTCGTACCGACACCGTCCACAAATGATTCGGATTGAAATCCACCGAGCGGAAGGATTCCCCCATTGGCATTGGATTGGGCACTGCTTTAGCATTGTGCTGGCATTGCGCTAGCGAATCCTTGTGCCTCCCTTCGCACAACGATTCCTATTGAAACCCTCCAGAAATAATTTTCCTTCTAACATCTACCACAAAGGCTCCCCCCCATTGACGTTGCATTGGCACCGTATTGGGATCGCCTCGCCTTGGCATTGGTTTGGCATTGCGATGGCACTGCTTCGGCATTTCGTTGGCATTGCGTTGGCGTGTCCTATGGCTCCCTCCGCAGAAGGACTCCCATTGAACCCCCCAGAAGAAGGATTCCTAGTGAAACCCTCCACAGGAGGATCCCGATCGAAACCCTCCACAGAGGTATTCCTATTGAAATCCTCGGAAGAAGGATTCGTAATGACACCGTCCACAAACGATTTGAAGTGTCATCCACCGAGCGAAAGGGTTCCCCCATGAGCACTGCATTGGCATTGGCATTGGGTGGCAATGGATCGGTATCGCATCGGCATGCATTGGCCTGGTGCAGGAGATAGACAGAGAGAGACAAAGAGAGAGACAGAGAACACGAGACAACGACATAACGAGAGAAGCATCTTATGAAGGGATCACGGCGAACAGAAAAACGACAAAAAACATCAAAACTTAGAATGACGAAGGAGCGTTCCACTCGAAGAAAAACATATCAAAACGACGAGGGGCTCCACAGTCCCCCGGCCTCGAGAACGCCGCCAGGGGGATCCAGCGCCGATTCGAGAAATCCGCGCGGACCTCCGAAATGTTATATGCAGATGTCATTGCCTGTTTCCCGAATCCAGGGGCCGTCTTGTCGGCGGCGGGCCCAGGGTGAAGTGAGATGGAGCGGGCCTTTTCAGAAGGCTCGGAAATCCCCCGGCCTTCTGAGAAGTTGCTTAAGCTTTTCCCGAAAACACATCATTTCGCAGAAGGCTGTCCCGCCGCCTGCTCCTTCTCACTCCCCCTCCTCGCTCGCAGCCGATTGTTTCCCGAATCCAGGGGCCCTGCTGTTCGGATGCAACTCCTGGGAGGTCACATTCTTATTCTGCGCTGGTCCGAAATCGGGCTTAGTCTGGCTCAATTCCGCTTAATCCGGTTTCATCCCGCTCCATCCAGCCTCATCCCGATCAATCCGCGGCCTAACCTGGCGTAGCAGACCCCCAACGGTGCCTAATACTCCAAGTTAGAGCCCAATATTGCTAGCTACCGTGATGCTATCTCTCAGGAGCTCAGAGAGATCAGTGGAACTCCAGGCGCCCCTTTTTTGCCCAGCGGTTCGGCGGTGATCGACTGGGGCGCCATCAAGAATGCAGATCAAGACTGCAAGCAAATGTGAAGAGACTGTGAGAACAATTTCGTGCCGCGCGTGATAAATTCCGTGCCACTCGTGATGGATGTCCTGAACTGCGGGTTCAAGTTCAGGGAATTTTTATAGAGAGATTGCACATTGACTTTGTCATATGATCATGCTCATGCTCATGCTCCTCCTCCACCCATGACTCCGGCATTTCCTTCCTCAAGGCCGAGATCAGCAAGCTGCACGAGCTCCTCGGCGTCGCCAACGATGTCCCAAAGGCCCTGCTACTCTCCGCCGCCGGCTTCGATCGTGACACCGACCCGTGTGTCATCAAAGTCATTGCAGCCAAGCTCACGGCCCTCGACCAGGTTCAGCAGACCCTCTCTGATGGGATCGCCGAGGTCGGTGTTGAGCCTCAATTCTTCAAGATCTCTTCCCCTGAGGCCGTCAGCCGCAGCTTCTCCATCAACTTCGTTGGGGCACCCGCCCCCGCTGCCCGTCGAGTTGCCGAAGTTCTCGGTGCCCAACGCCTCGGGCCTGGCCAATGGAAGCGCTTCGAGACCACCGCAGCAGACGGACAGTCCACGGCTCTTCACATCGGCCCCGACAAGAATCCACGTCAGATTCGCATGGAGATGCAGGCTCGGAAAATTCGGGACGCCTTCAAAGAGATCGATTATTCAAAGCGCTGGTATGTTGACGAAGACCGAGGCTATGTCATGGCTGGCTGGGACCCGATTCTCAAGATCAGCCCGAACCCTGGCAACGCACCATCCACGCTCAAGTGGGCCGACAATCTCATCACCAAGCTTAGTCTTCCGAAGCAGCAGTTATCGGCAGCCGCTGCCGCCATCGTCGCACCGCCTGAATCGGCTGAGTGGTGTCTTTAGTGGACTGGGAAGATTACCTCGTGGAGTGTATCGTGGGCACGGTTTAGTGTCCTTTACTTCCTGGGATGCGCGGGCGCTTCTTCAATACCAGGGTGCTCACTCCAAGGTGAAGCTGGACTACTTCCGTCGTTTAGACTTTTTGAATGGGTTGGTTTGCCTTCAGGAGGTGCATCAAACTGCTGTGCAAGTACGAGACTTTATTGGGACAGCTCATCGTGGCGTGCGCATCGTCTCTTCCCACTGCGAGGAATCGCTAGTGAAAGGCGGGGTGGCCACAGTTTTGCCTGCCTCCTGCCCCGCGGTGGTTCACGCTGACGAGTTTGTGCCAGGACGTGTGTTCCGTCTTCATCTGCAACACGAAGGGCACCATCTTTTCCACTACAATGTACACAACCATGGTATCAATTGCGCCCAATTCCTGAAGATAGGCAAGGCACTTGGTGCAGATATCAGTTTTGCCAGAAGTTCTCCGTTGACAGCCACTGTGGTAGTGCATGGGGACTCCAATTTTGCCGCTTCCTCTCCTCTTCTTCTCCACCGTCCTGGTCGCCGCGGGGGCTCAGGTAAAGGCCAACATGCTCAATCTGCCAAGTGGTCTGAGATATTGGCACCTCTCGCGGAGTTCACATCGGACGAGCCTATTCACTATGACGCCAACGCTCACTCGGCTTCGGCCTTGGATAGGCTCTGGGTCAGTCTTCCTGGTTGGATCGTATGCCAAATTCATGCCGTTCCTCGCGTGCTGGGGCTTCCTGAGGCCTTAGCCGAGAAGGAGGTGAGTGACCACGCAGCCCAGTCTTGTTCTTTCTCGTAGCGCTCAACAAAACCTGAGGAGTATAGGAAGATCCCGAGGCACATTTTCGAGTCAGAAGCATTCCAGGACTTGCTGGGTACCGTTACTCGGCAGCTAGATTTCACGCCCCGCTCACTTCCCAGGCAGATCGAACTCTTCAAGTGGGCAGTTATGGAAGTTGCGCGAGAGATTCGCGATCGTTTTATGCGGCACGACTCCGAGGCACTGGGCTCTCAGCTCCTTCTGGCGAGGCAGATTTCTAGGGCGGTTTGGCGCAATGCTGTTTCTCTTGCCGTTCGCCTCCGTGCTGCGCATCAGACTGCCAGAGACTCTGTGGACATCTCGTCGGGCACTGTCTTGCTGGTCCATGCCCCCTCGTTCCAACAGTGGAGCGAAGCCGTTCAATTGCGTCATGCCGACCTCCAACGCCGACGCCTGGAGGCAGAGCTCGCTGGTGGACGTTCTACCCCTCAACCCCGCCACCAACTTCGAGCTCTCGAGAGGCGGGCGTCTATCGGGTCACCTCTTTCTCGTTGGCTGGTTCTTCAAGGCATTGAAGATTCAGGTACTGGCGCGTCCTCAACGTCCGACAAGATTCACATGCGTGACAAGCTTGTAGAACACTGGGCGCCGATTTTCACTGCCAAACATATTGATGTTCCCGCTGCTCGTGAGTATGTGAAGGGACTGATCCAGCCAATGTGTTTTGATGATGCACCGCCCCCGACCCCGTCGCTCCATCGTGCAGTCGCCAAGAAGTTTCGTCATTCAGAACCGGGTCTCGACGGCATTCCCTACTCGGCGTGGAGCTCGCCATCTCTTGGTCTCTCGGTGCTCTCAGAGGCCATGATGTGGGTTCTCTCTGGACAGGCGTTGTTCAAGTCATCCAACGATACGCTCCAAGTTTGGCTACCGAAAGGAGATGGCCCTGCGGATAGTGTGGCCGCAGGTTGCTCTCGGTCCCCGCCCTCGGTCAGAGTGCTTGGGCCGCGCAATCCCTATATTAAGATCATCACGGCAACGATCAATGCACGCTTCAGTGTTCTTCTCAAATCCTGGGCCCCTCGCTCTCAGCGAGGCTTTATCCCACAGAGGAACTTTGGAGTGAACATTCTGGAGCTTGACACGGTCAGCAGGGCTTGCTCAGATGTGCCGTCGGCCGAATCCAACGTCCCTGTCTTGGTTGCACTTGACTATGGCGCGGCTTTTCCCAGTCTCTCTCTCAGGATTTCACGTGCGTGGTGCTCAGCGAGATGCAGGCGCCGCGCGCCTTCTTGCCCACCATCGACCAGCTATACTTGGAGCCCGAGGGTGTTGCAATGGTCCGCAATGCACCTACCCATGCCTGGTGGGTTACGTCTGGCATAGTCCAGGGCTGCTCATTGAGCGGCCCCCTCTACGCTGCGGCCACTGCCCCATTTCTCGTCGATCTCCAGCGCCAGCTTGAGGCGCCGAGGAAAGGTATTGCGCGAGCTTGTGCCGATGACATTGGTGCCGCCATCAGAGACATCCTCAGCCTGTCCATCTGAGCGGACATCATGCTGCTTGCCGAAAGATGGGCCACGCTGTCCTTGAGGATCGACAAATGCAACCTCGTTCCGCTGCACAAGCCGTTCTCGGAAGCTGTGGCGTCGGAGGTTCGCTCGCTGCTCTGTGCACATGTTCCATTCTTCAAACGCATCAACATAGTCGGGCCCCTCAAGTACCTTGGGCTGATTCTTGGTCCTGCAGCCGATGCTGACTCGTGCTGGACAGCTCCTGCGATGAAGGCTCATGAACGATCCAAGTTGGTTGGCCACAGTCACCTTCCTGTGTCTCGCTTGCCAGTTCACCACAACACCCGCATCACCACAGTGCTGTCTTACGTCGCCGAATTCCGTCTGATGTCGCAGTGGCTAGTGCAGAGCGAACTTGTGGCCTTGTCACGTTCTTGTCGTTTACCTTTGGGTGCGTTCTCGATGCCCGCATGGCTCCAGTTGCGCTCGGCGGGTGGACCGACGATTTCCCCATGGCTGGCGATGAGCACTGGGTCCCTACTTCGTACTGCTTACCGTACTCTGCCAGAGTTCGAGCGGTTGCATTCGTGGCTCTACCGTCAGCGCAGCCGCCTAGGAGATCACATCTCACTCGCTCAGTTGTCATCAGCTCGGCCATACCCCGCCTTCTGGCGCAGTGAGGCATTCGTGGGGACGCTGTTCAACATCAACCATGGTCCGCTCCAGTCCACGATCTACACACACGGGCTGCTGTCAATTGCGCGACAGGAAGCTATGCACCGTCTCCTCGTCCAGCCCTCTGGTGTGGGCCTGCAGAGGTGCATGACGTTGGCGGTCAAGAAGCACTTTATCTCTCGTCCACTTTGGAACTTACTGGTGGTGCGGCTCGCCCTCTCCCATCCCGACATGTGTTGCGCTGCTGCATCTAAAGTGCCTGCGGCGAGATGGTCCCACATCACGATATATCTTCGCTCTTTCTCAACCGCGTTGGCTATGGCATATTTGAAAACTGCTGCCAACGGATGGGCTACGTCTTCCCGCATCTTTGGTGACCGTGGACGCCTTCCCTGCCGCTTTGGTTGCGCGGGCGCGGCAGACCAGCTCAAACGCTATCTCTCGTGCCCGGAGTTCCGCAGCATCTGCGAGGAGGTGTTTGGCTTCTCTCGGCCTGCTCACCCGCTTGGTCGCCAAGGCCTCTTCGGATCCGCGGTGGATATCGGCAAGGTGGTCTTCGACATTGTGGTGATGCGCTTCGCCTACCATGCGGCGTCCCACGCTGCCCCATCTGGACCTGGTCACCTGCTTTCGCTCGCTCTCATGTCTTGGCTGCTATTCGTGTTGTTTCCCTCGGAGCGCGGCGACCTGATCATGCACCGTGGCGGCGGCCCAGGCCTACGGTGCCAAGGTGCGAACCAGCGGTCCCATCTTCTTCGACGGCCTCTTCATCTTCATCGCCCACACCGTCGTCATCGATAACCTCACCCAGCGCAGAAGCCTCGTCAGACAGTGGGCGTTCGTCTTCCACACTTCCATCCATGAGGACCATTGGCGGCGCTTTCGACCTCGTGAGTGTAGTTCCAGTGGCTGGCCTTGTGGCTGATGGCTGACACGATGCACTCTCACCTAGTGGAGCGCCTACCTCGGGGGCATTGGCAGGCAGAGAGTACCGACCCGTGGGCTGGTGCCTCTCGGGTGCGCACTGCTCACCTGCCTCGCCCCGCTGCCCTGTCACCCCAGGAATTGTTGTGGCGCAATTCCGACCCTCAGACGCACAAAGGGGCCAGTCTTCACATATTGAGGGAACTGAACGTACGTCGCGTCCTCCCTTTCCGTCCTTGGGGCGCGCTTCTCAGCAGGACTCCGAGCGGCGACGACGTGAACTCATCAATCGGGTCACTTGCTGGGCATCTTCTTGGCCCCCATCCATCTTCTACGCTGTCCCCCAGAACGACTTCGACACGTGGAGGGACTGGTGTGTGGACTACGTCTTCGGGGTGCTTCACTATCGCGACTTTTCCTCCCTGTTCGCGAACCGCAGCCCCGCCCTCATCCAAGACATGAAAAGAGCTGCTGAAGAAATATGCGTGGCCGGTTGGCATGGCTCTACTTCTTCTCGCGAGCAACTGCGCCAGCAGCTTCTGCCTGGCATTTCGAAGAGCGACCCCGTTCTCATTCACAGGGCGTTTGTGAAAACCCGCATGCACATGGAAATGATTAAATGGCGTCCTGATCCATCTCGGATGGAGGATCCGAATCGCACACGCTTTCTTCAGTGGATGGCTACTACTACGACCTGGCGTGCAGCACCTGTGTCTTCTGAGGTACCTGCGCCCAACCCGATGTTCTGGTTCCCCAACTCCTCTCTTAGTCAGATGGACGTCGACCCTATGGAGCCCAAGCCTCTATCCACGACGTCCGAGGAAGCCTCTGTGGAGTACGAATACCTCCCCGACGATGCTACAGCTGCCCACACTGACTACCCATCGCCCACGGAGGAGGACCTCCGCACCATTTATGACAATTCTTCGCTGTCGGTCAAGGGCATTCCACTTCCATTCGGGGACGATCTCATGAGCGACGACGAGTACGACTACCTGTTGGAATCTGGAGCATGGCAAGTATAACCACTGGCCTTACCACCCACGCTTCCGTCGTGGCCGGCGGCAGGCTCAGGAGATCCCCCTCCCCCTGGCGCCGATGCTGATGTTCTTGCCTGGCTGGACCCTGATCGTGCTCCACCCGCGGCCTACTCTGCGGCGCCTTCGCTACATCAGGACCGCCCCCCTCCACTGCGACGTCCTGGTCTACGCGGTCACCTCGGCCAACCTCAGGGTGAGGCGCAGGAGGCACATGAAGATCGTGATAACGGCACGGCGACATATCCCGAAGCTCTTCTCCCCTCTGGGGCGCAGTCCTATCGCCATACAGTGTCGCATGATAATGGCTCTGCTGCCACTGCCGCATCTGCGGCAGCATCGTCGATGGCTGGTCTACCTCCTGCGCGCCATGGCGGCGCAGCGCTTGTCGGGCAACTTCACCCTGGACCTCTTCGTCCTCCTGGAGCTCATAGACAGCTACTCCGCCCCCGTCGGCGTCCGCAGGAGGTTCCCAGAGTGCTACTCCGTCCTCGTTTGCCTCCTCGAGTGCGCGCTGCGGGCCAAGGGAGTGCGTTGGGTCCCCAGGCTGCTTACACAGGGTCTTGGGGTTTGAACGAGTCGCCGCTGTGGGAATCGCTGCAGCAAAACACTTTGAACGCGATTAACTTGCTGATTCCCCACATCATCCCTCCGTCATCGACGACCTCTTTGGTGGCGCCTGGTACTTCACGTCCGCCAGCCGCTCCTCCCGTCGCGCGCGGCAAGCAGTCTCGCCATCCAGCTGCTCTTGACCCTGATCAACTTCACCTGGCGCTGCTCGCGCTCCACACCCTCTTCCCCGCCATCATGGAGGACAAGGTGGGCCTTATCACCTGGCTATTACTACATCCTAGCAACCTGCTTGAGGACGACCCGTCTGGTGCTGCGGAGGCTGAAGCCACTTTTCACGACGTGCAGCCTGGACCTGATGATGACGATCTTCAAGAGGTAGTGGAGGACCCTGAGTTCCTCCCGCTTATTCATGAAGCCGGCAACTGGCCGACGGACATGACGGAGTCCGGCCCGAACATCTTCGAGCTGGCCGCGGGGGTCGAGGGAGGTGTCTTCCCTGACCATGTACCTGATGTTCATCACGAGCTTGACGACCTCATGGGCGTCCACACCGACGACAGCGACGACTTCGAGCCCCTCCTCGTCGGTAACCCCCTCGACGGCGACACGGTGCCCCTGAGAGGCATCGAGGCGGGCGCGCGCGCGTCTGTGCGCGAGCGCGGGTGAGGTGACGAGACGTTTCTGGGACGCTCGCTCCTCCTCCTCCTCCCCCTCCCTTCCTCCCCCCTAATCCATCTCTGGTCCCAGGAGGGGTGCCTCCTAGTCCTTCCGACGAACACCTCCCGAGTGCTGGGGGCCCAGCGCCCCCTGGCTGGTGCCCGGGGTCGCTGCGGCCGAGGCCCGCGGACACGTGGGTCTCGGTCTTCTACTGCGGGCAGCCGAGGGAGGCGGGAGCGATCCGGCCCGTGACGCTGGTGCGAGGCCCCGGGCGCCGCGCGGGCGCCGGGGGTCAGAGCGGGAAGAGGCCCAAGAGGAGAGGGGGAAGGAAGAGGGGGAGGAGGAGGAGGAGGAGGAGGAGGAGGAGGAGGAGGAGGAGGAGGAGGAGGAGGAGGAGGAGGAGGAGGAGGTGGAGGTGGAGGTGGAGGTGGAGGAGGAGGAGGAGGAGGAGGAGGAGGAGGAGGAGAAGGAGGAGGGGGAAACGACAAAGCAGTCGGAGGAGGAGGGACGACGGCGACGACGAGTCTCAGAAGGCACCCTTCCTTGTTTTCTCCTTTTTGGGCCTCCTCGGAAGCCCTCGTCGCCACCGGTTGGTTCGCTTCGAAATCCTGGTCAGAACGCACCCCAGGAGAGGTCCGGGGAGCAGCGGCATCGGTGCCTTATGGTTTCTCCAAGGGGTCGTGGCTCAAGAGTCTAGGGCTCCTAGATGGGGTCGGAGTTGATGGGGTCGGAAGATCGCGCCGCATCGCCGATGCGTCGCCGACGCGGCTCGATGTGCAGCCCGATTGCTTCACGTCGATGTCGCCGATGCATCGCCGACGATGCATCGCCGCTGCATCGGCGATGTATCGCGAATGTATCGCTGGTGCGACGCGATCCTCCGACCCTATATGCTCCGACCCCATCTAGGAGGCCTCTAAAGAGAGGGGGGTGACATGCAAACAGGGTCAGTCACAGCGCCGGATCTTGCAGGATCCTGCAGAGGCAGAGCCAGGGGTGCATTGAACCGGGGCTTGGGTGCATGATCCTGCAGGATCCTGCAGGATTCTGACAGAATCCTGCAAGGTCTAGGTCTGACTGACCCGTGTCTGGATTGACCCGGGTCAGTAGATCCCCGAGGGGGAGGATAGGACGTTGGCAGAATCGAGACAGCATCATCGGACCAAGATAAGTCGGGTATAGAGGATCGTCGGGCTTGGGGGATCTAGGAGACTCGTCGGGTTTGGAGGATCGTCGATCGAGACAACATCGAGAAATCTTTCAGGGTCGTCGGGTTTGGAGGATGTCTCGGGCGCCGCGGCCGTGTCTGAGAGCGTTCCGGAACGCTCTGGGAGCGTTCTGGAACAGGGGTCTATGCAAACGGGGGTCAGTCAGAGCGCCGGATCTTGCAGAATCCTGCAGGGCCAGGTGTGCATCGACCGGATTCGTGCAGGATCTTGCAGAGCGTGACTGAACCGGGTCTGGATTGAACCAGGACAGTAGATGCTGGAGGGGGGAGGATAAGACGAAGGCAGAATCGAGACAACATATGACCAATATAGGTCGAAACGAATCTTAGAGGATCGTCGGGTTTGGAGGATGTCTCGGGCGCCGCGGCCGTGTCTGAGAGCTTCTGGGACGCTCCGAGAGCGTCCTGGAACGAGAACGGATTTGTCTTGAGTCTAGGCCCGTTCCAGGAGGAGCACGATGAGGAGGAGGAGGAGGAGGAGGAGAAGAGGATGGGAAGGGGTAAGGAGGAGTGGAAGGATGACGGGGGGTGAGGGGGAGGGGGAGGGGGAGGAGGGAGAGGAAAGCAGGAGGAGAGGGAAGCACCAGCAGGAGGGGGAGGACCGAAGATGAGGAGAAGGAGGATCGAGAAGACTGAGGGTGGAGGAGAAGGAGGAGGAGGAGGGTGACTGGAGGGGGAGAAGGAGGAGGAGGGGGAGGAGGAGGAGGAGTAGGAGGAGAGGAGGAGGATGAGGAGGATCGAGCAGGCTGAGGGTTGAGGAGGAGGAGGAGGAGGAGGAAGAGGAGGAAGCGTGTCGAGGAGGCTGAGCTGGAGGACGCGGAAGAGGCGAAGCAGGGGGAGGGGGAAGACGGCTGGAATCTTGATGGTGACCGCCACATTGTTGCTGCTGCTGCTGGTGATGAAGGTGTTGATGATGGTGGTGGGGATTGTTTGGGCAATGACGAGGACGACGATTGAGACGAAGACGGTGACGATGTTGTTGATGCGGCTGAGGTGGGAAACATAATGACGATTGGCAGCACGACGGGCATTCACATGGTACATCTCTGTGCCGACCAAAGCGGGGAAAGTCGCCTGGGGTAGGCGTTGTGCTTGTACGTCCATGCGGGCGGGGGGATAACGATTGCGGAGAGTGAATTCTGCCATGTGCACTCACAGGGTGATCGATGTTACCCCGAATGTGTAAGAAGAACGCCATAAAACTCTCCCGCCCGTCCAAAACGAAGGGCATCGAGTTCATTGGAGAATGGAGACCCCGTGGCGTCGACGTAGTCGTCGTTGCCCACTACGATTAACCTTCGTAACGGGTAAGTAACAATAGTGGTGAAACATGGGTTGGTCGTCGTCGTGTTTTTGGTATCCGTTGTGGTAGTAGTTGTGGTCGTAGTAGCCGCCGCGGTAGTCGTGCAATTGTGGTTGTAGCTTTAGTTATTCTTTCCGGAATACTTGTAGTCGTGGTGGTTGTAGTAGTCCTTCGTGATCGTGGTAGTGATAGCAGTAGCAGTAGCAGTGGCGGTAGCAGCAGCAACAGCCGCAGTAGTAGTAGTCGTCGTCGTAGTAGTAGTAGTAGTCGTAGTCGTAGTAGTCGTAGTAGTCGTAGTAGTCGTTGTAGTCGTAGTAGTAGTAGTAGTAGTAGTAGTAGTAGTAGTAGGAGGAGGAGGAGGAGGAGGAGGAGGAGGAGGAGGAGGAGTAGGAGTGGTAGTGGTAGTGGTAGTGGTAGTGGTAGTGGTAGTGGTAGTAGTAGTAGTAGTAGTAGTAGCAGTAGTAGTAGTAGTAGTAGTGGTGGTAGTAGTAGTAGTAGTAGTGGTGGTAGTAGTAGTAGTAGTAGTAGCAGTAGTAGTAGTACTGTAGTAGTAGTAGTAGTAGTAGTAGTAGTCGTAGTAGTCGTAGCCATCGAAATATGAGCAATCGTGGTAGTAGTATCGGTAGCCGTGATACTAGTAGTGGTAGTCATCGTCGTAGTAGTAGTCGTAACAGTAGTAGTAGTAGTAGTAGTAGTAGTAGTAGTAGTAGTAGTAGTAGTAGTAGTAGTAGTAGTCGTAGTAGTAGTAGTAGTAGTAGTCGTAGTAGTCGTAGTAGTAGTAGTAGTAGTAGTAGTAGTAGGTAGTAGTAGTAGTAGTAGTAGTAGTGGTAGTAGTGGGAGTCGTAGTACTAGTAGTAGTAGTAGTAGTAGTAGTAGTGTAGTAGTAGTATAGTAGTAAGTAGTAGTAGTAGTATTACTGCTACTAGTAGTAGTAATAGTAGTCGTAGTAGTAGTAGTAGTAGTAGTAGTAGTAGTAGTAGTAGTAGTCGTAATTGCAGCAGCAGTGGTATAACTTATAGTAGTAGTCGAAGAAACAGGCGAAGCTGTAGCAGCCGCAGTGGTACTCGTAGGAGTGGTAATAGTGTAAGTAGTAGTAGAAGAAGAGAAAACATCAGTAGCCGTAGCATTTGTACTAGTAGCCGCAACAGTAGTAGAAGTAGCAGTAGTAGTAGTAGTAGTAGTAGTAGTAGTAGTAGTAGATGTAGTAGTAGAAGTAGTCGTAGTAGTAGTAGTAGTAGTAGTAGTAGTAGTAGTAGTAGGAGTAGAGGTGGTAGTGGTAGTGGTAGTGGTAGCAGTAGTACCAGTAGTCGTAGTAGTAGTAGTAGTAGTAGTAGTAGTAGTAGTAGTAGTACTAGTAGTAGTAGTTGCAGCATTAGCAGTAGTCGTCGTAATAGCAGTCGCAGTAGTAGTAGTAGTAGTAGTAGTAGTAGTAGTAGTAGTAGTAGTAGTATCAGTAGTAGTAGTAGTAGTAGTAGTAGTAGTAGTAGTCGTAGTAGTAGTACTAGTAGTAGTAGTAGTAGTAGTAATAGTTGTAGTAGTAGTAGCAGCCGTAGCATCAGCAATCGCAGTAGCAGTATATTAGTAGTAGTAGTAGTAGTAATAGTAGTAGTAGTAGTAGTGGTAGTAGTAGTAGCAATAGTAGAAGAAGTAGTATGGAAGTAGTAGAAGTAGTAGTAGTAGTAGTAGTAGTAGTAGCAGCAGTAGCAGTAGTCGTCGTAATAGCAGCCGTAGTAGTAGGAGTAGTCGTGGTAGTAGGAGTAGTAGTAGTAGTAGTAGTAGTAGTAGTAGTAGTACTAGTAGTAGTAGTAGTAGTAGTCGTAGTCGTAGTAGTAGTAGTAGTCGCAGTAGCAGCAGCAGCAGTCGTATGAACCGCACTATTAGTAGTCGCAGTAGCAGCGTAGTCGTATTAGTTGTACCAAACCGCATCCTCCGATTGCGCAGCCGCACTAGTAAGAGCAGCAGTAGCAGTAGCTGTAGAAGTAGTAGTAGCAGTAGTAGTAGTAGTAGTCGTAGTAGTAGTAGTAGTAGTAGTAGTAGTAGTAGGAGTAGTAGTAGTAGTAGTAGTAGTAGTAGTCGTAGTCGTAGTCGTAGTCGTCGTCGTCGTCGTCGTCGTTGTAGTCGTCGTAGTAGTCGTGGCCGTAGCAGTACTCGTCGTCGCAGTAGCAATAGTAGCAGTCGTAGTTACCGTAGTAGTGTGACACCAGTAGTAGAAGTCGGAGGAATCGTCTCCGTAGTGCGTACCGTATACTCAATAGTCGTCGTCGTAGTCGTCGTCGCCGTAAATGTACGAAGTGCGTCTCTTATTGCAGGGATAGTCGCAAAGGTGCGTGTAGTCGTCGTCGTGATAGTAGTATCCGTAGCAGCAGTAGTGGAAGCAGTAGTGGCCATAGTAGTAGTAGTAGTAGTAGTAGTAGTAGTAGTAGTAGTAGTCGTAGTCGTAGTAGTAGTCGTAGTAGTAGCAGTAGCCGTGATACTAGTAGTGGTAGTCATCGTCGTAGTTGTAGTCGTAGTAGTAGTAGTAGTAGTAGTAGTAGTAGTAGTAGTAGTAGTAGTGGTAGTAGTAGTAGTAGTAGTAGTAGTAGTCGTCGTAGTAGTAGTAGTAGTAGTAGTAGTGGTAGTAGGAGTAGTAGTAGTAGTAGTAGTAGTAGTAGACCTTAGTAATACTTATACCAGCCGTGGCGGTGGTAGTAGTAGTAGTAGTAGTCGTAGTAGTAGTAGAAGTAGTAGTAGTAGTGGTAGTAGTAGTAGTAGTAGGAGTATTAGTAGCAGCAGTATTAGAAGTAGCGTAAATCGTATGAGCAGTCGTAGCAGTAGTAGTAGTAGTAGTAGTAGTAGCAGTAGTAATAGTAGTAGTAGTAGTAGTAGTAGTAGTAGTAGTAGTAGTAGTAGTAGTAGTAGTAGTAGCCGTCGCAGCAGCAGTAGTAGTAGTAGTAGTAGTAGTTTTAGTAGTAGCAGTACCAGTATTCGTTGTAACAGTAGCCGTAGTAGTCGTAGCAGTAGCAGAAGAAGGAGGAGTAGTAGTCGTGTTAGTAGCAGTAGCATCGTCGAAATAGTATTCGTAGGAGTATTAGTAGTGGCCGTATCAGTAGGCGTCGTCGTAGTAGTATACGTAGCAGTAGTAGTAGAAGGTTAGGTTAGGTTTGCCGCCGATTTTCGCTGCACGCACGCGCCGGTGCCCGGGTGCCCGGGGGTGCCAAGCGGGTGCCCGGGTGCCCGGGTGCCCGGGCGTGCCCGGGGGTGCCCTATAGCCCAATAGCCCTATAGCCCTAGCCCTATAGTTCTATAGCCCTATAGCTCAATAGCCCTATAGCCCTATAGCCCCCTAGCCCTATAGCCCTGATTGGGGTTTTTCTCCAGCATCATATAGTAGTAGTATTCGTAGTAGTAGTAGTAGTAGTAGTCGTCGTTGTAGAAGTAGTAGTAGTAGTAGTAGTAGTAGTAGTAGTAGTAGTAGTAGTAGTAGTCGTAGTCGTAGTCGTAGTAGTAGTAGTAGTAGTAGTAGTAGTAGTAGTAGTAGTAGTAGTAGTAGTAGTAGTAGTAGTAGTAGTAGTAGTAGTAGTAGTAGTAGTAGTAGTAGTAGTAGTAGTAGTAGTAGTAGTAGTAGTAGTAGTAGTAGTAGTAGTAGTAGTAGTAGTAGTAGTAGTAGTAGTAGTAGTAGTAGTAGTCGTAGTCGTAGTAGTAGTAGTAGTAGTAGTCGTAGTCGTAGTCCTAGTCGTAGTCGTATTAGTAGTAGTAGTAGTAGTAGTAGTAGTAGTAGTAGTAGTAGTAGTAGTAGTAGTGGTGGTAGTAGTAGTAGTAGTGGTCGTAGTTGTAGTTTTAGTAGTAGCATTTATAGTCGTAGTAGTAGTAGTCGTCGCCGTCGTCGTTGTCGTCATCATCGGCTTCGTCGTAGCCGTCATTGTAAGTGCCTGTATGCACAGGAAGTGGCGCAGCAGGAGCAGGAGTACGAGGATTGATAGGACGAGCAACAGTGCTTGGCGTACATCTTTCGCAAGAACACGTCGATGCCCGCTGTTTCCTTGCTCTGCCTCGTCTCAGGTTTCTGTGCTCGTGCCAGCCCGCTTGAAGGTCCACGCGTGAGAGTCGCCAGGATATCCACGATCTGGCCGGTGATGACGTGGTGGAGGGGGAGGAGGAAAGACGAGGGAGAGCAAGAGGAGGAGGAGGAGAGGACGAATGAAGAGGGCGTGGCAGGGAGTATAGGGATGACGATGTCGATGGGATGATGATGAGCATGGTGATGATGATGATGATCATCATCATCATCATCATGCTCATAATCATGATCATGATGATGATTGCGGTGGTGCGGATGGTGCTTCTGATGATGTGATGACGGTGATGAAAAACATGTTGATGATGTTGATGATGATGGTGATGATGACGGTGATAATGAAGTTGTTGTTGCTGATGTTGATTTTGATGTTCATTTTGTTGGTGAGTATACGATGATGCTGATGCTGACTGTGATGATTCCAATGATGATGATGACGACGCCGACGATGACGACGATGACGATGATTCTGAGGAGGAGAAGGAGGAGGAGGATGAAGATGAGGATGAGCATAAGGATGCGGACGAGGACGAGGATAGTGACGCTGCTGCTGCTGATGATGGTGATGGCGTGAACGACGACTACGACGACGATGACGACGATAATGACGATGACCATGATGATGAGTCTGATGATGTTGTTGATGGTGCTGAGCATGGTGGTGAACCTGTGGACGATAATGGTGATGATGCTGATGATGATGGAGATGAGGCTGATGCTGATGATGATTCAGGTGATGCTGATGCTGATGGTGCTGCTGATGAGGATGCTGCTGATTACGATGCTGATGTTAATGTTGATGATGCTGATGATGATCATGATGCTTATGACGACGATGATGATGATGATGGTGGTGGTGATGATGATGACTATGATGATGACGACGATGATGATGATGAGGAGGAGGAGGAGGAGGAGTATGATGGTGGTGATGGTAATTGTGATGGTGACGACGCCGACGACGAGGCGAAGAAGGAGGAGGAAGAGGAGGAGCACCAGCAGGACTAGAGGCAAGAGTAGGAGGTGGGAGGAGGACGAGGAGTGGGAGGAGGCGGGGTAGAGGGGGAACGCGAAGGAGCGGGAGGCCAGAAAAGCGCTGAGGAGGAGCAGGAGCGGCAGCAGCCAGAGCACGAGGCTGCGGCGTCGAGGAGCAGGCGAAGGTGCGGCCCCGCGCAGGCGAGCGCCCCGGAGAGGGCAACGCCCAGAGCATGATCCAGTACTTCAACAAGCCCTCCGCCCAGCTCATGCTTTACGTGCTGGGGGTGGAAGGGGCGATGCGAAGGACATCTCTAACCTTCGGTTAACGATTTGTTGACACGACGTCGTCGACACTGCGTTGCTGTCACTTCGTTGTTGACGCTGCGCTGTTGACACTACGTTGTTGACGCTACGTTGTTGGCGCCACGAAGCTTTGACACTACGTTAATGAGACGGGGTGAAACAAACAGCACGACGCATTTCTCAATTCAAGAATACGCACAGATCTTGGGAGGGGGGGGCGGGGGGGGCGGGGGGGTGGGTGGGCGGGGGTGGCAGTGTCCAGACAGCACCGCCGAGGCGCCTCCTCCTCCTCCTCGTCCTCCGTGCCCTGCTCCGTAGCCATTTGGCTCAAGCAATTTGGGCTGTCAAGGAACATCGGTTCACATACGCTGCTACGTAAGCTTTTCCCCAGACGAAGTGTCTTCAGATGCAGATGGCATCAAATCTTGTGCTCGTCTTGCTCGTGTATGCAAATCTGAGAATCCCAGCAGCGGTGAAGATTGGGTATATGTCTTCCGTGTCGACGGCAACACGAGTGCCAGATAAGTGGCCGACGGCAGCTCCCAAGAACGCGTGGATCTGGAACATGCACTCTAGTGGCGATGCAGTTAAATTTATGTATGACCCAGTCATGCTCACATTGGGCGAGGCTTTGCGCGATTACGGGGCAAAAGTTACTTTCGTGTCCAAGGACAATTTAGATACGGATGACAGCAGAAGTGCCTTGTTAGAGAATATCACCGCCGCAGTGGCACGTGGCCAGAAGCCTCTCATTGTGGCACTCGCGTTTTGGTTCACCGGTGCGGATCAACCGTTGTCGCTCTTGCGGAAGTGCAGAGGTCTTGGTGCGTTTGTCGTCTTCTATCAATCAGAGGTGTCCGATTTTAACAAGCACCTCCGTATGTGCGATGGTTTGTGCGACGAGATCTGGGATTTCTCGCATGCGAATCTTGACAACTACCCCGAATCTTGGAGACATGTTAAAAACCGATACGTGCCCCCAGGGTATGCGCAGGCCTTGGACTTTGGCGTTGGCGTGGCGAAGCAGGAGACACATGTGGAGAATGTTGGTTTCCTAGGTAATTGGGGTAGCCGACGTGATGATAGAGGAGCTCTGTTGGAGCCAATTTACCGCGAAGTGTTCGGTACCAAGCTAGTCAGCAAGAATAATATCCACACGACCGAAGATTTCATTAGGTATTTCGCAGACTATCCGGTGCAATTGGTTACGTACAGGAATGAGAATTGTTGCCCAAGTACTAATGCGCTGTTGGCATTCCGCATGGCGCAGCTCATCTCGAATCGAGCCTGTGTTATATCGCCTCCTGCCTACCCGCGTGACGAGGAGGAGTGGCACGGCATAGTGCACTTCGCAGAGCGGTCCCACATAGCCAATTTGTTTGACGAGAAGAGCAGGGATGTCAGCAACTGCCAGAAACAGAGCTTCGATAAGTTCAAGAACAAGTTCAAGCCGTTGTCGATTTTGAAGCGCTCTGGCTTCTTCGACGTTTGGTAACTTTGGTTTTGCACATCATTCTTCGCGTGGAGAGGGACAGCGTCTAGCTCTGCGTGTCTCTCTCTTCCCTCCTTCGTCCCTCCTCCTCCTCGTCCTCTTTCTCCCCCCTTCTCCTCTTCCTCCGCGACGACGCCGGCGGAGGAACATTTCTTCGCCGATTACCTTTTGATTGACTTGCGATTTTGATTGTTCATCCATTGTGCCATTGCGGTTTTTCTTCTCTGGCACGCCATGAATATTCGTTGTCTGCAGGCGTTTGGCCTCTGACACTATCGAGTTCTCCGTGCCCTGCTCCACTTGGGAATGATGGGAATGATAAAAGTTCAGATCGGGTGATGGACTCCTCCGACAGCGACGGGCAGTGTCGCACGGAGAACGTCAGCTGAACAGGTTGAGCGAGCACTGCCGCGCCGTTCCCCCAGTGACTGACCCTCCGCCTCCTCGCTCCCTGAGATAACGGAGACCCTTCCCGACCCCGAACAGATTGAGGGATACTTGCGGAAACTGGTGTCTTGGGTTATGATGTTCCAACTTACTTTAACCTTGACCACCAGAAAGAATTTCGAGCACCAGGAAAGTACCGAAACTCTAGGGTTTTGACGTATCGGGCCCTGGGGGACACTCGTCCGACACTGTTTCGACACTCTTTCGACACTTTTTCGGGTGCTCGAAATCATTTCTGGGATGTGGTCCTTAAGTACGATGGGAGCAACATAAGTCTGTGGTGTCCCTCTCGAGTGCGGAGGGTTCGAGCGGGTCGAGCAGTCGGCACGGCCCAGCGTCCTCCCTCCTGCTTGTCCTCCTCCTCCTCCTCCTCCTCCTCCTCCTCCTCCTCCTCCTCTCTTCCTCCTCCCGCTCCTCCTCCCCCTCCTCCCCCTCCTCCTCCTCCTCCTTCTCCTCCTCCTCCTACCCGTCTTCCTCCACCTCCTCCTCATCCTCCTCCTCCATATCTTCACTCTTATCCCTCTTCCTCCCTCCTCGTTCTCCCCATCCTCCTCCTCCTCCTCATCATCCTCATCCTCATCCTCATCTCATCCTCATCCTCCTATCTCTCTCTCTCTCTCCTCCTCTCCTCCCTCCTCCCTCCTCCTCCCTCCCCTCCTCCTCCCCTCCTCCTCCTCTCCTCCCTCCTCCTCCGCCTCCTCCTCCTCCTCCTCCTCTCCTCCTCCTCCCTCTCCTCCTCCTCCTCTTCCTCCTCCTCCTCCTCCTCCTCCTCCTTCTCCTCCTCCTCCTCCTCCTCCTCATCCTCCTCCTCCTCCTCCTTCTCCTCCTCTCTCCTCCCATCTGCCAAGGCCAGGGCTGCGCAGGCATGGGGCCCGCACCCCGGCATGCATCCGGGAAGAGACCTTGCAGGGGCCTCGATTGTGGGGAGCTCCCGCGGGCTCTCGGAGCCAGCTGCGCACCGCACCGCTGCTCCCGGTCCTGCCGGCCAACGGCCGGCGGCCGGGTAGGGCGCGCAGCCCGCGCAGCTGCAGTCGGCACGAGGCAGGCGGGTCCTGTCAAGAAAGGCCGGGCCCAACAGATCCGAGGCTCCGACAAAATCGCAGCGGCCGGTTTAGGTAGTTTTCGGCCTCCAGGGGCCATCAGTGGGCCCCAGGACCGTCAAAGAACGGCTCAGGATGACGAAGCCAGCCCTAGGAAGTTGGTCCAGACCTCCTCAGGCCCACGCATCGACAAAATTGAAGCGCCGGACGTCTGTGGACGGGTCTTGTCGAGAAAGGCTGGGCAGCTGTTCTCCTGGAACAATGCGAAAGGGCCTTAGGAAGGAGCAATAACACACAGACGCGATTAGACGTCGATCCCCAGGAAAATATATAAAAATACAGGAAGAGGGGAAGCCGAAATCCCAGAAACTATTGACAACATGGGGGATTCTAGGATTTGTGCGTCCCTGGGACCCCTCAGGGTCGCCACCCTTGGGGGTCACCGCCAACTCCTGGAAGTCGAAGATCGCGGACGAGGGAGAGGAGCGAGGAGCGAGGAATCTTGGGCCGCTTTGGGGGCGTCTTTGGGGGTCCTGGGCGGGGCTCTGCTGGGGGTTCCTGGGGGCCCATACCTTGCGGATGGGGCGACCCCCCTCAGTGTCAGGTCGAACGAAAAAAGGAGGAGGGCGAGAAGGAGGAGGAGGAGGAGGAGGAGGAGGAGGAGGAGAAGGAGGAGGAGGAGGAGGAGGAGGTGAGGAGAAAGAGGGGGAGGAGGAGGAGGAAGAGGAAGAGGAGGAGGAGGAGGAGGAGGAGGGGGAGGAGGAGGCGGAGGAGGAGGAGCACGGCGGAGGGTCGGTCGGTACTCCCTCCGGCGACGCCAGCGAAGGCGTTCAAGGTTGAATTTTGCAACGTGGAAGCACCGATGCACATTGCGGCGCCTTTGGACCCGACTGAATTCAACCTTGAACGATCGGGGCTTTGATTGGTTCAAGGCTGAACGATTGTCGCGGTGTCAAACACTTTTGCGCGCGACGGCGCCGCACGAACCTACTGCAGGGACACACGCCGACACCTCACTCGTTTGGTTAGAAAAAGTATGTTCCACATGGCGATCCATCAACGATTGGCGCGAGGCCAACGAAACGAACAACAAAAACATTAGTGGGGCGAGGGAAGGGAGGAGGAAGGGGCGAGGTAGAGGACGGGGAGTAATGCGTGGACTGCAAGGGGCCAGAGCGGGAAAAGGAAGGAAGGCGGACTTGGACGGGGGGCCCTAGGAAGGCGCCAAGAGTGCTTCGATGATGACTTGTTCTTGCTGTTCCTGGCGCTGCGGTTCGGAAGGCTTCCCGGGAGCATCTGGGAGGGGCCCTTTTGGGGTTCTCTCGAGCCCTCTTGGAACTACACCAGAGGCCTGCGAAGGTCTCGAGAGGAACCCTGGGATGACCCACGAGCGGCTCAAGAGGACACAAGAGGAAGACATGCGAGAGGGCTCTTCCTTGACTTCATGTTGATTCCTCTTGGGCCCCCTCTTAGGGTCCTCCTGGGGCCCTCCTAGGCTCCGCCCCCCCGGCGCCGTCCCAGAGGGCCCCGAGACGGCCCCGAAAGGGGGTCAGCGGAGCCGCGACAATCTCACGTGAGCTCAATATGGTTCTTCTGGGGCCCCTCTTGGGGCCCTTGGGAACCTTGTCGCGTACCGAAATTGGCATGACATTTTCGCATGCGCTTTCAATCTCCGCGCCCGTTCAGTGCAAGTGTTGATTGGGAAATCGGTGTTTCGTCTTCTCCCGCCCGTGACCGTCTCGTAATTCCCAAGTTCACTTCGGCGATTGCCCACGCTACTCGGCCAACCCTCCTGGCCCAGAAACTTGAACTTCAAAACTGTGTCATGGCCCCCCCTGGCCCCCTCCCGACAGCGCCCGAAAATCGTTCCCCCTCTCCCGCTGATCCAAGGGGGCCAACCATCCCCCCATTCGGAGAAGGACTCCACGCCCCAAGAAGATTTCCTCATCCCCCGTCTCCAAGTCATTGTTGCCAGAGGAATGCCTGGGCACTCGAGTGAACTGGTTGCTCGCGCCAGCGTTGGATGCCCACTGGTGAGCTGAGCTTACTTCTTTTTCTCGACCACCAGACCTCCCTTGAAGCCTTCCGGGGCTTATTGGGGGGCCTCCGAGGGCTTCTTGAGGCTTTCTCGGGACCCTCTTGGGGCCTTCTGGGGCTTCTTGGATGCCTCCCAAGGCTTCCTCGGGACATTCCGGAGGGAGTCGGGAGAGTTCCGAGAAGGTCCGAGAGAAGCCCAATAGAGCCCCTCCTAGATTTCCAGAAAGCCTTCCGCAACGCAGTGATGAGAGCATCTTAGAGGGGCCTTCTCGAGGCCTTCTTGAGGTTTTCTTGGAGCCCTCTTGAAGCCCCCTGGGCGCTTCTCGGGGCCTTCCCATGGCCTCCTCGCGATTTCGGGATGGCTTCAGGAGGGCCACGAGAAGGGTCGAGAGGACCCCATAAGGATCTTGAAGTTGTCACTTCCAGCGCCCGTGAACGTGACAATCCTGGGGGCCTTCCGAAGGGCATGCTAGCTACTCCCAGGAACGGGATCGTTCGCAATCCCAGATTTCCACCGCGGGGGCGAGGATCGGGGGAGGTGGCGCGACTTGGCGTTGCAAACCTTCGCTTGGTTCGCTCGCGCACGCGCGCGAGCGAAACCATGGAAAAAAAAAAACATGCTTTTCAGACAGGTGTTTTGGCCATCGGTGTATACCTGACTTGGTGTATACTTGATTTTCAATGCTTTTTAGCAGTTTTTCGTTTACACCAATCTTGCGGTTGGGGCGTGCATTCCGTTTTTTTTCATTGGCGACCCAGGTGGAAATGGCCGTCGTCAACGCCAGGTCCGGCCCTCGCCCAGCCCCTGGCCCCCGGCAGGCTTGCAAGACATTTTGGGTAGGGACGCCTCCCCTGGCACTGGGCCCTCTGGAAGCCTTGGGGTGCTTCTCGGTGGCTTCCAGGGTCTCCTCGGGACTTCGGGAGAGCCTCAGGAGGGACCCGAGAAGGCTTGAGAGGGCCCCGGGAGGCACCTTGAGGTTGTCATTTCCAGCGCCTGTGAAAGTGACAACTCCCAGGGCCCTCTTGAGGCTCTCTTGGGGCCTCTCTGCAGGCACCTCGTGGGCCTCGCGAAGGCCTCAAAGGGGTGCCCAAGAGGTTCCGAGACATCGCGGTGTCTTTACACGCCTCGCTCGAACATTGGGGGTTTTCTCCAGTGTGATTTGGAATAGAGGATGGGGGTGGTCCCTCGTGCGTGGGGGTCACTGTGGGAATCGCTGTCCCTTGTGCGTGAGAGGAGGGATTGTAGCAAAAACTGCTCCTCGTGCGTGAGCGGGGATTGTACCAGAAACGGTCCCTGGTGCAGGGGGGATACAACAAAACGGTCCCTCGCGCATGAGGGGGGGGGGAATGTAGGAAGAACGGTCCCACGTACAGGGGGGAGAATTCCAGCGAAAGCGGTCTCTCGTGCATGATTGGGGGGAGGTTGTAACAAAAATGGTTCACCGCGCATGAGAGGGGGTTTGTGGAACACTTGTCTCTTGGTCGTGAGGGGGCTGCAGGAAAAAATGCCTCTCGTTCATGGTTGGGGGAGCAGCAAACGTAGACCTTCGAACATGAAGGTGTGTGTAGTGAATTTGCCTTCTCTGTCGCGAGTTATGTGTAGCAAAGTTGTTTTTTGTCCATGGCGGGAGTGTAGTAAAGACGTCTCCTCGTGCATGGGGTACTAAGCCGTCGAATGAGGAGGGTAGCAAAACCGCCCGTCGTGAATGAGGAAGGTAGCAATTTCGTAGTGTAAAGACGTCTCTTAGTGATGTAATAACCGTCTGTCGTGAATGAGGAGGGTCGCAACAACAGCTATTCGTACGTCGGGTAGGATTGCAGCAGCAACGGTTCCTTCGTGCATGGGGGGTTGTAGCAACATTGCCTTGTGTATGCATGAAGGGTGCGTGAGAGGGCGCTCAAGCGGAGGCACCGCCCTCGTGCGTGAGGGGGGATTGTAGCAGAAAGGCTCATGAGGCGGACTTGTAGCAACAGTGGTCCCCTCGTGTACAAGGGTCGTGCATGAGCGAAGAAGGGTACTCTGGATGGGATAATGCTCGGGGGGTTATAAATTGAACTCTCTCGGAGCCCTCTCGCGGCCTTGAGAGAGCTTTCATGGGGCCCTCGGGGTTCGTCTTGGGGGCCTCACGAGGCTCCACAGAAGGCGCTGCAAGTGATTGTTTCGAACTCCATGCCGTGGAGTTGGACCAGAGGCTCACCGAGACCCCTCCTGGACCCCTCTTGTGGCTCTCTTGGGGCCCACGTGGGGCTTTCCGAGGCCGTTTGGGAAGCTCCGAGCGGCCCCCAAGGGGCACTTGAGGGGATCGTTTCGAATTCCACGCTGGAGCTGGACCAGGGGCTCGTTGTGGCCCCGTTTGGAACCCTCTCGTGGCTCTCCTGGGGCCCTCCTGGGGGCCGCTGGGGCTTTGCTGGGGCCCCCAAGATGCCCCCGAGAGGGCACTGGAAGTTCTCGCGTCGAAGGCTTCCGCCGCCGTTCTCTCGGTGGGGTACGCCGCATTGGGAGCGACAGGATGGCCACGCGCATGCGCCGATCTCGCGCGCCTCACAGGCGAGGGAACGGAGGCCTCTGTGGTGGCGCGTGCGGAGGGCGCCCGCGCAGTCCTTGTCTCGACGGTTCTCTGGCAGACGATACCGGTGTACGCTTGTTGGCCTCCCAAGGGAAAGGGTCGGCGACTTCGGAAGGTGTGGTCATGCTGGGGGTGTTGTTCGTGATCGGGGCCGTTGGGGCCCTGGAGGGCACGACGCTGTCCCCGTCGCGCCTCCTCGGGCGCAGCGGAGAACTCCAGCGAGGCCCCCGCCCGCCCCGCAGGGTGCCCCGCAGGGCTTCGTGGGCCCGGGAAACGGCAGGCCCGTTTTTTTGTTGTTTCTCGGGGGCGGAAAAGAGGGGGGTGATGACTAGGGGGGGTGGATATCATGGCGGGGGCCATGATATCTCCCCAGATTTCATGGCGCCTCTTCTTATTTCATTACGTCCCTGGCCCCCCCGCTGGGCCGCGCACATGCCGCCGGTCATGATTTGCACCCCCCCCTCTTGGACCCCCCCCTCTTGGCCGCTCCCGAGTTTCCGAGAAAGTGTCTCTTGAAAGTGGAAACGGGAAAAGAAGGCGACCGGAAACGAAACAGAAAGGCTCCAGGATTGGGGTTGGAGCCGGAGCCGGTGAAAAAAAAGACGGCGATGGAACCGATCCGAAACGGCGTAGGAACCGGCAAGCAAATGGCAAAACACGGAACCGGTGACAGAACGGCTTTGTCGTTTCCAGTCGACTAGACGTAAGAGTGACCTTTCGCCGGAGTGACCTTTGGTGCGGGCCCAGTGGGGCCCCCCGATCACCGATTGCGATGTGATAGTAGCGTCTCGCGCGCCTGAGTTTGGTCCCCCCGCGGCCCCCCCAAAGTCGCGCACCAAAGTCGGAGTCGCCGCAAGGGGGAGTTTCGGTCCCGCCGCTGGGCGCTGTCCTCGGCACATGGGCGCCTCCAGCGCCAGGGGGCACCGGGAGAGCCAGCTGAGTTAAGACCCCCCCCCTAATTACTCCCCTCAAGTCGGGCCTGTCCCTCTACAGGGGGAAGATTCGAAAATAGTTAAACAAATAATCAGGGGACGATCTGTTGAGCATATGTTGCCCATTTTGGGGCATTTTTTGGATTATCGAAAGGCTGCCGCCTCTGCCGCCGACCCCAATTGAGCGACGTATGTTTGATTCGTTTGTTGTCGGGCTGCCTTTCCGAACAAGGTAGGAAGGGTTCAGGTGAGACATCCAGGCTTGAGCCGCGCCCCCTGGACTCTTGATTCTCTGTTGCACCTCGGACTCCTCTCTATCGAATGGCATTCGGCCCATCCCGCCACTGAGTCTGGGTTGTGGGTGTGAAGCCTATTGGATGTTCGGTGGGATTTCGAGGGTGACCTTTAGGGAGCCTCTTGGATGCAGTTTTGAGGCCTCTTGGGGGCAGTTTTGGAACCTCTTGGGGTCGCTGTTGGGTCCCTTGGGCGCCTCTTGGAGCCTCTTGGAACCTCTTGAGTGCCTCTTGGTGCCTCCTGGGGGCCTCTTGGGGAGGAACGCTCGGATTTTCGGTTCGTGTTCCCTCTCTCGGGCCACTATTGGGGCCGTCTTGGGGTCCTCTTGGGCCGTCTTGGGCGCCTCCTGGGCTTTCGAGGGCCGCCTTGGGGCCCTGTTGGAGGCCTCTTGGGCAGTCCTGGGGTGGTATTGGGAGCCTCGAGGGCCGTCTGAGAGCGTCGGGAAGGAAACGCGGCGAGATCGCCAAAATCTTTGAAACAACGAATGCAAATCAATGATTTTTGCCTCTCAGGGTCCTCTTGGGAGGCATCTTCGAGGCCTCTTGGGGCATCTTGGAGGCCTCTTGGGCCATCTTGAGGCCATTTACGGGGTCTTGGAGCGATCTTTGGGCGTCTCGGGGCGTTCTGGGCCGTCGTGGGAATCTTTTGGCCCTGTTGGGTCCGTTTTGGGGCACCCATCGCTCCGAAACGGTCACGAGAGAAACCGCGAGAAGCCCCAGGAGAAGATGTCGCGATGTGGGGCCTGGGGCTTTGAACGACTCCTCAGGCGTGATGATTGAGGTTGAGAGGATGATGGCAAGGACCTGAGGGCACGCCCACTCCGTGCCCAGAGGCACGGTGGCGGATCTACATAACCATGATAATCCGATGATCATCGTTCCGACAGATCGCATCGCATTTCCGAGCTCCAATGGGGGAGCCGCTTGGGGGTATTACAATTTGTTGTTGGTTTGAATCGAGGGGGGTGGCAGTGACTCGGGTTAGCGGTCGGTAGATTGGGCGAGGTGGCAAACATCCTGCAGGAGCAGCAACGACCCCATCCCCGAAGGGGAACATTGGGGTTGGACAAGGAACCGCGATTGACCATCTCCTGCCCAGAAAATGAGTGGGTTTCTGAGTTAGGAGACCACATGCTAGAAGTTGTCTGGGTCGGTTTCGGCGAAGCCATCATCGGTAATTTGGGCCTTGAGATGCCGCCTGTGAGGCGGTCCAGCCGGTCTCGAGACATCCTTGCAGTTATGGGCTTCGAGTTGCTGCGCGAGAGACAGTCCAGCCCATCTCGCTTCGGCCGGTTCGCCGCTGTCATGAGGCGGTCTAGCTTTTTTTGGTTTGAAACATTCTCGCAGAGCAATCTTCGCCCGGTGCATCCTCGTTATTCTGGACTAGTCGATGCTCTTGCCGCACGGTATCAGATCCCGTTTCCTCGCTGCTTTGGGCTCGCAGTTGCCGTTGACTGTTCGTTTCGCTTGGGATATCATTGCCACTCCGGGCTTATGTACGTCTTATGTCCTCACCTCACGTGGTCCCGATCTTTTTCGCCTGAGACATCGTCGGGGTTGTGTTTTCGGGGATGCCCAGACCTGAGGTGGCTCAACAAATTTCACCCGAGATTTCCATTTTCTGGGCTCAAAGATGTCCTGTCAATTTGTGTCACTTTTCAGTGGACGTTCGGGAGACTGGAACCCTCGTTGTTCCCAGTGGCAAATCTGTCAATCGGGGCCACTTGTCAAACTGGCGAGGGTAGCTGGGCATTGTATGAGGCGGGTTGCCCGTCGATGTCTAGACGCTCTCGGATGAACCTGTTAAGGTAGGTATGCAATTATCGCAGCAAACAATCCACAACAAACAATTCAAGAATACATGGAATACAAATCGCCCCCAAGTATGCGAACATACAATTACAAACAAATGAGAAATATTGAATTCAAGAAATACATACCACCATACAATTACAAACACATTAGACATATTGAACTCAAGAAATACATATCACCATACGATCGCAGTAAGTAGTATGTATGATATTACATATACTAGCATATGCAGTCAACTCAGCTCGAGTAGTATCAGTCTATAGTGTATCACATAGCATATGTTTCCGATACATAGGTGGATATATCATATATCATATCTAACATATAGCATGGTCATATCATGTATCGTATAGCATATGGCATATTTATAATATATCATATATCATATACCATGTATCATACACCATATAGCATAGGCTTACCGATCAACTGTGTAATCATAGATGGCGGATTTCCTGCCCAGCTCATTCAGGAACAGGGGCCAGGGGTCGCCCTGCGTGAATGCGTCGGGTGAGTCGAGGTCTGGGCCCAGGGCCAGCGGGGGAAGGGGGCGGGAGAAACGGCGGCGGCGGCAGCCTTCTCGGGTCAAGGTCCCCCCCCCTTCGGCCAGACGGGGTCGCGCTGCCATGGCAATCGGGCCTGGTGACGCGTTGATAGTTCGGCGCCTCGAGCACAGGGGGATGCACGCTCTGGCCCGAGAGTTCCTTCGGAAAGACGTAGTCGTCCTCGATGGCCCCCAGGATTCGGGCGGCGAGCACAACGGCGGCGGCGGCGATGTCGAGCGGGCCGACTTGTTCGATGGCGATCTTCTGAGGGACATGAGCCCCCCGAAGCTTAGGGCCGCCGGCGCCGTTAAGAATGGCGGCAGGCGCGAACGCGCAGTTGGTTGCATCCCTCGGCCCGGAGATATGCTGTATCAGCAGGGGCTGATTCGCTCTTCTTGGAGCTCTCTGGGCCGAGGGGGTCGGCCCTCCGCGTGCGCTCCGGCCGCATCAGATGCATTTCCATCGGGCACCCAGCTTTCAAGTGGCTCCCGAAACTCAAGAAACAGTGAGTAGAAGGCAGTAGATAGTGCACCCTGTCGCACAGGGCTTCTCGAATTAGATTGGTTGCGAGTCGCGGCCGCGTCGTTGTGGGGAAAATCCGAAATTATTGACGTTTCGCGCATCAGCCGCATCCCCACCAGCCCATCCAGAAACGATGCCCAGGCGAGTTGAGGTGACTAGGGAAGTGCGGGAGAAAAGACGGGGACAGCCAAACCGAGCGAAGTAGGGATGAGGAGAAGGAGAAGGAGGAGGCTGGATGGATGGATGGAGGAGGGAACGGGGAATCCAGGGGGGCTCTTGGGCGTCCTGGGTGCCTCGGGGGGGCCGCGTGGGGTCCCCTGGGGGGTTCTTGGGGGCCTCTTGGGGTCTCCTGGCCATCTTGGAGGAGATCGATCAAAGAAGGGGGAGCTCCAAGTAGCACTGCCCCTCGGGAGCCCCAACAAAAATCGCATCCTGGACCCCTCTTGGAGCGCCCCTGGGGCGGTCTTGGGGCCATATTGGGCTCTCTTGGGCTTGGGGCCCTCTTGGGCCATCTTGGAGCCATCTTGAGGCCTCGGAAGGCTATCGAGCGCGAGCGGGCGACGACGCAAACGTAATTTATTCGCTGTAGGTGTTGGAAAGGTTTTGGTTTTTTGGGAGCCTCCTAGGAGGTCTCGGAGGCCAGGTGGAGCCGTCTTGGGGCGGTATTGGTGCCACCTGGAGCATTGGAAACCATCTTGAGGCATCTTGGGACATCTTGGGCCATCTTGGAGGCCAGCTTGGGCTCTCCGAGGCGCTCTTGGAGCGCTCTTGGGCCATCTTGGACGCTCCAACGCGTCGCGGCCCACGCCCGTCCAGGTCCAGGGGATGGGGGTGGGGGGAGAGGTAAGCCCCTCCCCGAATGGGGGAGAATGGGGGTTGGAAGAGGAAACTCCCAAGACGACCTACGGCCGGAAGACTGGTGGGTCTTCGTCGCTGATTTTCCGTAGCCGGTTTGGCTCCGACATTAATGTAGTGTGTCCGAGGGCGTTGATGCTGATATTGAATCGGATTTCGTTGATGAGTTGTTTGTTGAAACATTGTCTGATGGTGATGGGCCTCCTCCAGACGTTGCTCAGGCAATGCTTCCTCCAGATCCAGCTCCGGATGATGATGATGAGGTAGACGCTATGCTCTGGGGCGACGACGCCGACGCCGACTTCTTCGAGACGGCGTTGGAGGATCACTCGCCGAGCGCAGGGCCACAGCAGCGCGCAGTGATTCCAGATGGGGTTGCATGGGGTCTTCGCTGTTCGGGAAGATGGTTGCCGAACAACGCCACGGACGCAATCGGCAGCCAGATCGACTCCAGGATGCGCACACGAAGTTGGCCAGTGCATGGGACTTGCACCCCAGGCGCCATGGAGATTTAGCGCAGAAAACACTTCAGGGCAGTGGTCAAACGCAAGTTCCGAAGACGTGGACACATAGCAATACGTATACCGTCGCTGGAACTATCAAGTCGGCCTTTCAACAGATCGGGAAGTCCGTGGGCACGCAGGCGTCGGGGGCCACCAGTGTCGACGGGACTCGGCGAGCCTTGGACGACGTGCTCGCCGTTGCTGGACTTGCGCAGCGCATGCTGCGTCGAGGATGGGAAGACGTCAAGGGCCGAATTCAGGCTGCGCGGCCTGCAGGCCTGTTCGTGAAGCGCAACTACGACACAACGCCCGTGTTCGTGAAGTTTGGCAAGATGGCTCCAGAGATGCGGGAGGAGGCCAGGTATCCCAAAAAAGTCCAACCGCCTGCTGATCATCCGAACGGGTATTCCAGGTGGACTACAGTGACATACGCTGAGTACAGAAAAGATAATCCGCATGGGAGTCCAGACATGGGAATCGTGGACCTCTTCTCCATGTCGATGTCTCTTGACTGGTCCGCCGGGCTAGGCCAGGCTGACCCCTGGCCCGGGAAGGTCCAAGCGGCCCGCCAGGGTTTGATCTTCGCACCGGCGATGATCCAGAATAACACTGCTTCTAACAATATGGAGTGCTTGGAGAAACGATCGGGGCCTTTTTCTCTCGCTAACATCAGGGACATGAACGTCGGATTTGCCATCGTCGACGATTGCCCTGACAGTTGTAACGCCATGCTTCGATTAAAGCGCAAGATCGCAGCTGATTTTCGTCCTTGTAGGAACTTCGGTTACAATGAGCACAATGGTTGCGCGTGTCACATCATCAACGCCGACATCGCGAAGTCGCTGGGGGAGGGCAACGTGGTTGGGCACGTTCATGCTGCTGACGTCGTCCTGGACGTAAGGCAGAGGAGGGAGCAGCTACACAGAGCTCTCGAGCGGATTGTCACAAGAGATCTGGTGGTCTTCTCGGGGGCCCCGCCAGAGGAGCACCCGTGGCACGTGGGCGCCGTCATCCAGTCCACCATCGTGCGCACGCTGAGCCAGGTGCGCTCTGGGGCCGAGGATTCCCCTGTTGATGAGAGCCGTCGGTGCAGGGGGAAGACGACCCTGGCCGCCTTGCCGTCCCTCCGCGCCATGGTGAACGGCAACATCGCCGATCAGACGCTGACGCATTATTGTCGAGGCTGCTGCGCCGATGAGCACGGCAATGCGACCAGAGCTACGCAAGTGAACAGCTACACGGCTGCTCTCAGGGCTTCGGGCATCTTCGGGGACGTAAGCAGGATCAAGGCGAGGCTCCCAGCTTATAAATACCCTTGAGCGGCCCCAGTCCCCACCCCCACATGAGGGCGCGCAGTCGCTCTCGCGCCCGCCCCGAGTGAGGGGGCGAAGGAGGAGGGGGCGAAGGGCGGAGCAGGCGGGGCGATGAGGGAGGGAGTGGGCGGGGGGAGGAGAGGGAAGAGGAGAGGGGGGCCCTTCGGCATTGGGTTTATCTACCCCTCCCCCCGGCAGAGGATTGGGGGGGGGAGGAGGGGGGGGGGAGGGGGATGGGGGGGGGAGGTGACGATTGCTGGTTGACGCCCCCCTTGCAAAGGTGGCGAAGTCCCGATGGTTGTCGACCACGGCCCGGATGGCTCTGCTGGTGGCTGGCATGATGTTGCACGGGATTCTGCCCCGGGCGTGGCGGCTCGCATTCGGCGATTGGAATTCTCCCCAGCACGCCGTTGACGGCGCGCTCGATGACTACGCAAAGATGGTCAGAAGCAAATCTTACAGAGTAAAGTTGTGGTTCGCATCTGAATTGGCCGACGTCAAATCGTCGCTTCACTGCTGGATCGCCGCGCCAGCCGAGCGCCTCATGCTGTGCATCTAGAAGTTGGACGTGAAGGGCGGCAGCATCAAGGTACTCGCAGGCGCGGCGAACAACCCCGCCCTCAACTGCATGGCGGCGTGCAGCGCATTCATGTTCCGCCCCGTGACGACGACCATTGCGACCTTGGCGAGGCACTTCTATTGGCACGACGCGGAGACCTTCGGCCTGTTCCTGAAGATCGCGCACGGCGTCATATTACTTCTATCTCGGTGTATTTGGCGACGCGTTCGTTGTCGATGCTTCCAGTGGCCGTTCCGCTTAGCTCGCTTGGCGGATCCCGACCCGACTGTCCGTCGTTCGCGCGCCGAGGACCTCCACGCGCGTTCCGAGTGTTGCTTCGACAAGGGCATGGGCATGAAGATCAGGACTTTCGCCTTGAACGCCGCGGGTTTGGTTGAGAACGGTGCGGCGCTGGCAGCCGTAAGCATGTGGTCTGATTCGGCGTTGGCTTGCAACGTGATCCAGGAGCGGGCGTCCGCTCTTATTCGTCGGAGTTCGGCCTTGAGGCGCAACGTCGAGAGGCTCATCAGCAACGGCTTCTTGGCCGCCATCTTGCCCGAGCACCTCCGCGCCGGCGGGTCCGATGTGAGGGCGGTTGCCCGCGGCAAGTTGATTGAGATGGGCGCGCCGATCCAGTGCGCGGCGAAGAAGCAGGGCAGGGCAGCGCGCGCGAAGGCTTCAGATCGACAACTTTCGTTCCCAGCATGGGCTAACTCCCAGACGAAGGGCGCCAGGTTCGGGTCTCGAGCGGAGTACCGGGCGAAGATGGCAGAGCTGAAGGCGGAGTGGGCGGAGAACGGCCCCCGAGGCGTCGCCTCTCGGCGCAGGCCGAGGGGCAGGCTGGCGCGGACTTGCGAGGACCGCATCGGGGGCGTCTTGATGGACCTGTCCTCGAAGGACGAGCCGATCCGCACGGACTCGCTCGCGGCCGAGGTTCGCCGCGCCACTTCCAGGGACGCCGACGACGCGAGACCGATCGGCCTGACAGAGAATTTGGACCCCGTGCGGCAGAAGTTCCTCTCGGACGCCTACGTCAAGGACTCAGGCGCCCTCGCCACCCCGGCCCTTCCTCCCCCCCCCTCCTTTCCCGCCCTCCCTCCCGCCCTGACCCGCCCACCCCCGTCCGCCCCTCCCCCTCTCTTGCCCGAGGCGCCATTCCAGCCGCTGCGAAGTTCAAGGCCGACGCGCCGTGCGCGGTGGTTTGCCCCGGATTCTGCGCATCCTTGTTATCCCAGCTGCCTGCGGCGAGCCCCGCCACTGTGCCAGTCCAGCATGATAACGATGACGGGGATGAATGATGAAGATGGCGATGATGATGATGGTGGTGGTGATTATGATGATGGCGCTGATGATGGTGGCGAATGCGGTGATCATGGTGATGATGATGATGATGATGATGATGACGATGGTGATCGTTAGGATATCGTGGGAGGCCTCTCGGGGGCTTGTTGGAAGCAGTTTCGAAGCCTTTGGGGGGCGTCCTGGGGGTCTCTTGGGGGCATCTTGGGAGCCCCCCTGGGGCTTCTTGGAGGCATATTCGGGCCTCCTGGGGGCTTCTTCAGGTGGAAAGCTCGAATTGTCGGTTCGCGTTCCGTCTCTTGGGCCCCTTCTGGGGCCATCTTGTTGTCTTGGGCCGTTCTGGGGGCCTTCTTCGGCCGTCGCGGGGCTCCCTTTGGGGGTCTCTTGGGCCTTCTTGGGCGGTCTTACGGGCCCCTGGGGCCGTCTTGGAGCTTCGGAAGTTCGATAGACGCCGATAGGCTATAGGCTATGAGGCGATTGCGTGAAAAAAGACATCGAAGCACACATTGAATGTCAGTGGTGATTGCCTCTTTGGGCCCTCTTGGGCTCTTGGAGCGCTCCTGGTGCTGCTTTGGGGCATCTTGGGCCATCTTGGAGGCATCAGGGCCATCTTGCCGGCTCTGGCGGCGGTCTCCGAGGTCCTTTTTGGGAGCCATTTTGAATAATTTGGACGCCTTGGAGTGCGCCGGGGGCTTGTGTGGAGCCTTGGGAAGAGCGGGCGATGCATGCAGGTCGGCGCGCCCCGAGAGGGGGGCGGGGTGGGGCGGGGGCGGGGGGGGGACTTACAAGAATAATGGCCCCTGTCAGACAGCAGCCATTCTAGCGCGCTTCAACGTGCCAGGGGGCACGGTGGCGGATCTGAGTGCTCGTCAGCCGCTTTCGCCAAGCTGTCCTCGATTGTCAGCGGTTGGGACATCGGCACTTTCCTCTCGATCAACGCCGTCTGGGAGGACGGACGCACGGCGGAGAAGTACGCCGTCCTTGCGTCCCGTGCAGAAGTCACTTTCGCGTTGTGCACCGTTGTCGACGGGGCCCCCCGGTGCGCCGCATTGTATGAGACGGCTGGCCCAGGAACTGAAGAGCTCGTCTTTGAGCTGGGCGTCAAGACGCTTTACGACGCCGCTTTCAGCGATCAGCGCCCCGCGCGGTCCGTGGAGGTGCGCCGGTTCGAATGAGGTCTCGTTCTTGCCAGCTGCGCTGCAAGTGCGTGACCGGCACGTTGTGTTCCCCACGCCACCGGGCGCGCCAGTTGGGAACGCTGGCAGCGCCAAGAAGAGCGCTGCGGCGAGCATGGTCGACGACGCCGTGAAGGCCATGATGAGGACGATCGCGGCTGCCAACGACCCGTACGGCATCTTCTCGATTCGCGAGGGCAAGGACTGCGGCGGCGACCATGGCGATGTCGACGAGCATGACGACCCGCACGCCATCCAGAAGTTGGAGCTCGAGTTGGCGCCGCTGCTCAAGAAGTGGAAGAAGCCGAAGCAGCCGAAGCACAAGCTTAGGGTCGCTGCGAAGGTCGCGCCTAGGAAGAGAGCCAGGGTCGCCCCAGCCGCGGGGGTGGGCGCGCCGCCTGCGCCCCCTCCCGATCCCGCCCCTCCTCCTCCTGACCCAGCCGCCGCCGCGGCCCCTGCCGACGCCGCCGCGGCCCCTGCCGACGCCGCCGCGGCCCCTGCCGACGGCGGAGTCTGCGAGGAGAAGGGGTGGACGCATGTGAAGTTTGGCGACCTAGGTTCTTTTTGCTTTAAGGAGGGGCACTGCAACGCCCACTGCGGGTGCCCCGCTCACTTGAACATCGCCCCTTACAAGTGCCACCTTGACCGACAGACCAAGGCTGGCAGATTTGGTCAGGGGGGAGTCCTGGGGCTCTTAGCACTGTGGCTCGAAGTTCAGCAGCAGCACGATCGGGCTACCCACGCCTCGATCAGATTTAACAGGATGCTTGGTGGTAAGGACTTTCAGGAGCAGCGTCAAGCTGCCCGCGATCGTCTCAAGCGCCATCCAGCATGGCACATCTTGGAACAAGCAGAGCGGGCTCGAGCGCCCGGTGAGGCGGACGAGCCAGAGATCGTTCCTTAGGCGTTGTTGTGAGTAATTCGGGAGTCAGCGGCCACGGCGAGAGCGAGGGCCGACAGCGACCTACCAACGTTCCAGTTTCTCTGTGCAGGAAGCGGACAGCATCGCCGCTTCGCCCGCCCCCTCATCCTGAAGGCCCTCGCATGACTTCGTTTCGGCTCCCCCGAGGCCCCTCTCGGGCCTCCTTCAAAATCCGAGATGGGGAGACCGTCGAGGAGAATTTTCAGAGGCCCCGGGATGGCCCCGAGAGCGACCAACGGAAACATATGATCAGAGCGAGGGGGGCGAACGGTCATTCGTTTTTCTTGGGGGCGTGGCTGAATTCTCGACGCTTCGCGCATCCCCACCAGCCCATCCAGAAACGACGCCCAGGCAAGTTGAGGTGATGAGGGCCGTGTAGGAGCAAAGAGGGGGGGGGGTATGATGATGAACAGGATGAGGAGAAGGAGGAGGAGGATGGAGGAGGAGGGCGAGCGAAAGGGCCAGAGGCCTCTTGGATGCCTCTCGGAATCTCTTGGGATATCTCTTGAGCGCCAGTTGGATGCCTCTTGGGGCGTCTCGGGGGTCTCTTGGCGTTCCAGGGGGGCTCTTGGGCGTCTTGGGTGCCTCGGGGGTGCCTCTGAGGGCCGCTTGGGATCATCTTGGAGGCCTCTTGGGGGCCTCTTGGGGCCATCTTGGGGCCTCTCGGGGCTTCTTGGAGGCCAATTGGGGGCCTCTTGGGAGCATCTTGGGGCCATCTTGGGGCATCGTGGGGCCTCCTGGACGCCTCTTGGGGCCATCTTAATCTTGGAGTGGATCGATCAAAGAAGGGGGTCACCCAATTAGGCCCCCCCCCCCCCCCTCATCGGGAGCCCCCAAACTCGCCTCCCGGCCCCCTCTTGGGGCGCTGTTGGAGCGCTCTTGGGCGCTCTTGGGGCCGTCTTGGGGCTCTCTTGGGCCCCTCTTTGGGGCGTCTTGGAGCCATCTTGAGGCTTCGGATGGCCATCGGAAGCGAAAAGGCAAGAAGGCAAACATCACTGGTTTCCTTTAAGTGTTTGAAAGATTTGGGCCTCGTGGAGGCCTCCTTGGGAACCTCTTTGGCCCAAGTCTTTGGCCTCTTGGAGCCGTCTTGGGGCGGTCTTGGGGCTTCTTGGAGCATCTTCGAAGCCGTCTTGAGGCATCTTAGGCTATCTTGAGCTATCTTGGAGCTCGTCTTAGGCTCGCTGAGGCGCTCTTGGAGCCGCATTGGGCCATCTTGGACGCTCCAACCCCTCGCCGCGCCCCCCGCCCAGGTCCAGGGGAGGGGGCCCTCCCCGCAGGGGAAGAAGGAGGTTGGAAGAGGAAGCTCCCTAGACCACCTACGCCCAGATGGCTGGTTGGGATGAATTCTCCTCCTTCTCCCTCCTCCAGCGTCTGCTCCTCCCCCTCCTCCAGCGCACTCTCCTCTCCTGCCCAAACGTGCTTCCCTGGATGGGTCCCAGGGTCGGCTGTTGGGGGCCTCGTGGCGCACCACCGGCATCGCCGACTGGGCGAGCACGAGGGCGGGGGTGGGCCAGGAGGAGGAAGGGGGGGAGGACAAGTTTTCCTGGGGTTGTTTGGTAGGGTCGTCTTCGTCGTCGCCGTCGCCAGGGGGGCTCCCGCCCTCAGCTCCGCGCGCGCTTGCTCCCGCGCGTGCTTGCCCCGCGCGGGAGAGGGGCCGCGCGTGCTTGCCCGCGCGCGTGCTTGCCCCGCGCGGGAAGAGGGATATGTAAGGAGGAGGATGAGGAGGACGACGACGACGAAGAAGGGGAAGAGGGGCGGGGGGCACGGAGGGTGGGAGACGGGGGAGGAGAAGGAGAGACGGAGGGCCAGGCCAAGAGGCAAGGGCTCCCACGAGGGCGCGAAGTTATTCGCGTTTCGCGATTCGCGGGCATTCCCCCTCCCCCTCCTCCTCGTCATCCTCTTCTCCCCCTTGGGGGCGGCGCGAGAGCGCGAAGTTGTTCGCGTTTCGAGCAGCGCGAAGCGCGAAGTTAGTAGCCCTTGTCTGGTCAGATTTGCCGGCTTCGCCTCTGCTGCAACCGTCTCGGCGCGAGAGTTTCCGGCCCTAGCTCGCCTCTGCTGCAGAGGCCAGAGGCTCGCCGGGATGCCCCTGGAACAGGACACCTGGTTGAACGACCTCGTGGACGCGCACGAGGTCGACGCGGGCCCGAGCGCGCCCGAGCAGGCGCGGTTCCGAACATCCTTCCCACCTTTTGCCTCCCCCTTCCACCCCTCTCCCCTTCCTCGTCCTATCTCGCCCTGTTCCTCATCATGGTTACCACCGTCAACATCGTCCCCGGCGTCGCCCTCATCGTCGTCATCGCCGGCACCAGAGTCGCCGTCATCATCTCCCTCTCCGCCTCCTCCAGCCCGTTCGTCAGATCTTAGACGGGGCGCCAGGCGCGCGTTGAGGCGCCTGGCGACTCGATGGAGTGTCTGATGACTAGGCTGGAGGAGGTGCAGAGGGAGATCGACGGTTTTCGGTGGGACGAGGCCTTCGACGTCGCGGGCGCCCCTGCAATCGAGGTGCCCCCCTGATCCTCCTTCTCCCCCTTTTCCTCGCCCTCCCCCTCCTCTTCCTCTCATCCCGTCCGCCTCCTGGAAGAGCATCTCTTCGAGCTGGGGGGATAAGGTTACCCGGGGGCCCTTGCCCTAGATTCACCCTTCGGCCGTTCCCCCAAGGCCCTTGGGCTTGCCCTAGCGTTTCATGTTTAGGGTTTCCTTGGGCCAACCCCATCCCCCTCTGCGCCTACCCGGAGGCGCATCAGTATCAGGGTGCGCCCGGGGGGAAGCGCCGAAGAGCACCTACGGGGAAGGAAGGGCTGATGGCTTAGCCTAAGGTTAGCTTGGGGGAAGGGTTAGGGGGCAGGCCTAGGTCAAGCCTGGGGGAAAGGCTAAGGGCAGGCTTAGGGTAAGCTTAGTTGGAAGGGCTTGTGGGTAAGGCCTGGGGTCAGCTGAGGGGGATGGGGCTTCAGGGTCAGCTTAGGGTAGGCCTATTTGCATATGGGGGAAGGGTTGATGGGGTAAGCTGAGGGCCCCTAGATGGGCCCAAAAGGAGTTTTCAGAGGGCCCAGGAAGGCCCCGAGATAGCCCCAGAAGGTCCCGCAACCAGACCAGAGGGGTCGACATCATCATATACTTTACACTTGTGCTTTCAAGCGTACCATACTGTAGCACCCCGCACTTGCGGATAAGAGCGAGGGGGGGGGAGGGGAAGCGCGGGCGAGGCCACTCGCCCACCGCCCGCCCGCCGCCCGCCCGCCACCCGCCCACCGCCCGCCTACCGCCCGCCCACCGGGTGGGTCGCGGGCGGGGTCGCGAGAGGAACGACGCCAAGAACGAGCAACCACGCACGACAACTAGAATATCACAAACAGCAACAAGAGCAGCATGAACAGCAGCAGCAACAACACCAATACCAAGGTCAACAACAACATGAACAACACCAGCAAGAGCAACAACAATAACATCACAAGGAACAGAGACAGGGAGCGAGATACGGGGAACTTGGCGATGGGGCGGTTGACAGTTATCATGTAAACGCCCACCTAGCCATCCCATCCGCAATCATGGGTGGGGGTG
>CAUYUJ010002836.1:578156-593156 GCA_963575745.1 Prorocentrum cordatum | reverse complement strand
TCTGAACCCTCCCTCCCGACCATCCGATCCGTCGCCAGCCCTCCAAATCCCCCCTTCCTCCCCCCTCCCTCCCTCCCTCCCTCCCTCCCTCCCTTCTCTCCTGCACAATCGAACCATGGCCATAGCAGCGCGGGTCAAGAACATGGGACCCTTAGCCGAAGGTCTTGACCCCATGGAATTATCACAGACGGGGAACGCTCCAAGGTGGCAGGTACAATGAAGAACAACATAAGGGTGCCCCTCCAAAACTAGGCCTGCACAAACTTCCAGGCGAACTTTAAGCACGCATATCCTGTAGTACACGTGTCTCCCCCGTCCATGCTACCTTCCAATATCCTTCTGCACCTTTCTTTTCCGTCGTCTCCGTCCTAGCCCTTCATGTCCTCCCTTCCCTGCCTCGTTGGCCTCCCTCATTGCCACCTCCGTCCCATGCCAGATCCCGCCCCGCCCTCCCAACGCACCACCCGTCCATCACACTCCGTCTGGTTCCAAAACCTCTTCCGCCCCCACTTCCACCCCCGTTATCCTCTCTCGGTCCATCCATCCTCGCTCCCTTATGCCTCTCGTTATCCCAGCACATGTTCCTCTCTGGCTCTCTCAGTATCAGTATCTCTATCTCTCTCTCTCTCTCTCTCTTTCCCTCTCTCGCTCTCTGTCTCTCCCTCTCCCTCTCTCCTTCTCTCTCTCTCTCTCGTTCTCTCTCTCTCTCTCTCTACTTCCCTCCCCCTCGCCCTATCAATCTCCGCCCCTCTCCCTATCCCTCCATTCCTCCCTCTCCCTCTCTCCTTCTCGCTCTCGCTCTTCCGCCCTTCATCCTCCCCCTCCTGCCCTATCCCTCTCACCAATCCTGCTCCTCCGCCACCCTACCCTACCTCTTTCTCCCTTTACTCACCCCCCCTACTTGCCCTCCTGCCCATCCCACCCTCACTCGCCTCGAGAGGCACGGACGCAAGGGACGAGAAACACGGGATCTGACGAGGGTAGGATAAACGTAAGATCTGGCAGAGATACTTCGGGATCTCCGCGTGCTGGCGGCCGACCCAACAGCGCGGCGGCCGCTCCAGAGCGCGGCGGCCGTTCTGGAGCGCTCCATCACATGCTGGGAGCTGTCAAGAGGACTGTGCAGCAACGCGACCTTGCCCTAAGAGTGCCTGAAGGGAGGACGCAGACCCACAACGACCCTCGAAATCCCACCAGCCCTTTAGGGCGTAGGTGGTCTAGGGTGTTTCGTCTTCCATCTGCCCCTCATCCCCTTCGGGGAGGGGTTTGTCACTGCTCCTTATTAATATGCACCCCCTGTCCCCCCCCGGCCGGCGACCAACCCGGAACCATGCCTACCCCATGCGGGCCCGCCCCCCAACCATCCCTGTCAAAAATCAATACAAACACACACGCTGCCTCCACATTTGGAGCATGCGAGGCCAACCCGATGCGGCCCCCTCAAACCATCCCTCTTAGAACAAACAATGCAAAATACAACCTGGGGCAAAGTCTTGAGTCATGTCATGTTCGTGAGGCCGGCGAGCACCTTGCTTTGTTTTTGACAGGGGCTGCGGGGGTGTCAGCATATTCCCTGCTGCGCGCAGGGCTACCATCCCTGACAAAAACCACTGCAACATGCACCTCGCGGCTAAGTCTGGATCATGCGCGGCCATCCCGCGATCACTGAGAAGTGGCTTTTGACAGGGACGACTGGGGTGGTGGCGCGTTGCCTGCTGTGCGCAAGCCCACCAGACACAATGATGGGCATTGGTTTTCAACAAGGATGGCGGGAGCCGACATGTTTCCCGATGTGTGCAATCACGTGCGCAGGCGCACCTGACGCACTCTGCACGTGCCCCGACCGTGGCGCACCTGGCGCGGCTGGAGTGTGTGGCACACCTGGCGCACTCGGAGCACGTGGCGCATCTCGCGCACCAGGCGTGCCTGGCACGCTTGTGCCCAAAGCGCGCTAGGCACCCCGGCACGCGTGGCGCACCTCGCCCAAGAGTCGCGCACCTTGGGTCGGCGTTGGTCCATTGATTCCCAATATCTGCCCATCCTAAGACGACCGCTGAACATGCTCAGGCTCGGGTGTTACTTATGTGTCGGGAGGGCGGGTGGGAGTGAGCTCGACGGCTTGCGGGCGGGTGGGTAGCTTGATCACTGCTCCCTATTAATATACACCCCGTCCCTCACCCGGCCAGCGTCCAACCCGGAACCATGCCGACTCCATGAGGGCCCGCCCCCCCGCCATCCCTGTCAAAAAACCCAACAAATACACACTCTGCCTCCACATTTGGAGCATGCGCGGCCGCCCCGCGACCATTTTGAATTCGTATTTTCCAGGGACGGCTGGAGTGCCAGCAGATTCCACCTGCCTTCTGGGCGCAGGTGGTCGACCGACTTGTTTGACACATTAGTGGCTGCTGCCTTTTCGCCTTATCGTTTCCGACAGGCGTTCGGAACCTGCAAATGGCTCCAAAGTTTGCCAAGAAAACCCCAAAGTCGGGATCACGTGAATCAAATGAGAATGAGACGAGACGGTGCTCTCTTTCTGCCGTTGCTGTCCGGAGGCCGGGCCAGGGCGCACAGGTGAGCGCCCGGTCTGCAGCGATCGCACCCTAGGATTCTCCTCCGGCTCGGGCCAAAGCGGCGCGTGCATCTTCCTCCCTCGCACGGCCCCTCCAGCCCGACAAAACTTACAAATTGCAAGGTCGATCTACCTCAAAATTGAAATCTTCAACCCGGACATCCGCGAGCGCCAGAAGACTATCAGCCACGGCGTGGCGGAGCGCCCAGGGGCCACGGCTTCACTACGAACCAGAATTCGTCAGAATGTGTGGAGGGCCCCCCAAACGCGCACAGCAGCAGTGCGCCCCTCGGATTGCCTTCGGGCTCATTTGCCCCCGCGGTCGCCCCTTCGGTCCATGCATTGCCCTGGGGCCAGGGGCGCATGGGCCTACTCGGCCGTCTCTTAACCCCCGCGTCCGGCATACGAGGCCTCCGGCTCCCCTCGGAGACACACCGCGCGTGCGGCGCAGGCCATTCGAAGAACTAGCGTGTTGCAATTCCCCTCCTGCTATGCAAGGCGCGGCGGGGGGGGGGCGGAGGCGGAACATGATAGAGGCGAGGGGGGGGAGGGCAGAGAGGGGGCCTGACGCTAGGAAGCCTTGCCCTTAGTCACGGGGTTGGTGCTCGAGCGCCCGCCTGCGGGCACGGCGCGGCTCGCCGAAGAACTCCGCCTGCGGCAGCTGGTCCCAGCTGGCGGCGCCTGGGCAGAGGCTCCCGAGAACTGGCATCCAGGCCAAGGCCGCGGCTCCCGGGCAAAGGCGCGCAACGGCGATCGTACCAGCCAGGTGTGGCCAGAGCCCGTGGCGCACTGGCAATTGGAATCCCCGTCAGGGACTGCAGCCACTCGGGCGCGCACCGCTCATCCCAGCTCAACGTCTTCACCGCCCTCGCATAGGCAACAGCACGTCTGACACACTCCGGGGCCCACGCCGGCCCGTCTCCTCCAGCCGAGCCCCATGGCAGCGCCACCACGATGCCGACGAAGATGCCGACCGCGAAGACGGCGCTGAGCAGGTGCCGCCAGCTTTCCCGCTCTCACGCGGGCGACGCCCCCGCCTGGAGCGCGGCGACGGCTGCCTTCGCGACAGCGTCCTTCCAGGCGGCTGCGGGCACCTCGGCGCCCAAGGCGGCGCAGAGCGCCTTGAGCTCGGGCACCGTCCGGGAGCTGAGCTGCTCATCCACCTGCTCCCAGTCGCGGACGTCCCTGTCGACCAGTGCCTTCGTCTCCCCGCCGGCGGCCGTGATCTTCGACTGGTCCGAGACCAGGTCCCAGTCTTAGCGGCCTCCGCGGGGCGCCTGGGGGCGGGCGGCCGCGCGGCCGCCACCGTCGGCCCCTGCTTTCAATGCGGTCTCCGCGCGGAGCTCCTCCCTGATCTTCTCGATGTCTGCCTTCCGGCGGAACTCTGCAAGTTCCGACTTTTCGCTCAGGGTCAGGATTTCTGGCGAATTGCTCCCATGATCCCTCTTGTCCTTCTTGTGTTTCTTGTCTTTATTGTCTTTCTGGTCTTTTTTATCCTTCTTGGATTATTTCTTGCCCTTCTTGCTCTTCTTGTCCTTGCGGCCCCGGCGCCGCTCCGAATCCGAGGACGAGGAGGAAGAAGAGTTTGTGGAGGAAGAGGGCGACCGCCGCCGGTGCTTGCGATCCCGGCTCCGGCGCCGGCTCCTGCCAGAGTCGGCCATCTGCTCTTCCACCTGCTGCAGGCGCCACTCGAGCACCTCGGCGCTGCCATATTGCCGGCTGCCGCCGCCGGCGTCGGAGCGCCAGTGGCCGTACCCCCGGCCCTGCCACTGCTGCCATTGGTGGTTGCTGCTGCGCCACCCCGAAGAGCGCGCCGGGTACGACGAGCTGCCCTGCTTCCCCATCGCGGCAGCCGCCCAGAGCCGCAACAACAGCAGCAACACCCGGCGCAAAGGGGAAGCCCTGGCGCCGCCGGGGCGCGCGTCTACGGCCAAACCGCCCGTGCCGCTCTGCCCAGCAGGACGAACCGGCCTCTCGGAATCTTGGCTGACACTCGGTGGATGGCTGCGCGGACTGCCCCTTTACTCCACCCTGCACGCCGCAGCTCAAGCAGCATACTCACTAATGCGGTGAGCCAGGCCTCATCGTGAAGTGGGACTTCCGACCATCGGGAGAGGCGGCCGCTCAGCATGCCATGGACAAAATTGCGTCCGCAACCCCATGGGGGGGCGAAGACCATTGGTTTGTCGGCCATACTCCAGCAGAACGTGAGTGTGTCGAAACGCAAATCAAGCCACTCGGGGACAATCGCCAACGGCTCAACAGAGAAGCTCGTGCTATACATTGCGCAGACGGCCTCTTGTAGGCAATCGTGGCAATACACCCCCGACAACCAGAATATGTCGTCGACGTAACGTGCTCGAGCTACCTCTCGGTCCCACGCGTCGGATGTGCTCGTAAAGCCGAGGTCCGACCGGCGGCGAACATCAAGGGTCCAGCGCCTCTCTTCCGAGCCGAGTACGTAGCTTGCAGCAATGTTCGACAACACCCCGCCTATCGGGAGACCCGCCATTACGAAAACGACGTCCCCGAGAGAGCAAAATTGCAGCATCATGCACGCAGCAAGTGCCAAGTAGAGGTCGCGAAACTCGAAACAATAGAAAGAATCATTCGGAACCCGCGCGTGGCCGCACAGGAACGCGGCGCGCCCACGGCGGGCTACCGATACTGTCGTCTTGCCAGTGGTCTGGGCGCACCGGAGCAGCACTTGGTGGGCCGCGCTCAGGGCAGACTGGGGGGTCACCGTTTCGTAGAACTGGCCAGCGTCTGCAACCAGGCCGACGACGCGATACTTTCGCACGTGGCACCGGGCGCAGATGCTCTGGCCGTCGCGCACCCTGGCTGCGGCCATGCGGACTTCCATGGTGCTGGCCGCATCTTTCAGCGACCAGACCTCGTCGCCGCCTCCGCTTGCCCGCATGACGTGCTCAAGTCCGCGGTGCAAGAACCGCCACCTGCGCCTTCGGGGCCACGCGGCGCAGGAGACAATCTTTCGCACGCACGAGTGAGCAACCTTTTCGCAAACCTTGGCACCTGACACGAAGCATTTGCTCTTGATGGTGGCGTAATAATATGGCAACACTGTTCGGTACCGATCGAAGCCGAGGAACTGCTTCATTGGCTCTGAAAGGAGCTGGCCCATCACGGCCAAGCACCATTCATTGGCCTCGGCAGCGCTCTTGGCGGCCACGGACCACGTCGGCGAGAGCACGGCATACCGCCAGAGAAGCCCCTGGTACACCGAAGCTGGCATGCGCCACATGAACTTATTCTGCTTGTCATCTGGCACGAGCACCTCATCGGTGCTTCTGCACATGTCGCTGACGTACGCTTGGTATTCGTGACTCGTGCGTGGCCAAGCAGCCCGTTCACCTGCGTATGCGCCGTGGTTGCGGAGTACATGAACAACGTTTGGGATGCGGCATTGCGCGTCATGCCACGGCATGCCAAGCTGGGAGCATGCGCGGGCCACGCACGAACGCACGGCCGCCATGACGGCTTCCATGCTTGGCCTGTCTGGCACATCCCACACCTTGTCAACCCGGAACATGTCACGACCCTCGGCCGCCGCGTCTGGGTTGCGCGCGCCCCCAGTGTCGGCCAAAGAGACGCACATGCGCTTGCTCACGCTGACAGCGTTCCACTTGTCCCGCTGTTTGGGCAGAGCGCCTGCCACGAGCCGGATGTGTGTCCTGGCCCATCGCTTCTCCGCTTCGCCCCAGTCGGCGCGCCCGGCAATGGCGCTCTTGAGTATTGCGCGCACCGCCCCAAGAAAGGAGGGGCGCGGCACGCGCACAGCGAGCCCGTGGACAGGCGGTAGCTGACGGCGACGGAGTGCTTCGTTCACCCGCCGGGCGGCCACTGCCTTGCGGCCTGACCCTCGCAGAAGGCCGAGGTGGCCCGATAAGGCAATGGCGCCGTTGGGGGTTCTCCACCGCCTTTCGAGCAAGTGCCAGTCGACGCACGCACCCCGTGTCCCGCACCAGAGCGCAAGCAAGCGGGCATGGGGCGGCGCAAAGATGTCAACTGGCCATTGCACGCCCTGCGCCGCGAGGAGACGACGGGCAGACATCACATACGAGCGGTGAAAAACTGGGAAACAATGGGAATGCGGTTCCGCACCAGGCCCGTCCGCATGGGGACGCGCGAACCTTGCCGAAAGAGCGGCAAGGGCGCCAGCGGCCCGCGGAGCGTCAAAGGGTCCCTGCGTGGCACCTCCCTGCCGCAAATGTTTCGGCAGCCCTTTGCGCGGGCGGGCAGGAGAGACTGGCCCGCCGCGCGAGGGGGGCCGCCCCATGACATTCGCATTAGGGCGACGGCTGGCAATCTCACAAGTTTCCATAGCACGGATGCGTGGCAGCGGGCCCAACCGACACAAGAAGAAGAATGTGCGGTCGAGGCTAAATTGCCGCATCTTTCTGTAGCGTAGCTTGTCGCTCCCCGGGAAGCGTGGCCGTACGTGCCCGGTGACGTGTTCGAGCCATCGGCATGCCACTCCGGGGGAGCATTTTTGCCGGACCCGCTCTGACCTGGCAACCCCCACGTAGTAGCAAGAAGGGGACAGCCAACAGTACAAGCCGGCTAGCTGGTGCGGTCCGGCCCCGTAGAGGTCAGCAGCCCCATGGGTGAGCCTAGCTGCCTGGAGTTGCAGACACAGCAAGTCGTCAACTGCTGCCTGCAGGGACGCAGCAGGCCAATCCTTGGGGCGGCACTCCCTCCACAGGGCCCATCGGTGTTTCTCTTCTAACAAGCCGCACGCTTTCTGTGCCCAACGGTTGCGTGCGTTGCCGGCGATCCAAAGCAACGAACGGAGAGCTGCGGAGGCAGCCCAAAGGGGCTCCACGAATTTGTTTTGCCTTCTCCACCGCACGGCTTCCGGGAACAACCATTCGGAACACGCTGAAAGGCACAATGACAACGCTGTCCAGAGACGGCATCCAGCCCGCCGCCGGGTGAGGGCGAGGCCTGTTTGGACAAGGGAGCAATGCACTAACATGTCAAGCAGTCGGGTGTTATCCGCTGGCGGCTCCCCGAACAGCTGCGCAGCTGTGGGAACCTCACATGCGACGAAAATGTTAGCACAAAATCGCAGAAGCATTGAAGGGTACAATTCTTCGACCTTTCTGTCTAGCAATATGGACTTCGTTATCGGATGATCCCGTGACGCGTACGGAGACATGCCACGGGCGCACACAACCAACCGGGGCGACGGAATACGGGGTATGCCGAACGACGGTAACAAGGGTTGTGACAAATGGACGTGAATCAAATGAGAATGAGACGAGACGGTGTTCTCTTTCTGCCGTTGCTGTCCGGAGTCCGGGCCAGGGCGTACAGGTGAGCGCCCGGTCTGCAGCGATCGCACCCTAGGATTCTCCTCCGGCTCGGGCCAAAGCGGCGCGTGCATCTTCCTCCCTCGCACGGCCCCTCCAGCCCGACAAAACTTACAAATTGCAAGGTCGATCTACTTCAAAATTGAAATCTTGAACCCGGACATCCGCGAGCGCCGGAAGACTATCAGCCACGGCATGGCGGAGTGCCCAGGGGCCACGGCTTCACTACGAACCAGAACTCGTCAGAATGTGTGGAGGGCCCCCCAAACGCGCACAGCAGCAGTGCGCCCCTCGGATTGCCTTCGGGCTCATTTGCCCCCGCGGTCGCCCCTTCGGCCCAAGAACGCCCCAAGTTGGCGCCAAAAGGGCGCCAATTGGCGGTTTTGAATGACCCGGAGGGGGAGGCTTCCTGGTGGATGGCCCAAGAGGCCTCCGAGACGGCCCCAAGAGCGCCCCAAGGTGGCCCAAAGATGGCCTCAAGAGGTTGTTCAGAAGTACCCCAAATAGGGGGGGCCTTATCGTTTCCGACGAGCAGTTGCGGCGTACGGAGGTGGAGCTCCTATTGGTGCCCAGTGGCTGGCGCACCTGGCGCGGCTGGCGTGGAACATTGGGCGCGCGTGGAGCACGTGCCGCACCTGGTGCACCTGGCATGCTTGTGCCTCCAGGCTACGAGGCTAGTTCGATGGCCCCGGAGGGGGAAGGAAAATCGAGAACCCCCCTCGTTTGATCGACAGTCTCCAAGATGGCCCCAGGAGGCGGCCCGTAGCTCCCAAGAGAGCACCAACAGAGCCCCAAGAGGGCCCCATGAGGACCCCAAGGCGCCCCAAAAAAGCCCCATGAGGACCCCAAAGACCCCCCAGAGAGCCCCAAGAGGGCCCCAAGATGCCCCCAAAGAGCTTGGCGAAGACCCCACTATCCCCCAATACAGCCCCGTAGCTCCAAGAAGGCTTCCGCTGCTCCAAGATAGCCCCCAAGATTGCTCTCAACACCCTCTGTCCTCCGTTCTGTCGCCTCCTTGCACGCCCCGTTCCACTATATGTGGCTCTTCTTTCAATTTCCCGACAGCTCTCATGGGCACGGCTTCTGAATCAGCTTTGGGCGTATCCTCCTCCTGATCCCCCTCCGTTTCTTCCTCCTCGTCGCCCTCCCCGTCGTCATCTGTCTCGTCATTGTCCTCCTCGGCCTCCTCGTCCTCGTCCTCGTCCTCGTCTTTGTCCTCATCCTCGTTATCGCCCTCGTCGTCCTAGTGCCCTTCCTCCTCCTCCTCCTCCTCCTCCTCCTCCTCCTCCTCCTCCTCCTCGTCCTCCTCCTGCTCGCCGTGCTCCATATCTTCATAAGATGGCCCCATGGGTTTTCGTCCCCCTGTGCTCTCATCCTCCTCTTCATCCTCGTCCTCGTTCTTGGCCTCATCGTGTTCCTCTTCGTGTTCCCCCCCTTCCTCGCCGTCGTGGTCGTCGTCGTCGTCGTCTGCCTCTTCCTCCTCCCCTCGCTCCCGCGCGGGCCCTGGGGATGGCCAGAAAGGGGCCGTCCAAGGCCGTCCCTTTACTCCCTGAGATCTCTCTTGTTCACCCTGGTTGCCTGCTCTGTTTCACTATATGTGGCTATTCGTCCCTTTGCCCGTCAGCTTTCATGGGCAAGGCTCCTGAAAAAGGGCTGGTGGGGATTTTTGTTGGCACGCGGGCTCGCGAAGCAAGTCGAAAGCCGAGCAGGACGGGCGGGCCACGCGCCGACGGAAGGAAAAAAAACAGCGAGCAGGAGCGGCCCCATCAGAGCCCTGCCGAGCTCAACGCGGCCAAAACGGTGCGGAACGAGGACCCGGTGACGACTTCCCCAGTTACACACAAAACGTCGGCACAATGAAAAACAAGAGTCCCGCTGGCGGGGACGGTTTGTTTCAGTACGCGGGCGCCTGAAGCCAAGTCGAACGCCGAGCAAGCTAGGGCGGACCGCGCCGTAGCGAAGCTGGTGGGGATTCGTTTTGGTCAACAGGCTCGCGAAGCGGGCCGAAAGCCGTCCGAACACTAGTCGGGCCGCGACTAGGCAGCAGGAAAAGAAAGGCAAGCGAAACGAGCGAGCGGGCAGCCACTCAGAAAGCCAGAACCGATACTCCCAAACCCGGTGGCGTTGGAAATCCTGGTGGCGACCAGCAAGTAAGCGCAACCACAATGGCGCGGCGGCGCGACCATAAACACGCAGAGGTCGATCGCTCGGTGTGAGTCAGGCAGACACCGTCAGAGACGAACTAGACCGACAGGCACACCCAGACGACATCCGTGAAGTAGGCGACACAAATGCCAAAACATCGTGTCGGCGCAAGAGTGAAGAGGGGCAACCTCATCACCGACAAGACTGCAAGCGGCAGTGAAACCTGTACCACTTGTCGAAAGCGAAGTCCATGCAGGAGAACGCCGGCCAACGAGCGTACAGAGCCACACTTGCCGAACCCGAGGTCCAGGTACCGTAAGGCAGGCAATGTAGCGAGAGACCCACGGGAACCTTCCGGTCATCAGTACGGGCCGACACCAGCCAGGAGCAGGCCAGGGGGCGCCTGCCCTCAGCGAATGTGACGCAGCACCATTCCCTGTGTGAGCACTTGCGTGGATTCCAGAACACCTGAACGCCATCAGGAAGCAGTATTGGGCAGCAAACCCCAGCCGCCAGGGAAGAACCCTGTGAAACAGGAGGGAGAGCAACCCGGTGCAACAGCTGGCCGCGGTGGCATAAGGATGCAGGAAGAACGGGGGGGAAGTGCACGCCAGGCACTGTAGGCACCCCAGTATGGCAGCTAACCGCTGCAGCATTAGGATGCAGGAGGAGAGGGAAGGAAGTGCACGCAAGGCACACAGTGTGGGTGCAACAGCTAACAGCTGTGGTATAGGGATGCAGGAGGAGTGGTGGGAACTCGCGAAGCGTAAACAATTCAGGAACCCCACTTGCTTGACCTATCTTCTCCAAGATGGCCCTAAGAGCGCCCCTGAAGCTCCCAAGAGCGCCACAAGAGGGCCCCAAGAGGCGCCGAGACGGCCCCAAGAGGATCCCAAGAGGCCTCCAAGAGGCCTCAGTAGGATGCCCGAGGCACCCAAGACGCTCAAAGAAGGCCCTGGGCTCGCCAAGATGCCCCTTGTCCTCCTCATCCTCCTCCTTCTTGTCCACTGTCTCTTCCTCCTTCCTCCTCTTCGCCCTCCTCCTCCTCCTCCTCCTCCTCCTCCTCCCCCTTCTCACTATCCTCATCCGTATCCTTATGCTTATACGAGGGCCTTATCCTTATCCTTTATCCTTCTCCTCCTTCTCCTCCACCATACTCCCCCTCTTGGGGTATCGGACGGCTTCCCCTGCCCTTTGTTCTTCTCCATGCCGCCCTCCTTCCCTGATCACCTCAACTCCCCTGGGCATCGTTTCTGGATGGGCTGGTGAGGATACATTTTTGTTGGTGCTCGGGCGCGCGAAGACGAGTCGAACGCCGAGCAAGCTTGTGGGGACACGCGAAGCGTCAACAATGTTTGGGTCGTCGGCCCCTGGGACTTGCTTTTCATACCGAACCGATTACTGCCACCACCAGCACCAGAGCCTAGACACGGCCCCTCGGAGACGAGGATTGCGAGACACCTCTGGCTAGTTTTTTTATGGAAAAGCCTAATCAAAGCTTGTCATGCGAGCGTGGCTGAATCTCGCCGATCGGTCTCGACAGCTCCGTGCCCACGAGAAAAAACATTGAGAGGAAGAAGGCGAGGCGAACGAGGAAAACTGCGACCGAAGAAACAAGACAAATCGTCCCCAGCTTCTCTCGTGCTATCGGCGCCGGCCCTTCGGAATGGAGCGGCACGGCTTATCGGTATGATACTTTCCTTTCCGCTTCTCTGGTCATACACAGGGTCACCGTGCGATCGACGAGCACCGAATGTGCCGGGTGCGCGGATCATCTTCTCCCAGGTGTTTGGGGAGGGGGGGCGGGAAGAAAATTAGCCTGGCGAAGGAACCAGCCATATGCAGTTGTGCGTAACGCCATTGTGAATATCGTCGTCGGTGGCACTCCCTAATTATGGGGCCGCAGAACGTGTGAGGGGTGTGCCGAAATTGGCGCGGCGGACGCATGCGAACACCTCCACTGGGGCCCTCGCTGGAGCTCCCCATGGGGCCACGAAGCGTGTGAGGGGTACACAGAAACGGGCGGGGCGGACTGGGCGAGGCGGAAACATGCGAACACCGCAACTGGGGTCCTCGGTGGAGCGCCTTATGGGGCAACGAAACGTGTGAGGGGTGTGTGGGCGCATGCGAGCACTGCCTAATTAGGGGCCCTCGGTGGAGTTCCCTGTGGACCGCGAAGCGTGCGAGGGGTGTGCTGCCATGGGAGCGGTGGGCGCATGCGAGCGCAACCACTGGGGCCCGCGGTGGAGCTCCATATGGCCGCGAAGCGTGCAAAGGGTGCACTGACATGGACGCGGTGGGCGCATGCGAGCGCAGCCACAAGGGCCCTTGGTGGAACTCCTGACGGGTCCACGAAACCTGTGAGGGGTGTGCCGACATGGGCGCGGATGGGCGCGGTGGGCGCACGCGAGCGCAACCACGGGGGCCCTCGTTGGGGCTCCCTATGAGGCCGCCAAGCGTGCGAAGGGTGTGCCGACATGGGTGCGGTGGGCGCATGCGAGCGCCGCCACTGAGGCCTTCGGTGGAGTTCCCTACGGGGCCACGAGGCTTGCGAGGGGTGTGCCAGCATGGGAGCGGTGGGCGCATGCGAGCGCAACCACTGGGGCCTGCGATGGGGCTCCCTATGTGGCCACGAAGAGTGCAAAAGGTGTGGGCATGGGAGCGGTGGGCGCATGCGAGCGCAGCCACTGAGACCTTTGGTGGAGCTCCCTATGGGGCCGCAAAGCGTGTGAGGGGTGTGCCAACATGTGCGCGGTGGGCGCATGCGAGCGCAACCACTGGGGCCCTCGGTGGAGCTCCCCATGGGGCCACGACCCGTGTGAGAGGTGTGCCGAAATGGGCGCGGCTGGCGCATGCGAGCGCAACCACTGGGGCCCTCGTTGGGGCTCCCGATGGGGCCACGGAACCTTTGAGGGGTGTGCCGACATGGGCGCGGTGGGCGCACGCGAGCGCAACCACTGGGGCCCTCGTGTGAGGGGGGGGGCTGGGTGGTCGGACCACCCAGCCGCGCCCCAGGTCTCGCAAGGCGGGCCTCCGCCTGTCAGGATGACCATGCGGGGGCGAATCGCCGCCGCGAAGGTCGCCAAGCTCGAGGACTTTCATCTGGTCATCTTATTGCCACGTCGATGGCCACGTCGATGCTGAGCACGACGATCTAGAACTTGGCCCGCAGCTCCTCGTAAGCTATCGAGCTCTCGAGGCCACCCAGGATGTTCGATCTCCTTCGCGCGCCGCAGTATGAGTTGAGGACAAACATTACTTGCCTCTTCAGCTTCCATGGGATCGCCAACGTCATGGCGCCCGCGAGTGCCCCCGTGGAGAACTCGCCCAGGTCGCAGCGCTCGAGGGGGGCAGCTGGCACCACAGGCGTCTGCAGCACTTCGGCCCTCCGAAGGAGGAGCTGCGTGGTCCGCGAGCGCCCCCGCCCCCGCGTGCCCTCTCCTTCCGTCTCATCCGCGCCAGGCCTGCCCTCCGACCTCGCCATCTCGAAGGGGAGGCGCTGCTGCGCGCGGCCCTCGGCGGCGAGCGTCGCCACCTCGTGCGTGGCCTTGGCCTGCGCGCTGGCCGCCCTCTTAGCGTCGGCAGTTCCCCAGGCCTGGGCCGCCTTGGGCGGGGGCGGCCCCAAAGGCGCCGACGGGCACAAGGGCAAGCGCAAGTTGCTGGCGCTGCTGGGCTTCTCCCGCGGTCGTTTTTGCCGACGGGGGTTTGACGGTTTGCCGCCGCAGGCGGCGGCGGTGAGCAGCTTCGGCTGGGCCACTACTTCGTCGAGTCCTCCCTACAAGGCGGCCGCGCGCTTCTGCGCGTGGGCACCTTCGGTCACCTGCGCAGCCCCGGCCGCCCCGGTCGCTGCAGCAGCTGGTGCTGCAGTCGAGGCCCCATGGGCGACGTCCGACATGTCGTCGCCTCCATCTGGGTCTTGGCGGCTGGGCTCTCTGTGTGCGCCTCGCTGCTCGTCGGATGTGCTACATAGGTCACCTTCTTCAGTCCATGCTGTGGGCCTCTGCCTGCTCTGAGCCTTCGGGCAAAAGTCTTTCATCGCTGCCTACTGTTCGATGGCGCTCTGCGCATGCTCGAAGTCCCGCTCAGCCCGTTTGGTGTCCGCTTCGCCCGTGGCCCACTTCAGTTTGGCAGCCAGCTCGGCATCCTTCGCTGCATCGAGCGCATCCCTTGCCTTTTTGACAGGTGCCTCCTGCTTCTCGCCTCGCGTGCCAGCACCTTTGGACATGATCACCTGGCAATGGATCGCCGCATGCTCCTGCGCCACCCTGCGCAGGCGGTGGCGATCTGGCCCGCACGCACGTGTCGGAGGCCGTGAGGGCTCGGCTCGATCCAGGCGCCGTGCTCTTGGGCCTGATGCGGGAAAAGGGGCGAGAAGCCCAGCGGAGTCCGCTCTGCCCGCTCCGCGGCTGCCCCTGCGAGCCTCGCAATTAAGGGGTCGGGGCGTTACCTTGCTCCCCTGGGTGTCGGCACGCGTTCATCGCGCTGCCTCCAGGGAAGCACCCAGGAGTTGTTTGGCTCCGCAGCTCCTGCACGTGTTGCGAGAGGTGAACTTGCTGGTCTGGCAGCCCTTGCAGCTCCACGGCTCCTGGGCGGCGCGCTGCTGCGGCTGCTGCTGCAGTGGCTGCTCTGGGAGGCCGTACGCCTCGTCGTCGCAGTCGGCCCGCTGCTGTGGTGACGCGTCAAGAAGCTCTCTGCCTGTCCTAACCTCACCAACACCCTGGCCGCTCCGCGATTTTTGCGCCGGCGGCGATGTCATGCGGGGTCGCTATTCTTCGTGTCAGTCGGAATGGCGAGCAACGGCCTGGTTGCGCGCGCCTGGGGGTTTCGCAGACCTGGTCTGCACCCCAAAGCCCCCTTTGAGCCCAAACGCGACTGAGGATGGGGGGGGGAGGGAGGCAGGGAGGGGGAGGAGGACGAGGACGAGGAGTAGGATCGAGGAGGAGAAGGAGA
>CAUYUJ010002836.1:453156-575656 GCA_963575745.1 Prorocentrum cordatum | reverse complement strand
TCATGACCGCCTGGCTCCTGTATTCTACTGCGTTTGGCCTGCTCCTGTTTGATGAGTGCCGCCTTGGCCTTGACATCGCTGAAACAAACCTTGGCAACCTCCGTGCACTGTCGCTGTAATTCATCCTTGCACCTCTGAGCCTCGGCCTTTCCTTCAGTTCATACCACGTCGTCGAGCTCCTCGGGTCCAAACAGCCCACCTGAGTCAAGGGGCAGCTCTTGGCCCTCCAGGAGGGCAGTGAGGTCGATGACAGGCTGGGCGGGTGGGCGCTTCTGTTCAGACACTTATGCTGCCACCAACGTCGCCAAGCGCTTGACTTCAGTCTGGCACAGTGCGCGGGCGACGTCCACCTCGCTGGAGGCTGCTGCAACTTCGGCCTGGAGCTCGTCGTATTGCGTTTCGACTCTGTCGAACCTCTCCAGGACCCGCTTGAGCGCCACCTCTGCCTGCTTGACGCGCTGCGTGGCTTGGCCGATGGTGATGCTGGCTTCGGCCTGGGCATGGTGGTACTCGTCAAGCTGCTGCTGGTAATTGGCGGCTCCCTCAGCGTCCCCTGCCTTGGACAAGAGCATCGTGAGCGCCACCAGTCGCTTTTCCTCGGCGAGCTCATCCTCATCAACATCTGCCGACTTTGTCCTGGGGCGGATCCGTCCGAGAAGGTGCCACTGGTGGTCCTCCGCCTGGCCGTGCCTGCCTTGTGCCATGGCCGCCACACCTTGGTGTCAGCTGCAGGAGGAGAGCGAGCACGCACAGGCTCACGGCTGCCATCGCGGCGCGGCGGTTTCTTGGGCCGGACAGGTGGCTGCAGCGGTGAGCGGCAGTGCATGCACCACCTCCACCACGAGAGATTCTTCCCACAACCGCACGGAGCACAGCGCGAGAAGGACTCGCCACCGACACCCATCTAGGTTCGACTGATTCACTGCTGAAGCCGAAACGAACCCACGGTCGCACGAGGGCTCACCGCGGGGGTCGCGCGGGAAGGCTTGCTCATGTGGACGAGCTCGCTTCGAGCCAGCCCCTCGGCTGCAGGCAAGCACGAAGCCGCAGGGCAAGGTTCCGTACTCGAGTCAAAATGGCTGCGGACCTGGTGCCCGTACTCCTCTTTCTCTCCTCCTCCTCCGCATCCTCTTCCTCCCCCTCCTCCTCCGCTATTTTCCGCTATTTGACGCGCCGTAAGGGTCACTGCCCTGAAGCGCAGCGCGGCGGCCGTTGGCCGCCGACAGAGGGGGGGTGAGGAAGGCCCGTTTCATTGCCCTGGAATGTGATAGGCCCGGAGGAAAGGGAAAACGAAAAAGACGACGGGCCCGTTGGGCCCAACACCGGTCGGCGAAGGGCCCGAGGGGCCGAGGGCCCGCGGGGCCCTGGCCTTCGGCTCGGCGAGGGCCCACCCGCCTCGGTGGGGCCTAGCTGAGCTCGTCCGCCAAGTCGGGGACGGCGGGGCCCTCAGGCCGCGTCGAAGGCGGCGACCCCGCCCGCGCCTGGCCTCCGCGATGCGCTCCCTCTGGCCCAGCGCGAGGTGCTCCGCGTCGCGCGTGCGTCCGCCGGTGTGCACCTGCTGGTCCAGCGCCAGGAGCTCTGCGTTGCCGCAGGCCTGCGGGGGCAGCCGCGCCTGGCCTCCCAGCTGTCCGCCAGCTGGCCCAGCGCGAGGAGCTCCGCGATGCCGTCGGCCTCCACCATCTGGCCCCCAGCGCGAGGAGCTCCGCGATGCCGTCGGCCTCCGCCATCTGGCCCCCAGCGCGAGGAGCTCCGCGATGCCGTCGGCCTCCGCAATGTGCTCCCTCTGGCCCAGGGCGAGGAGCTCCGCGTCGCAGTCGGCCTCCTCGGTGTGCACCATCTGGCCTCCTCGGCCTCCTCGGCCTCCTCGGCCTCCTCGCCTCCTCGGCCTCCGCGTCCGCGTCGCAGTCGGCCTCCTCGCCTCCGCGTCCGCGTCGCGGTCGGCCTCCTCGGCCTCCTCGCCTTGGTCGAGTAGCACTGTTTGACTGTGTTGGGCTCAGGCTCTGGTACTCGTCTCAGCCAATGAGGTAATTGTCGTGCTGGTTAGGGTCGATGGGGGCCGGCTTGTTGCTGGTAGGTGGAATAGATTGTGGGCGCACTCAGGCCTCCATGCACCGACTTCAAGTAGGGTTCGTGGCGGCCCTACCTCGTCCCGCTATGGCTAGGGGTCACTGTGCCCTCGGTGGGGGCGAACCCCAGGCCAAGTGATTCTTGCTGTCGGTGAGGAAGATCAACGCTGCCCTATGCTTCGCCCTTGGGCGCTCGGGAGCTCCGTCTCCGCCATGGGAATGGTGGGGGTGGCGAGCTAGGCGGACCGCGGGGGCGCGGGCAGTACTCGTCCTGCCCCCCCCCTGCCCCTCACCATCCCCCCTGGTAGGCGCGGGCAGTCCTCGTCCTGCCCCCCCGCCCTTCGAGCCCGTCTCGAAGTTTGATCCTTGCCTCACCAGGGCAGCGATGACTCGTACTTGGTGCAGTTGGGGAAATCTGGCTGGTACCTTTGAGCCCTGACTGAACGGCGGCCGTGTCCGTCAAGTGCAAAACGTGGCGACGTGTGCCTGGGGTGTTCCCTCGCATTCGGGGCTTCCCCAGGACTTGCGTCCTGATGACTTGTGCAAAACTTGACGACGTAGCCTGAGGTGTTCCCACGCACTCGGGGCTTCCTCTGGACTTGCGTTCTGATTCTTTTGTACTTGTCGTCAGGGCGCATCGACTCGATCCGCGTTGTCAGCCTGTGCCCGAACAGCTCCTGTCGAGGTGGTGGCCCTGCCGATTGCCTTGCCGGGTCGGTCCTGCCGGGCCCACTCCCTTGCCTCTTCCAACCAGGTCGGTGAGCCACTCCGCCTCGCTGGGCCCCGATGGTAGTCCTGACCCATCTCCCTGGTCTTGTAGCGGTCGAGCGGCTGGAAGAAGTGGGCCACGTCGTCGTCGATGTGCCACCCCTGGACGTCGTTAGGCGACTCGCCAAAGCGCCACCTTATCTGCTTCGCCAGTGCGGTCGCGATGGCCTGGCACATCCTGTTCGGGTACTCCTTGGCCGCCGCGGTGCGCCACTGGCCGTCGTCGTTGATGCCTGCCAGCTCCGCGTGGTAGGAGGCCGTGTGAAAGCACTTCCCGCTTCCAGGCAGTCTACTGATTTCTGCTCGGAGGGTTGGTAGGGATACCGCCATCAGGCTTGTGGACTTCCTCGAACGCGCTCCACAGGTGCACTGGTCGAATGTGATCAGCTCGACTCCCTGCTGGTTCAGGAGGTGGCGCGTCTCGGGAAGCTTCCAGGAGCTGGCGAAGTGCTCCTCGGTGGGCTCGGACGGGTGCTCGAGCATGCCTGGGACTCCCAGGTTGAGGCACGTGTACATGAGCTCCAGCTGTGTCCTGTATAGGCGGTTGCCTGTCGCTACTTGCTCCATCTCTGGGCGGGAAAGGTAGCGAAGGCCCACAGGCTGCTGCTGCTCCTTAGGGGTCTTGGTGGCCGACTCCTGCAGTCATTGGGGGGCAAGTGGCGCGCTCGGCTCCAGGTCTCGCACGGCGGTCCGCCGATGACTCCTGCAATTCTTCCTGCTTGTGCCATGTCTCGCCACTTGCTGACTGCGACTTCTGATGTCAGGTCGCCGAAGGTCGGGTCGTTGGCGATGTCCAGGCTGAGCATGTGTATGTCGCAAGCAGCCCGACTGCTGAGGCGGTCGAACCAGTCCTGAACATCTCCCTCTCGGCGACGGCCGCTGAATAGATGCAGCACGTATAGCGTCCGAGCTGGTCTGGGCCTCGGTACAGCAGCTGGCGGCGGTGGCGGCTCCTCGATGAAGGGGAGCTCTTGGCTCTCGTAGTGGCCGCCGTTGCTGTCGTCGCTGTCCTCGTCCGTATGTATTTCTGGAGGACGAGCAGGGACTGCAGGCTTCTCTGCCCAGTCGATGGGCCTGCCCGCCCTTCGGTTCGCCTGCTGCTGGTCACGGACAATTTGCTGGTTGTGCTGCAGCTCGGCTCTACTTAGGATTGCTGGACGCGTCTTTCGCCAATGTCGAGCGCACCTGCGCACTCTCAGCAAGTGTTTGACCAGCCTGTTTGTAGTATGGTAATCCATGCCGCATCCGTAGCAGACCGAACCAGTTGCCCACGAGATAGGATGACCCGACGAGGTGTGGTCCTTGGTGATGTGTGCTCGTAGCACTGCTGCACTGGCTTCGGTACGTCCGCAGTGGTAGCATAGGTACTTGCGCTGATGCTCGAAGTGCTGGTCTGGGAAGGGCGAGATGGCTTCCGTGTTGGTCCACCGTTGGAGTCGAAGCCGCCATCGAGCTTGGTAGTCGTGATCGTACTGGCGAGCTTTGCCACGTTGGCAAGCTTTCTTTACTGCGCTGAGGTAGCTTTGGTAGTCGTTCCTGGCCCAGTCCTTCCAGTCCTCGAGCGTGTATGCTCCACCACGCTCGTCAGGTCCTGTGTGGTCGCGGACCCAGTCTAGGTCGCGGCGGAGCAGTGCCACCCAGCCGTAACTACCATCCCATGCTTGGCTAAGTAGCCGGCGGAGGTGCAGGGGTCCCCCGTTGAGGCATCTGCCAAATAGTCGTAGCCTCTCAAGTCGCAGGACTATATCTGGGGGCAGCTTGTCGACCCCTTCGAGAATCTGGGTGTTCGTTACCTCCTTTTTCTGTCGTACTTTCCAAGTGATCCTTTGCGCGGCAGCGTAGTTGACGATCTACTGGTTGTTGAAGTTCCTGGCCTGGCCTGCGGTGAGTTCGGGCCAGGTAGACGCATTGTATAGTAGCTGGGATAGCACCACACTGTCGGCTAAGTAGGCCTTGTCTTTGATGGCCAGCTCTGATCGCCGGTGGACTTCGCGATGGAGAGGCCTCGTGGATGTCGCTGCAGTGGCTACCTTCACTGCGACATCCACCCCAGGGGATGCATTGTCGGTCACGTAGGTCCCGAGGAGCTTGTGGTGACGAACCACCTCGACGTAACTCTCTGCAAGGGGGACCTCGATCCTCGGCACTCCCTCGGAGTAGAAACTGGCCCGCGCTTGCCGGCTCCCAGGCCCACTGAAGTCGATCATCACCTTGGTCTTGGTGAGTTGCAGCTGGAGGCCGAAGGTGCTGGCGGCGCAGTAGACGGCTTCGCAGAACCCGGTGGCCTCATGCTGAATGTGATCGGGGCTGGTGAACACGTGCATGCCCGTTAGGTCGTCGACAAACGATAGGCCATGTGGTTCATGCTCCTGGAGTGGCCCATCTGTGGGGTCGGTGTCGCATGCGAAGCTGCTGTCAAGAGGCTTGCCCTGAGGTCGTAGCCCTCGCTGCGCAAGGTAGCTGTCAATCATGCGGTGGACTCGGCCGAATAGCAGATTGAAGTCCGCGTCGGCCAGGGGCACGCCAGGCCTCGTGCCCTTGTGCGGCGCCATAAGGTTCTGGGAGAACCTGTGTGATGTCCACCTGTTGCGGTATCCTTCTGCAATGAGGGCAGCCAAGTGGGAGCCGTCCAACACTGTGTCGAGTATCCCTGGGTTGGCCATGAGGTGCTCCAGCTGCGGCTGGGCCCACAGGGGAACCTCGAGGTTCTCTAGCACCTCCTTGACTTCGTCCTCCTCTCCTGGGATGCCATGAACCAGCTGGACTACAACCGAATAGAAGGCCTCCTTTAAGTCGTAGCAGCTTATCATGGAGCACTTCCCTTGGGCCTGACTTCTCTCTGTGAAGAGGCGTGCTGCTAGGACCGCCATGTCCGCCCCTCGCTTGGGCCGGCCGCCAACCTGGATGTCCTCCAGCGCTATGGCGAGGGTAGTGTTGAGCATGGTCCTTAGGTATTTGTGGTGGTGCTTGCCCAGGACGTTGTTTAAGAGGATCTCGCGGTAGGCTTGGAGGTACCTTGGGTCGCCTTTTCCTTTGGGAATTGCGACCAGGTCTCCACCCTTGAAGCTCAGCGGCTCTCTCACGGTGGTCGCCACCTTGGTGAAGAGGGGGCGCAGTAGCCTCGCTGCCTCTATGGGGGCCGCCCTGAGGACAGCGTTCGTGAGCCCGTCGGGGCCTCCCTGCGTCCCAGCCTTGGCCGCGGCGAACTGGGCCTGGCAGACGGCCAGGGGCATCACCATGGAGAGATCCAGCATGCCGTCGATGGGCCTGCTCTTGCTGTCGTGATTGTACTTGTTAGCAAGGTCATCCGCTGTCACGATCTTGCCCGCCTGTATCTTCGCGAAATGGTTAAGCTCCTGGTCCGCCATTTCCTGGGAGTTGTGGATCACCTCTCCGTCCTTGTCGAGCCGCATAGGCTTTCCTGCTGGGAATTTCGCCTTCCTCCCTCCATACCTTAGTAGGTCTCGGTAAGCCTTCCACTGGACCGCGGCGTCGTTCGCAGCGGAGGCGGAGGACGCTGTCGAGGCAAGCCGACTGAGGAATGCGCTGCGGTCCTTCTCAACGGCCGCGGCAACTATGGGCCCAGACCTGGTGAGGAAGGAAAGGATGGCCATGGCGTAGACCATGGGCGAGATTGTCCAGTTCAGGAGGAGGCGCGCGTAGTGGTGGATGTCGTGGATGGTGCCATCGTCATCGCCACGCTCTCTGCTCCGAAGGGAGAGTGAGTCCCCTACTTCGCCTGCACGAAGAGAATGGGCGTGGGCTACTAGTCGTCCAGGTCGGTCGTCGTGGGTTTCTCCTCTGAGCACTGCACGGTGGACTCGGAGTGTGAGGCGCCTGGCTCGGATCAGGCCCATGGTAGTCTTGGTGACGTAGGGCTTCCTCGTTGCCTTGGAGGCCTTGCCGAAGGCCTGGATGGCCGCGTCGTTGACGACCCTGATGACCTCCTCGCAGTGGGTGTTGACGTCCACCTCCCAGGGGATGATCGGGGCCTGCTTGAGAATCTCCTTGAAGCTGGCCTTGGCGACGTCATTGTTCAAGTTGGTCAGGTCGGGCCTCGGTCCTGAGGCCTTGGTGGTCTTGCAGACGGCCCACTTGAGGGTGGCTAGTACTGGTATGTGGTCTTGTGCAGCTGTGCCTCGGTCCAGACCTGGCTCCGTGCTGCAGCTCGCGACGTACGGGGCGATCGAGGAGCTCAGCAGGATGTAGTCTATCCTGTGGTGCTGCCCCTTCGATCCGACGTGCGTATATGAGTTGTTGCCTGGATCCCTCGTGGTGTTGATGACCTCCATGTTGGTGTCGGCAGCGAAGCTGATGATGTGCTTGCCATTGCCGTTGGTCGCTTCTGGGCACCCACTGGCGCCGACTCCTGGGGACTCGTAGTCGCCAAGACGCCCGTTCAGGTCCCCCATGAAGATGTCCACTCGGTACTTGTCAGACAATCGCTGAGCAGACTCCCAGAATTCTCTCTTCTCCGCCGCGTGGGAGTCTTCGTGGGGTGCGTATGCTGATGCGATAACCATGTCTGTGCCTGCAACTCGGGTCTTGATGATCAGGAGCCTGTCGTGCTGGTGGAGGACGAGGGTGTCTTTGGCACATAGGTACTTCGCTGCCCCACTCGCGCTGATTGGTTGGGAGACGTTGAGCCAGATGTCGCATCCTCTGTTCTGCTGCGTGTGGCCTGATGAGTAGCAAACGTATTCACCTACATTGCGGACGTCTCCTTCGCTCTGCGTCTCCTGCAGGGCGACGACGTGCAGGCCCATGTCAGCAAACTGTGCTGCTAGGTGCGTGACCTTGGAGAGGCTCTGCTTGCTTTTGCCGGCCGCCTTGCCTTTGCCCGACTTGAAGCTAACGGTGGCCTTGAGTGATCTGCAGTTGTAGGTGCACAAATTCACGTTGAGGTCGGCCTTGATGGTGGTGGTGCTGATGGGCCTCTGGATCGCTCCTGGGGCTGCCTGCGGCTGGGTGGCCTCGATGATGAAGTCTTTGTTCCGCAGGGGCGGGTATGCGGCCTTGACCGCATCTGGCTCTGATCGCAGCCATTCCCAGGAAAGGAACTTGTTGTGGGCGATCACCTGTACAGCTGCAATGTTCAGGTCCATCAGGTCGCCGGCCGAGGCTTGATCTGCTATCCCATCTGCGAGCTCGTTCCAAGGGTGCCCGATGTGCGAGTTAATATGGTGCCACTGGGTAGGTCGGGCTTGCTGGAGGAGGCCTGCAAGTGTGCGAATGACGGCCCCCAACCTCGGATGTACGTGGCATTGGGCTTCGCCTTTGGCCAGGTTGATGACGTTGAGGGCGTCGGGCGTGATCTCGATGGGCGCGTCGGTGTCTTGACCAAGGGCCCACATCAGTGCCCAGAGTACTGCCGTGAGCTCAGCTGTGTATGCCGTCACCTTCTCGTTGTTTGCCATGTCGTCTAGGGTCTCGGTGACCTTGCCAGCAATGAAACCCCGAAAGCCGAACGGGCCTCGTAAGTTGCGCCCGTCGTCGTACTCGTCGACAATGACAACTGCCCAGGCGGCTGTATGTGGGATGCCGTTGTAGCTGCCGTCGTGTAGATGTGTGTCCGCCTGGTCGGCAGCTCGCGTGATGGGCACATCTCCAGCGCCATCCTTGCCATGCTGTGCAGGGTCGTAGTGTCGACGTCGTCGCAGACGTTGACGCGGCCTCGGCCGCGAAGGGTCTCGGCTACTGGGTCTTGGCTGAGAACTGGCAGCACTGTCGCTTGGCCTCTTTCTCGTGCTGTCGTGGTGGGGATCTGCCGTCGCCTTCGGCCACGCCTGGCCCTCTCTGCATTGACGTACTCGGGGGAGTACTCGATGTCGTCGCCTGGGGCCAGCCCCATGCCCTGTAGAATGGGACCTGGTGTGGTGGTGATGTGGGCTGGAGGTGGCCGTGGTGTCGGAGAACGTGTGGGTGGGGCTAGTGATATGGCTCCAGCCTGAGGCGCACTCCGCTTCACGGGTGGTAGTGATGGCATTTGGCTCCCCTCATCGTAGTTCAAGTTGTCCGATCCAGCCCGCGCGGCCTGACTGAACAGGGGCTCGCGTGATTGGGCGTGGAGCATGCTGTCACGTAGACGATGAGGTTCGCCATCCAGGGCGTCTGGGTGGTTGGTAGCACCCGTGCCGTGGTGGGAGCGCGCTGATGCCGAGGGGAGCGTTGGCTTCCACCTGCTGGACCGTGGTGAGCTGCTTGGGTCCGTCGGGACTGGGGCCACTGGTGCTGCTGGTTGAGCTGCTGAGTCCGACGGATCGGGATCCACCGCCAGGGCATGGTACTTGTTGTAGCTGCTGCTGTTGTCCCGACGACTGTGGCTCTCCGCAGCGCGCCGTGCGCTGCGTGCACTCCGCTGGGCTGATCGGAAGGCTGCGACTGCGCACGCTTGCCTCCACTTCTCGTAGCACTGCTCCATGCCATCCTCTGCCTCGCTGCCAGCCGAGTTTTGACCGTCGAGAAAGGTCCTTTCCACGTTCTCGATCTCGTGGACTCGGATGGCGGAGGGGGGCACACTGAGTGCAAGGGCAGCCGGTAACGCATCCTCGCAGCCATCTTGGTGGCTTGTGACCTGGAGTGCTGACAGATTGGCGGATGCATCACTCATCCCTGGTAGTGTGCCTCCTTGGTTGCCGCCTAGCGCCCCTCGAGACGCGGCGGGCGGCCCTCGCGTCGGCCGTGGTGGTGTCACGTTGGCCCCTCGAGACCCAGGTGACTGATACCGCTGTTGATGCTGGCTGCTGCGATTGGGAGTGGCCCTCCCACTGCCAATGCCCGTTGCGGTAGCACATCTGTTTGGAGTCGTGGCCCCTCGGGACCCTGGACTCCTGGGAGTACCTGATCTGGTGCGTGAGATTGTCGGAATCTCCGCTGGTCTATTTGTTACAAGACGGCTGTCGCAATTACCCCCAGGGCCCGCCGTGCTTTCAAGCCTCTGGTGGTGGGTAGGTCGAGCATCGTAGTGGAGGACCCCACTGCCGTGCTGCGGGCTTTGGGCCCCAGCTGCTCTCCCCGATGCTGCCCAGGAGATCGATGCTGTCGAACTGATCGGAGAGCGTGACGAAATCCCACATCCGTCGTGCTCTGCCCTGTTGGACTCATCGGCCGCCTCCTGGCGGTGAATTCTGTCATGCATGACCTGAAGCCTGGCGGCGCTGCTAGGCCCCCTCCCCCCCTCGGGGGGATTCGGCGGGCGCTGCTGCTGCCTGCTCCTCGGCTCCAGGAGTTGCAGGAGGGGAGGGGGTTGCTGTGCCCCTTGTCTCGTCCCTCCTGCGGGCCACTCGGCCACGAAAACGTGCTATGCCTGACTCTCCAGAGTCTACCCGCTGACCCTTGTGGGCCTGGCTGATGTCTTCTCCTGGAAATGCGGGCGCGGGTCCAAACGCCTCTTCGAGGGCTGCAGCTGCGGCGGCGGCTGAGGTGTGCTGGCGCGTCATGATGTCGATGCCCTCGTACTGCCTCTCGATGCTGGCCGCTGCCGCCTCCGCGTTCTGCTGGGACGCAGGGGGAGGGGTCAATACGAAGCTGTCGGCTCCCTCTCCACCTCCATGGCCACGCTGCTCATCATGCCCGAATGGAACTGTGGGCGTGAGTGACCTCTCGCTGAGTGGCGCTGGCGACGCTGGGATGAAGATTACCTGAGATGCTGTCGGGGTAGGAGGGTCGCCTTGCTCTGCTGGTACCGAGCTAGCCCTTGACGTGGATGCCAGGTCTGTGTCTGCCTCGTGCTGCGTGATCCCCCTCATCTCCTCACCCTCATCGGGTGTGGGGTTATCCTGGCTCCAGGGCGGCCACCTGGCGGGGTAGATCATCGGCGCGTGCTCCGAGCCGTCGTCCTCCGCTCGAGAGTCCTGCGTGCCCGCTGTGCCGAACTGGGTCAAGGGGGCCTCCTCGTAGTAGCGCCTTTGGATCTCCTTCGCCTCGTGGTCCCTCACTACGGACTCCAGCTCCTCCTCCATCTGTACGGCTTCCCATTGTGCTTTCTCCTCAGCAGCTTGTCTGCGCAACTCATCTTGTTCGCGCTCGTATCTTTCTGCCTCCTCGTGCGGGTCTGGCCTGTCGGGGCTCCTGGACCTGTCACGCTCTATGAGGGGGGCATCGCCTTCGTCGGTCTGGCGGGCTGCTGACCTGGCTGACCTGGTTGATGCTGGCCTCCGAGGAGAGGAGCTGCTCTGCCTGCGGCCCCTGTTGGCTGGGCGCTCATCGGCTGCGCCAGTTTGGAGATTGGTCGCAACGGGGGGCTCCGCTGTGGCGGTCGCTGCCTCGGCTGCTCCTCTGGCTTCCTCGTACAGGTCAGCGGCCTCCTGGTAGTCGTCCATGGACTCTTGGGACGTTGGGAGGTGGCCCCCTTGGACGAGGTGATGAGCTGCCCTCTTGGTGAAGTCGTAGCCCTCCTGCCCGTATTGCCTCATCTCGGCGTACAGGTTGACCATGGCCTTGCGTTCACGTTCCCTGCTGGCTGCAATGGCTTCCAGGCTCTGCATCCTCAGCTTTAGCTCCTCTGTCTCCGACGCGCCCTGCTGCTCCTTCTTTGCGATGGCGTCTAGCTCGGTGTGCAGCGTGCTGGAGCGCTGGAGGCTTTCTTGCAGCGCGAGGTGGATGGCCTCCTCCCTGCCCGTCCTCTGCTGGCTGGCGAAGTCTTCCATGGCGGAGGCCTCCTCCATACTGGCGATCCTGAAGGTGAGGGCCTGGGCGAGCTCCTCCTCCAGCGCCTGCTCCTGCACCTCTGCGTTTGACCTTTGCTCGCTCAGCTGCACCGCGTAGCTGCCCAGTTCCTGTCGCAGGCTCTCTGTGTGCAGCTGCAAGTCATGTGCGTTCGCCTCTTCTATCATGACTTGGCGGGTGAGACTCGACCTTATTCGCTCAGCACTGCCTTCGAGCTCTGCCCGCATTGCCTCCTTGTCCTTCAGGCTGGCCTTCGCGATCTCCTCCTCCTCTGCTCTAGTCCTTAGCAGGGCGAACTGCAATGCCTGCACCTCGTGCGGGATTTGCCGCTCCTTGTTGGCGCTTCTCAGCTCCGCTGCTTCATGGTATGCCACTTGTACTGCACGCTGCGCAGCGCCCGCCTCAAGCTTGGAGTGCTGCTGGAGCTCGTGTATGCGGGCTTCAGCTGCCTCGAGCTCGCTTTTGGTCTGCTTGAGCCGCTCCTGCTGCCGTGCTGCTGTCTGGGCAATCCCTTGCAGCCTGGCCGCCTCTGCCGGCGGGGGGGGCCCTTTTCCCTTGGCATTGGCAACCACTTGGGCCTGGGCGATTGCCTGGGCCCTGGCTGATTCGGCGGCAGCTTCAATCTCGAGGGCGCGGTTCTTTTTGGCCTCCTGGAACTTCTCTTCCATGACCAGCTCCTGCCTGGCGAGCTGCTGCTTGAGAGTGCCCGCTGTAGCTGTCGCTTGGGCGCTCTCGTGCTGGGCCCGTCGCAGTGCCTCTTGCGCCTCGGCTCTTGCCCGCAGCAGGTCTTGGTAGACCCTGTCCTGGGGTTGCGGCTTCTCCCGGTGCTCCGCTCGAACTTGCTCAAGCTGCTCATGCAGGTGATTTGCCCGGTGGGTCGCGGCTTCGGCCTCTGCCTTGGCTCGACTGAAGGCTGTGTCATGGCTGATTATCCTGGCCTCCATCTGCGTCGCGAACTCGAGCTGCTCGGCTTGTTGCTTCTTGATTTCATGGCGGAGGGCCTTGTGTTGCTGCTGCTGCTGCTGGGCTGCGCTCTCCGCTGCGGTGATGCGCTGCAGCTGCTCTGACTCCTCCTTGAGTGCCAGCCTGAAATTCGCCTGCTCGCCTCGCCGTAGTGCTTGTTCTCGGGCGACCCTCCTGACTTCCGCCAGCTCGGCAGCAAACTCTTGCTCGGCTTCGGCATGGCGCTGCTGCTGGTGGGCCCGCTCCGCATTCGCCTTGGCCACCTGATCTGCGAAGCCTCTGGTTGCGCTGCCTGCCGAGCTGGCTCTTGAGCGTGGCGATCGCCCCACCACTCCCGCTGGCCAAGCTGGGAATCCGTCACCAGGTGCTTCGCTGTTCAGGCGCCTGTCGATCACGGCCTTGTGGAAGGCATCCCAGCTCGGTGCCAAGCCGAACCCGTCCGTGCCCCAGTCGCCCTCGTCGTCCGCCGCGCCGCCGTCGGCGAGCACGGCCCGCACGTCTGCGATGTTGGACTCGAGCTGCCTCAACTCCTGCTGCTTGGCCTTGAGGTCGTCCCGCAGCTCGTTCGTCTTGGCCTCGAGGGCGATGACTTCGAGTTTGACGGCCTTGCGCCTCTTGCTGAGCACCTGCAGCTGGTCATTCGGCCTCCTCGTGACCAGCTTCTGATACTTGATGACCGCGATCTCCATTAATTGCTCCTTCGTGCTGTCCCCCGCGGCCTGCTTGGCAATGACCAGGTCGCCAAGCTTCCTCAGCCTCTGGTCGGCGGTGCTCAGAAACTTCTGGATGCCTGCACGGTCGGCCGGGGGCGCCTGCCACTTTGGGTGGGTGGTGGCCTCGTCCAGCGTGCAGGCCGCCACTGAGTCGATGACCTTTTGAGCTCGCTGGTCCGCTTTGCTGGAGCTGGCCTGGCCACCCTTGCCCGCCCTGGGCTGCTGCTGCTGCTGCTGCCAGGGAGGCTGACTGGGCTGCTGCTGCTGCTGCTGCCATTGGCGAGGGCTGGCCTGGCCAGAGCGTCGTGGCCGCGACGGCGCCCTGCGCCAGGGCGGGTCCTCACCTGCTGGTTCGGCGTGCCAGTGCTGCTCTCGCCAGCCAGCGCCATGCCACCTCTCCTGGCGCCATGGGGGCGCTGCTGGCGGTGCTGCTTCCTCGTGGGCCTGGCCCTTGCCGCTGCGGCCACCACTGCCTCTGCCCTTACCGTCACGGGCCATCGCTGGCTGGGCAGAGTGGTGGGCGGCCAGGCGCTCGGCCGCTGCCCGCAGGCGGAGCAGGAGCCTGTCCTGGGCTCTCTGCTGCCGCTCGCGGCGGTGGGCAGCTCCCTCTGGACCTCCTCCTCGGCGATGTCGCGGCGTCCCGCCGCTGGGCCGCAGCGCGGCCGCGAGCGCCGCGGCCTGCGGCAGGGGACAGGGAGGCACGGGTGGCCCCCTGCCGCAGAATATGGCGCGCGGCGCGCGTGAGCCCGGCCTCGGGGGCTGGCCGATGCGCGATGCGCCCTGCCACCGCGATCGATCGGGCGGCAGGCGCCGACCGACCCCGATGGATCGATCGGGATCGGCTGGCCCGCAAGAGGCCAAATGGCTTCCCTCCTCCTCCTCCGCATCCTCTTCCTCCTCCTCCTCCTCCTGATCATCCTCATGTTATTCCCCCATGTTTTCCTTCGCCTCCTACTCCTCCTCCTCCTCCACGTCACCAATACTCTGTCTGCGCCTCTGAAGTTGTCGCCCGTCTCTCGTCGACTCGTCTTGAAGATCCAGGATACTGCCCCGCGGGTTGAACGCTCCGTGTCCTCCAGGGTAGAAGAAACAGCCATTTCCTTCGCCGTCAGGGGCCAGCCTAAGTGCCGAGCGCGCCAGAGGCCTGTCCTTATCCTCCCCATTTTCCCTCGGCGGGCGGTGTCGAGAGCAGGAGGAGGAAAAGAGGAGGCGGAGGCGGAGGAGGTCGAGAAGAGGAACTAAACAAGGAAGCGGAAGAGAGGGAGACTCGAAATTGACTGCAATGATGGTTGGGACTGGTGAGGGAGAGGGCGAGACTAAGGAGCAGGAGGAGGAGCAGAACAATGTGGAGGACGAGCATCAGCAGCTGGGTGGGCCAGCTGGCCGCGCTTGCGCGGCAGCACCTGCGGGCGTTGCTGCCTGAGGCCACCGAGGAGGATACCTTAAACGCCTCCCACTCGCTGGGGCCGAACGCATGCAGGAGTTGCCGAAGGCGACGCACGGCATCGAAGTCAGCGCCTCTGGCACGATCGCCCGGGAGTCCGAGTCGCGATGAGACCTCAAAGCGCACTTCGAGCCCATCCGGGGTGTCCAGGGCGGTGCAGAAGGCGCAGACGGCGGGCATGCTCGACAGGCACGCACAGGCGGGGGAGTCCTGCAACGAAGAGGCCAAGAGAGCTGCCTGGGGAGACCCCGCCGAAAGCGAGCACCTGAAGGGGCAGGCGACGGCGCAATTACGCCAAGGCGTCCGCCTGCGGTCGACGGCTGGCGCAGTGGCGCCCGACTGGGTCGCCCTTTGCCCGAGCGACCACCCCCTCCGGCTGAACGACGACGAGTTCCACTTCGGGCTGCGATGCGCGAGACAACCTGCCAGCACAAGCCACAAGCCTAGCGGGAAGAAGAACGAGGAGGCGCCGCGGTGTGGCAAGCTCTGCAACCGACTTGGCGACCACGCGCAGCTGTTCGGAGTCGAAAGGGGCCGCTACCAAGCGCACGATGCAGTGTGTGCATGCGTGCGCCGATTCGCAACCCAGAGCGGCGTTGAGGCCGAAACCGAGGAGGTCTGCCCGCCGCTCATGCGGGGCGAGCCTCGGGCAGACGACGCTGTGGAGGCCCGGCTTGACGTCCACCTTTGGGGGCACGGCCCAGAGCTCCTAGAAACTTGGGTGGACATCACCGTGACGAACCCTTCCAAGCTTCAGAGGAGGCGCCAGGCGGCAGACCGCGAGGACGTCGCGGTTGAGGCCGCGGAAGACGGCAAGTTCACGAGGAGGACCGCGGCGGCCGGGGAGGCGTTCAATGCTCCCCATTCGGCCTCGAAGTGTTCGGCCGCCCATGCAGGCACGCCAACGCAGTCCTCAAGGATTCGGCACTGCGGCATTCCAGCGGGCCGCGCGGGCAGCGGGGCAACCGGCACGCTCGCTCCGGAGGTGGCGCGCGGGGCTGCACGGGGCGTTGGTCCGGGCGCTCGCGGAGACCGCGGCGATCGCTTGCAGGGAGGTGGACCAGCCCTGAGTGGGAATCAGAATTGCGTTGCCCGAGACATCGTTGGGCTTCCTTCGCAGAGTCGGAAGCGATACCAGGATCAAGATCACGAGCATGAGCAGGAGGATTATAAGTACGGAGTACGGTGACGATGATCAACGGCAACAGTAGCATCATAATCTGCAGATGGGCAGGAGCAGGATCAGAGGGGAGCGTGAGGATGTGTCGCAAAAAGAGCAAGACAAGGAAGAAAGACAATGGAACGATAAGAAGAATCAGAGAGGGATGGGCCAGGCGAAACGGTGTCGGCGCAAAGCCTCCCCCGATGGATGCCACGCAACTGCCGCAGGATATCCGCGAACGTTGGCCGCTCCTGCGGGTCCTGCGGGTGGTCGTTTCCGCCGTCGCCGCTGTCGACGTCGCCGTTGTCAGAGGCGTCGTAGTCGTTGTCGCCGTCGTCTTGCCGTCGTTTTTGAAGTTCGCGTCGCAGTCGACGTCGCAGTCACCTTGCCGTCGTTGTCGCCGTCGCTGCCGCCCGTTAGCGTTGTTGACGTCGCCGTCGTCGTGGTCGTGGTCGCCGTTCGTCGGGAGGGAAGAAGGAGGACGGGGGAGGGCATGATGAACGGGGTGGTATTTGGTGCATCGGGGAAGGAGGGTGAAAACTGAGGGAGGCGGGGCGAACGAAGAGCATTTCGCTCGTGGGCAGAAGGAGCGTGGCTCTGACGTCCGCGATCCCGATACCTGCAGCCTCTGTAGCTGCAGGCTTCCAAAAAAATCGACTCTTCGAGAACGCATGCGATGGAGTCCAGAACCAGGGGCTGACCACGCTTTGCCTAGGCGGCGGAGCCACGGGCCCACTTGCTACCCAACAAACGGCACAATGCATCAAACCCGCGACGATGTCACGGCCGGCTGATAGTTCTGGCAATTGCAACTCTGAGGCATTGCACAAGAAGAAGAGGCGATAACACAAAACAAATATGTGAAGGACTAGGCGCTGCGCTCAGCCCTGGGTCAGCCGTAGCCCTTTCCCTCCTTGATATGCTGGTTTGGGGCAAACTTACCTTCCAGCTCCCTTTTGAGAGCCAGCCGAACGGCACTCGCGCGCACCCTCTGCATCATGCCCGCGCCTTGGCTGGATTCCGCTCGCCGCCTCCACCCTGCGGCCCCGCGTTTCGCCACAGCCGCCGCGTGCTGCTGATGGCCGACCGCTCTCGGCCAGCCACCAGCCTCGCGCGGAGTCCCACGGCGAGCCCTTCTCCAGCCCAGCAAGGCGCCACCCGACCGCGATGCCCTCCACGAAGGCCTTGGCCTCCGCCTCGGGGTCCACCGCCTGCCAGACACCTGGCGCCAGCCGAACCGAGCCGCTTTCCCCCTCGCGTTCCTCGTCCTCGTCTTGCTTCACGTGGAGGCCCCTCACGTGAAGCCTGCCGCACAGCTTCTCCTCCACGCCGAAGCCTGGGCCATACACGCCCTCGCACTCGACGCCGCTCTCCTGGCGCTCGTCGCCATCGGGGCCCCCGCCGCAAACGTTGTACTTCGCCAGCAGCTTGGCCTCGAAATCCGCGACGCGCGCGACCACGGCACCCTCCAGGCACTCGCCCCGCGCGATGGCGGCACCGACAGCACCCAGGCCATCAACCATGCCATCTGCGCCGAGCCTTGGGCCATGCTGGGCGCAGCGCCACTCGGCCAGCGGTGCGCCATCAGCAGGGCACCGCCGCCAGCGGTGCGCCATCAGCAGGGCACCGCCGAGCGTGGAGCGCCACATTGCGGATCAACCGCTGCGCGCCCGACTCCACGCCCCCTGCGACACGCGCCTCCAGCGCCGGCCGCGCCAGGCGCTGGCGACGTGCGACCTCGGCTCGCACGCCATGGTCCGCGCCCCCGGCCCACAGCTGCTCCTGGGCCTGCGCCAACTTGGCCTTGGTCTCCTCGAACTCCTTGACCAGCTTCTGGACAAGGCGGTCTGCCGAAGCACGCGCACCAGCGCCGCCACGCAGACACTCCCGCGCCATCCCGCCCAAGCGCCCGCACGCGCGCGCCCGAGCTCATAGCTAGAGCCAAGATGGCTACGGACCCGAATGAAGAGCAAGCGAAAGAGCTCGGGGAGGAGAAAGTACATTCGGTGAGTCAGACAATGGCTCAAGCGCCGTCGCGCCCGGCGACTTTTCAAAATGTACTGAGCGTGTGAACACTGAGCCCCTCCCTGCTAATGAACACATGTTCGAACCGTTTGATTGTGGGAGCGGTTGCTGAGTGTTGTCCTCAGCCGCTCTGGTTTGCAGTGATTGCCTTCTTACACCTGTTCTCAGGAGCGCGACGGTCAGGGGATGTTCAACATGAGCTCAAGAGGGTCCCTCGTTGCAGGGCCGGTGGCCGTGATTCTCATTTCGTGCGACGCTGAGTGGATGTTGACCTTACCAAATCCTATACCGCTGAAAAGTGGGATGCGCTCCTCAGATCAGGGCGTGCGTTTGGATTGATCCGAGGTCCACCGTGTGACACATGGTCTGCGGCCCGATAGCAGGAGCTCAGAATTGCTGACAAGTCTCACCACCCACCTCCCCTCCGCAATCTCGAACATAGATGGGGACGCCATGATGTGAGCGTTCGGCAGCACCGACAGCTCGCAGTGGGGCTCAACTCTTACTCAGCCAGCATAAACTGATGTTGACCTGCCTAGATGTGGGCGCATGCGCGCTCAAGGAGCACTCAGAGCAGGCCCAATGGGAGGAGAGCGCCCCAGGTGATCGGCAGTCTGCCAAATCATGTGCTCTCAGTGCTGCGCCTCCGTGATGCTCGGTTTAATTTGACCTGGCTGTTTTCGGACAATGCAGCCGCTCTCCGACCAAGGGTGATGTCAAGAGCCGTGGAAATGAGCAAGGTGCGGCCACCCCAAGAAGGCTCAGACCAACCTCCTCGGGAGTGACCCCACCACCAGAAAGTCAAGGACCACCCCGAAGAAAGGGTATCCTCAGGAGTTATGTGCTGCTACGGCCAGGGCTGTGACACACTTTGTCGAGGCAGCGTGGCAGGCGACTGACCCTGAATAATGTGACCACCGTGAACTTCCTGATGATCTGACTGCACTGTTTCAGGCCATTGGCCCCGATGCTGAATGCAGTGCCGCGGAGAATGATCTTGCTCAGGATATTGAGGGCTTCGAGCTGCAAAAAAGCCCCCAAAAAACCCATGTGGATCGGCCGCACATGCTTGCCCAGGAGCAGGCCCCGTGCGAGAAGCCCAGCATGGACTCTCCCCCAGGGCCGGACAATCTGGACTCTCACCCAGGGCCCGAGAAAGCCCATTCGTCCTCCAACGCCAATCAATACGCCTCGCGGCTACGCGTGGTCAATGGTGTGTTGTCGCCTGATCAAAACGAGAACTGCCGTGTCGACTCTGCCTGGAACATCTGGATGCTGGATGCAGCTGCTAGCCGTGTGCCAGCGCGGGACATTACATTCAAATTGCAATTGTAGTTGAAATTGCAAGCTGTCGAACTGTGCACTGGTATTTGTCAACATTGGGTCTGGTGTGGGATGCAGACTACGTAGATCGGAAAAAAAAACGAATTGGTCAGTTAAGTGCAGCCTGCTGGCCAAAGCCAGGCTGAAGAGGGAATGGCCCCTGTCCCGGAGGCAAGGCAAGAGTGAACAACGAAGCCAGCGGGACCGGCCGAGAGGGAAGGAACGAGGAGGACAAGGAACCCAACCCGGACGGTGGAGAAGTTGGGAGGGCGACGATCACCTCGTACACCGGTCAGCTACGAGGGTTCCAAGAAAGGCATCCAATTCATACTGCTATACTGCCTGCGGGCGTCTGGGTGTACTCGAGTGTCCACCAACTCAAGTTCCGCATTACGAATGCAATCTGCATCGGCATTGAACTTGGCATTGAACTCACGGTACACGCTCGGCATTGATCGGCAGGGCGCAGGGCCCGAGAAGGCCCAGGACTTCGATCCTGACTCGGAGGACGGCATCCTTAGGTCTCTGGAGGGGTCAGGGGATCCTGAGACCTCGCCCCTCCTCCTCCTCCTCCTCCTCCTCCTCCTCCTCCTCCTCCTCCTCCTCCTCCTCCTAATCCTAATCCTCCTCCTAATCCTCCTCCTAATCCTAATCCTCCTCCTCCTCCTCCTCCTCCTCCTCCTCCTCCGTGTAGCTCACGCCCGAGCTGCTCCAGGCCATTCAACGGCGCCGAGAGCAGACTCGCTTCAGACATGCGGCGCGCGCCTCGCTCCCCTCAGCCGGCCTGTTCTCCTGCTACCAGAACGCCGCGGGGAGCCAGGGCAGACAGGCGAGGTGAGCTGGGATCTCCTGCCTGCCAGCTCTCCCTCCTGGGTCTCCACCTTTTGCCCCCTGAGCGTCTCGCCTGGGTCAGGGGTGATCGCTCGCAGGCTTTTTGCTGCACGTGTGCTTCGCATGGAGCGTTTCGTACACGTGCTCATGTATAGGCTGACGATGAGCCTCCATTTCGATTCGAAACGATATGATTCCCTCCTTCCCCCACCCTACCCCCCGCCCTGGCCTTCTCACGATCCTCCCCGTTCTCCTCCCCGTCCCCCCTCTCCAGGAGCAGGGAAGAGGGCCGTCCCTCCCGCTCCGTCCAAGGGACCCAACGGGGGGCACGGAAGGGCCCTGGAGCCCTGCTGAGTCCCCCTGCAGAACAAAGATGACAGAGACGACGACGACGTGCAGAACAAAGATGACAGCGACGACGACGACGACGACGACGACGACGACGACGGCGGCGGCGGCGGCGGCGATGGCGGCGGCGACGGGAACCACGACGACGTCGACTTCGCCTTCGACTTCGACAGCGATGGCGAGCGACAGCGACGATGACGACGACGGCAACAGGAACCACGACGATGCTGACGTCGGCGGGCGGCCAATGCGACAATGTCGGGATCCTGGGCCCACGCCTGCTGCGCCAAGTGGGCCAGCGAGGTTGGGCAGCCTCGGGAGGCGACACCGCGCGGGAGCGGCTCGGTGAGCGAAGGAGGGAGGGAGGAGGACGAGAAGGAGGAGGATGAGGAGGATGTTTTTTTTTCCTCTGAAGGCCGAGGAGGCGGAACCAGTCAGCAACGTTTAGCTTGAGACGCCTTGAGTATTCCCGCGGTCGTGGACGCCATGCCGCGACCCTGCCATACCGTCGCCAGCCCTAGCAGGAGGCACTGACCGCTAAGCACTGTCGCCCACGGGAGAAAAACGCCACACGAGCATGTGTACGCAAACGGCCGCCACGCCGTGCATCAACGCCCAACCGCTTCGCGTCCCCCGGCGTGTGAGTGTCTGGGAGAGTGGGCTTGAGCTCGCTCCAGTTTCGTTTTGTCGGGGGGGGGGGGGGACTGACGCCATTCAGGCCCGGGAGGGAGGAGGGGGGGGATGTGGCCGACGCCCGAAACCCACCGATATATGGTCCCGGGTTCCGGGCCCAGGCCCCCCCCCCCCCCGACGGTATGGTCCCAGGATTCCTCGGGCCCCCCCCCCCCCAGATGGGATGGTCCCAGAGACGACGACGACGACGACGACGACGACGACGACGACGACGACGACGACCACCACGACGACGACGACGACGGCAACGACGACTACCACGACGGCGACGACGACGACGACCACGACGACGACGACGGCTGCGGCGGCGACGACGCCGGCGGCGGCGGCGACGACGACGATGACGACGAGGACGACGACGGCGACGACGACGATGACGACGACGACGAGGACGACGAGGACGACGAGGACGACGAGGACGAGGACGAGGAAGACGACGACCTCTGTACCACCACAGTTCCACACCACATCCACAGGGTGGGGGAGGGGGGCACCGCAGCGCAGCACCACGCCACGCCCACCTCTGAACCACCACACCACCACACCACATCCACAGGGGGGGGAGGGGGGCACCGCAGCGCAGCACCACGCCACGCCCACAGGGGGGGGCGGGGGGGACCATCGCGCGGGGGGGGAGGGCCCAATGGCATCAGCATTGGGGGGGTAGGGGGGGCGCCCAAACCCTGGACCATATATACCCGCCATCATGCCCCGGAAGCCCCGCTCCACGACAGCTCAGTTCTGGAGACCCCCCACCCGACAATGCCCAGCCTAAACACCCTTCACCATGCCTTCCTGGCCTGAAGCCCACCGATACCCCCCGCCATGCCCCGGCACCCCCACTCTAGGAAAGCTCAAATTCTTGGGCCCCCCCAGCCGACAGTTCCTAGCCTGAAACCCACCTATATCCTCCGCCATGTCCCGGTACCCCTACTCCAGGAAGGCTCGGTTCTTGGCGCCCTCCACCCGGCAATTCTAGACCTGACACCAACCGGCACCCCCACTCTAGGAAAACTCAAGTCTTGGGACCCCCCACCCGACAACTCCTGGCCTGAACCCCACCGATACCCCCCACCATGCCCCTGCACCCCCACTTTTGAAAACCCGCATTTGGAACGCACCCGCGCTCGGGTCTCTTCGAGCGTGACTTCCCCTCCCTCCGCGCCGTTTTACTGCGCTCCGTGCGCGACCGCCCTTCGTTGTGAACGTCCGTTTCCAGGAACCGACTGGTCAACTTCCCCTTCCTGCAACGGGGGCGCGTCATCTTTCGTTTGAGCTCGCCGCTTGTTGCGCAAATCCCTCCTTTGCACCGACTGTTGCCTGCCAACTCCCACTGATACGGCGCGAACGCCTCCTCGTACTTCCGGATGTCGAACACGCGGCGCGTCCGTCTCTCAGAACAGCCCACGCAGCGCCGCGACGTCAGCTTCGAGCTGCGGCGCTGCGACGCGCGGAAGGCTTCCTGTCCTTTCCAGAGACTTCACTCCGTGCGCTGCCACGCTGTGCCCACGCTCTTCTTGCCTTCCAGGCACCGGTCACGCGCGCGACGGCCGTCATCTCGACTCCTCTGCGCCAGAGCAGAATGGTTCTTGTACTTGACTGACGTGAGCAGCGCGCGCCTCCCCGCGCGCGTGAACTCCTTCTCGATAGCATCCCGGTCCAGATCGTCACCGCGCAGCGATTGCAAGAATAACGCGGGGCCCTTTCGCCCACCCTGGGTGCGCGGCGCGCGGTCGAAGGGCCGGAAGATCAACGCGCCCTCGCGCCGTCGAACTCGCGCCAGGGCCGCGTAGCTGGACAGCGGCGAGGTACCCCCTCCAATTCTGACATCGACGATGACCCCTTGCTTCAACGTCTGGCCCTGTGCCGAGCGGGCCGCGGCTCCAAACGCTGGCGACACTTAAGGGGGACTGCCGCCATACAATTTCAAACGCGCCCCGCCACCCACGAGCTCAGTTCTTGGGCCCCCACCCTTGACGCTTCTTGGCCTGGAACCCAGCGGTGCCCCCCGCCATGCCCCGGCAACCCCGCTCCAGGAAAGCTCAGCTCTTCGGGCCCCGCGCCCGACAATTCCTGGCCTCAACCCACCGATGCCCCCCGCCATGCCCCCGCGCCGCCACCCCAAGAAAGATCATTTCTTGGGGCCCCCCACTCGACACTTCCCGGCATTAAACCCACCGATGTCCTCCACCATGCCCTGAAGCCCCCACCCCAGGGAAGCTCAGTTCTTCCGCTCGACAATTCCGGGCCCGACCCATGCCCCAGCGCCCCCGCCCCGGGAAAGCGCGATTCTCGGGGCCTCCCACCCGACAATTCCAAGCCTGACACCCACAGGTGCCCCCCACAGTGCCTTCCTGGCCTGAAGCCCACCGACGCGCCCCATCACGCCCCGGCACGCCCACTCCTAAGCTCCCCCCACCCGACAATTCCTGGCCTAAAACCCACCGATGCCCCCCATCATGCCCCAGCACCCCCACTCCAGGAAAGCTCAATTCTCGGGGCTCCCCACCCGACAATTCCTCGTCTGAAACGCACCGACGCCCCCCCGCCATGCCCCGGCACCGCTACTCCACGCAAGCCCAGATCTTGGGACCTCCCACCCGACAACTCCCCGCCCGACACCCACCGGCACCCCCCGCCATGCCCCGGCACCCCGCTCTTGGAAAACGCACTTCTTGGGGCCGTCCACACAGCAATTCTGGGTCTGAAACCTGCCCATGCCCGCTGCCATACCCCGGCCCCCCCACTTCAGGAAAGCTCAATTCTTGGGCGCCCCCACCCAACAATTCCTAGCCTGAAACCAACAGATGCCTCTCACCATGCCCCGGCCCCCCTACTCAAGAAAAACTTCATTCTTGGCGCCCTCCAACCGACAATTCTGGCCTGACACCAACCGCTATCCCCCGCAATGCCCCGGCATCCCCACAATTCCTGGCCTGAACCCCACCGATGTCCCTCACCATGCCCCTGCACCCCCACTTCCCTGAGGTTGTTTCGTCGCAATATTTTGCGTCTTGCGTCAAGACGCAAAATCTTGCGACTTGGTAGCGGAGCAATGATGGGCAATATTGTTAACATTGCGACATCGAGCGGTGCCGTCGCACGCGCGATGTATACTCGCAAATCTCAGCTACACCCGAGGTCAACACATGCGGGTTGGATTGTGTTGTTGCTGAGTTTCGTTGGCGTCGGTTTGGCTTGTTGTTTTTTGTGCGTGCCTGATGTTCACGACTGTTTTTTCGTTACAATACCACGCGCGTGGTGGTGATGCTACCGTAGATGATATTGTTGCAGGTGTTGCTCGATGGTGTATGCGTGTTATTGTTATATGGCGGCTGTTTTCGCTGGAGTAGTTAGTGTTGTTGCTGATATTGCCGTTGGTGTGAGACTTACGCTGCTGCATTTTTCGTTGGTGCCTGATCGAGCTGCTGTTGTTATCGATGACGTCTGCTGGTTATTGTTGTCGTTGATGTTGACGAAACCGTTGTTGTCGTGTTCGCTGGCGTCGGAATGGTGTTGTTATTTGTTGTTGTTTCGCTGGTGTCGGATTTGCGATATGTCATGTTTGTTGCTGGTGTTTGGTGCGTGGTGCTGTAGTTTTTTCGCTGGCGCGTGCACTGCGCCGACCCCTCGTTATTTAGGAAACGCTCGGGCCACAATCCTTTCCAGGCCAGGCAAGTGCGAAGCACGTGTATATATTGTGGGGCGTGCGAAGTGCGAAGCACTACTATAGAAAAGCGAGGTGACCAGCATTCGTTTTATCTCTTCCTCTTGCAAACGTGCCCAACGCCTCTGGAGGCGTTGAAATTAAGCAGGATGCGTTTGTGCCACACGGCACGGTGAGCCTGCCCAGCCAGACGCCTCAGAGGACGATTGAGGGTCTCGTCGGGCCACGTTCCCCACAGCGAAGGGGATCCACAAAAGTTGATCCTTGTCACGGGTGCGTACCAAACTTAAGGGGAGGACGGAAGAGGAGAGGAGGAGGAGGAGGAGGAGGAGGAGGAGGAGGAGGAGGAGGAGGAGGAGGAGGAGGGGGGGAGGAGGGGAGGAGGAGGAGGGGAGGAGGAGGGAGGAGGAGGAGAGGAGGAGGAGGAGGAGGAGGGAGAGGAGGGGGGGAAGAGGAGGAGGGGAGGAGGGGAGGATGAGGGAGGAAGAGGAGGAGGGGAGGAGGAGAAGGGAGGGAGGAGGAGGGGGAGGAGGAGGAGGAGGAGGAGGAGGAGGAGGAGGAGGAGGAGGAGGAGGAGGAGGGGGAGGAGGGAGGAGGGAGGAGGAGGAGGAAGAGGAGGAGGAGGAGAGGAGGAGGAGGAGGAGTAAGCGTAAGAGTAAGAGTCCCTGGACGGTGTCCAACCTCTGACGCCCTGCACGGGGAGCCCCTTCTGGACTCTCTTGGCCCTACGGCCGCAGCTCAGGCCGGCCTCTCCGTTCTCTCCCCGTTGTCTTCCTCATATCTTTTTTGTTGCCTTCCTCCTCCTGTTCCTCCCTCCTCCCCCGCCCCGTTACCCCCTTACGTGTTGCAAAAACGCACAAACAGTAGCAAACCATAACTGCCTCTCAAACAAATATCTACGATGTTTGGTACGCGCCCTGACGGTCCTATCAGCCATCTCTTGCAGCTGATGGTGTTTGGGCCTCCACGGGCCCAGGCTGTCCAAAGTGCACCACATCTTGCTCACGACGACGACGTGGGATTTGAATTCACGAATCTTGTCATCTGTAAACGACCAGCGATTCTGACGGATAAGCGTGAGGATTGAAACCAATGCCGCACCAATAGTCGTCACAGTGTTGAGTAAAGCAGGCCTGAGATTATGACCGTACTTGATTAGGATGTGTTGCACGACAAACTCTAAGAATGTATTGGACTCCGCTGCGTGGAGGCCGAGATCAGATCCTGGACCGTTGTACATCGAGGCGCTCAAATCCTGAACTTGGTTCGGAATGCGCCCCGCAGAAACTTGGGTGTCATACCACTGAAACAACTCAGCCCGAACTTGAATGAAACTGCCATGGACAATGGCCTCGTGGCCGCCGCCGCCATCGTTCCTATTGAAAGCGTTTGTCACAAATAGCTCATACAGGACAGCCGAAATGAACCATTGGAAAATACCCAACGACAAGCAATGCATCCAGTCTGGCACAAGTGTGCGCTCGATCGACATACCAGTCGAAGCTGAGAACACAGGGTTCCTGCGTCGAACCCATGTCTCGTTGTCGCGCCTCCAGAATCGAACTTGGACAGGGCATTCGCTACGTTCCAACACAGAAATGTTTTGCCTGCGCTGTGTTGGCTCGACACGGTCATTCTCGCGAAGTCCCAGTTCATACACGTCGGATTGCAAGCACCGGCCTAATGATCCATTTTTCCGTTTGTCAAAATACAAACGTCCCCGAACAACATTGAATATGTCTGGAGTGATCGTAACATCCGTCTCGCACAATCCACAAGCATGTTCGTACTGATCGTGCGTCTTCTTTGGCCACGCAACCAGTTGATCAAAACGATCGACGTCCTTCCAATCAGGTGACCACCACGTATCTGTCGTGCACCAGCACAACGGGCACGGATTAAGACGTGTACTGCCCGTTGGAAGGCCTAGCGTCGAGAACTCACCCATGTCAACTTTTGTGAACAGTACGGCAACTTTGAAACCCATAGGCTGGCCTGCCTTCATATTCAGAAACAAATCGTCCCTGCGAAAAGGCGATAGGTCGTGGCGTGCCGTCGGATAAGTTCCTTTCGACATTGCTTCCAACACCCACGCCATGAAGCTCCAGACGGGGTAAAGGCTGCAGTGCCCCCTACAGCCGCACTTGCACATTTCTGAGGCCCTGAGGCAAACAACTAGAAATCTGAGGCCGCTCAAGATATTGTATAACCACACGCCAAGAACTGAATCAGCACGCTCGAACGGAACTTTGTCCAGATACATACCGAATGGCAAAACGCATTCGCCGTGCGATGCCCCCTGGACAACAGGGTGTGATGTATAAGCTGCTGGTAGCCGTCCCTCCGCCAGCGCAATGGCAACGTCCGCCTTCGCTTTGGAAGCGTTCGAGCCAAATTCCTCGACAACTAAATCGATAGGATTGAGCGCTGGGACCTCCATGGTACAGCGAGTGGCGTCAGAACGGCGATGTGCAGGCACAGTAATGCTGTAGAAACTCCTGTGTATGTTGTCGCCCTTCGGCAACACAACCCTGTCGAAGTGAGAGGAATATGATCCAGACTGCTTGCCTGGGGGCCAGGCCAGCTTGGTGACCATGCCAGATGCGCCAGCTCGAGATGCCCAAAATGACAATATGCAAGCTTGGGTGGCATTGATCTGCCCATCCAGTTTCAACTGTATGATGTAGTCGCTGAGCTCTCTCGCAGCTGCTTCTGCATCCATTGATTTGTAATCGTCCTCAGCGTCGCTGTCGCTACATGCGATTCCGCCAGGCGGAGGTGCCCACACTGGCAGGGATCGCTCCCACGCGTGCGACATGCTGCCAGGGGCCAAGACCTTGCGCCAGTGGCGTGAGCCAAACCTGTTACGGATAATGTCATGATGTTTGACGCGGATTTCGTGCATCTGGTTAACATTGTTTTCCCACGAGGAACCATGCCACTTTCACAGAAACTGCACGTGTTGGCCGCCGCCCGAGGAGCAAACGAACGGTAGGTGCCGTCCTCCTCCTCTTCTTCCTCCTCTTCCTCCTCCTCTTCTTCCGTCTCTCCTGCTTCCTCCTCATCATCCTCCCATTCCCACTCATCATTCCCGTCCTCTTCCGAGACCTCCTAGTCCCTCCCTCCCCCTCCTCCTCCTTCTCCTCCTCCTCATCCTCATTCCTCTCCTTTATCCTTGGCATGGGCGGTGTCGGGCGCTGGGCTGTTCGCACGGGTGGCACAATAATCGGCAGCGAGGTGCGGTATTCCTCTTTGTTCTTCTTAATCGTTTGTTTGTGACACGTCTTACGTTTTGGAGTAATCGGGGCCCAAGCTTGGAGTAAACGGGGCCCCAGGGGGCAATCCAACACGAACGGAACGAGCACACCGTCGTATCAACGTACATGAAGGCTAGATGGAGGAATGATCACGGCGGAGGGAGGAGGAGGGAGTTCGGCGATGCGGACGGGGAGGAGGAGGACTGGAGGAAAGCCAGGATGCTTCAGCGCTTCGGTAATACACCCTCCCGTCCCAAGTGCCCTCCTCATAAGTACTTTCAGGTATTCATTTCCGTTGCGGGAAGCATGATAAGACGAATGGGGGAGGGGGACCTCGGGAGGATGGGGAGTTGCCACGAGAAGGAACGAGGCATATGAGGAAGACGCGCAGGATGTAGGCGGGATGGTCAGGAGAGCTGGAGTGGGTTGACGGTGGAGGGAGGATGAGGGTAAGGAGGGGACGGAGGGTGAGGAAAAGGAGGTTAAAGAAGCGTCGTGCACTTCGCCTCATCCCGCTCTGTGTCACTGCCACATCCACGCAGCGAGCGTGGATTGTTGTCAAACTTTTTTCTTCAGGCACATGGCGGAATATGTATATGCGTAGCGCTGCACCTCCAGATTCAAGCCCAAGACACTAGACACTTCAGTGCGGCCTTGCTGGAAGCACCCCCCCGCAGCACTTGTCGTGCGACCAACCCAACGTCACTGACTTACAAGATCGGTCCCAAACTGAGTGTACAACACGTTTGAATCTCAGGAGTTGGCCAAAAACAGGCCGACACAGAAAATCATGCAGATTCAGATTCTTTCAGATTCATTCAGATTCAGATCCAGATTCATAATGTCGAGTTTCCCTGTGACATTCGACACAAATCAAGGTTGTTTCAGATTCATGCAGATTCAGATTCATGAAAATTCATGTAAATTCATTTTGGTAAACGGTTCTGTATGTGTGATCGGGCTGATGTTTCAGCGCTTTTGTTGCGCATTGCATTCTTATCTGATGTATTCTGTGAATTCCTAAGTTGTGTTGGTCGGTCGCAGCACCCACTCTTTGGCGACAGGCACCCGACAGCAAAAGCCAGCGTCACTCACGCCTGAGACTCATCGTCACGCTTGAGCCTCGCCGCGTGCATGTCCTTGAGGATCCCAACCTCGTTGGACAGCGCACGAATGGCAGACTCCATCTCGCCCTTCCTCTGGAGCTCGACCTCGATGGTGGCGGAGTCGTACTTCTTGGCAAGGGTCTTGAAGAAATCGTCGTCAAGGGTGAAGTCGTTCCAGAAGGAGCTCATCACCTTCTTCTTCTCGAGCGCGTCCCGCGAGTCTCTCACTTGCTTGAGCTGGAACTCGTTGTTCGCCCACTGCCACTTGGGCTGCGAAGCCACAGCGATCAGCAGGTCGGAGCACGCGCTCGATGCCTGCGAGAGCTTCGTCCTCGTCATCTTGAGCTTCTTGAGCGTCTCCTGCAGCTTGGCAGCAGCGACGTCGTCTGGGTTCTCCTCTCCGTCTGCGTCGGCCGCTTGCTGCGCCGCCTTCGCAGCCTTCCTAGTCGCAGGAGCTCCTCCACTATGGCTCCTCTTGCCCGATGCCTTGGCCTTGGCCTTGGCGACGCCCGTTGCCACCTCAGCTTCGACGGCCGAATCCGCAGCCCGCGCGGTCTTACCTCCGCTCGGCATGCCCGAGATGTTCGCTACCTCAGCCTTGATGGCGCTCAAAGAGTTGTCGGCCGCCTCGGGGTGAGCGACAAGGGCCTGCTCGATGGCGTCCTTGCGGCTGGGGTCGGAACTGATGATCTTCTCAGTCCACTTCCTGGCGAATGTCTGCCTGTACTTCTTTCTGATGTAGAGAAACTCGATACGCTTCGTCCAAGTGTTGAAGCTCAGGAAGGATCTGCACTTGATGCCCTTCCCGAGCTTGTAGCGGCGAACGCACTCGGCCACGTAGTTCCGAGCAGCCACCAGCGCAGGGGCGTCGCCCCCTTCTTCTCTCACGATGCAGGAGAAGGGCAGGAACTGGCCGTCCATGATGTCCTCTTCGGTAAGGCTCTTGCTCTCAGTCTTCTCCTTGACCAACTGCTGCAGCTTCGCCTTCGCCCAGTCCAGGCGGAACTTCGCCTGGGCAGTCCGCCCTTGCGATTTGAGTTTAGCGTAGTCGTCGGCCATCTTTTTGTTGTGTTTCTTCTCCGTACTCCACTGGGAGCCAATCCTGCTTCTCAAGTCGAACCCCTTCTCCTCGATGCTCATCTTGTACATCTGGATGAGGCCGTCGTCCTCGTCCTCGCCGCCCCCGTCAGCACCGTCGTCGTCGCCGACAAGGTCCCTCAAGATCTCGGTGTACTCGTCGTCCTCCTCAGCTGGCTTTTGCCCACGAGGGTCGTACACCTGATTGGAGGCCCTGGGTTCGGACTCAGGCCCGCTGGGTGTAGGCGGGATGTGTGAAGTGGCCCCCGTCGGTGTGCTTGACGCGGCCCCTTGATCATCCAGCTCCCCAACACCGATCTGACTATCGTCCGCAGTCAACCTATGTTGCTCGCCCTGCACTTTGAGAAACTCGACGATCTCTTCGACGCTGCTGAAGCTGTACGCAGGCGCGGGTACCTCAGCCGCCATAGGCTAGAGAGTTGAGCACGATTGGAGTCGTGCCGAGCTGTGAACCCGAGTGCCTCCTTGGAGCCAAAACGGCTACGGTGCACGACAACATTTACAATCAATCCAGCAGTGATGAACAACCGAACGCATGGAGCGTTTAAGCCAACCAGTCTAAAGCTACCCCACCCACCCTGAGGATGAGGAGGGAGGGAGGAGGAGGAGGAGGAGGAGGAGGAGGATCAGGAGGAGGAGGAGGAGGAGGATCAGGAGGAGGAGGAGGATCAGGAGGAGGAGGAGGAGGAGGAGGAGGAGGAGGAGGCCCAAGAGGGGCCCTAAGGAGCTCCCAAGAGGGCATCCAAGAGGGCCTCCAAGAGTGATGTTTCAATGCGATGGTGATTGCCATGGTGATGGTGATGGTGATTATCACTGTTGGGTCACATTGACACAGGTGATGTTGATAGTGATGATGGTGGTGACGATACGGGTGGCGATGACGATAACGATGAGGAGGAGGAGGACGACGACGATGACGACGATGACGATGCTGATGATGATGATGATGATGCTGCTGCTGATGATGATGATGATGATGATGATGATTGAGATGCTGATGATGATGGTGGTGATGGTGGTGATGCTGATGATGCTGATGCTGATGCTGATGCTGATGATGATGATGATGATGCTGATGATGATGATGGTAGTGACATCGATGATGACGGTAACGATGGTGATGATGCCGATGATGTTTGGTTTTCCTTGCGTTGAGCTACGCTCGTATGCTCTGGAAACGGATCGTCGGCCAGCGAATGCACTCCCCTGCGAGTAGAGGCTAGCCGGTTGTTCGCACGTGCTCCACATTGTTTGGGATCCCTGGTGTTTCTTTGTTGAGGCGTGGTCGGACCTTACTGTGGAGCGCGTCTGGCGATGTGTGGCCCAAGACCTTCGGAGCTCCAGAATTATTACCTCATGGAGTCGAGATCGAACTCCAAATCGATGGCCTCCTCAGGCCACATGGGCAGGCTCGCAGGCTCGGGTTCTTTGGCAGGCGGGCGAGAAGATTGCACAGAAACAGGAAACGGCTGGGCCTTGCTCGCCCCGCCTGGGGCCCTAACGTCTGGAGCAGAATGAGACACGTGCACCTCCGTATTCCCGAGCTTTCTGGGCGTAGTCTGCACCGCAGGCGTCTTCTTCTTCGGCGTGGCTGTTCCACTCAGCGAGTTCACGTACTCCTCAGTGCGCAAGTCGCGAAGCTTCTTGGCAGTGTCGGCGTCCATTCCGCCTGCCAAGGCCTCGGCGCACTGCATGGCGACATCCTGAGCAGCCTTCTTCGCAGCATCGATGTCGAACCCTGGCTTGATGAAGTTGTGGGCGAGGACCTGGAGCTTCTGTTTGCGCTTCTTCTTCTCGTCCTCCCACGTGCAATGGAATACGAGGAACACCAGCTTCTTTGGTGGCTCCTCTGCCTCGTCGTCCTTCTTCTTGGCGGTGATCTCGGTCTTCATCACTTCGTAGCTGGACTGGTCCTTGCAGTAGGCCGCGTGCAGGACACCAGTCTTCTTCGTCGACTTGGCCAGGATCTCCTTCAGCTCCTCTGGCGTGACGCGCTCGCAAACCCTGACGGACGAGTCGTGCTTGAAGGTGGCCTTGGCAATTGCGTCGCCTGGTTCAGGAACGATCCACTCGCCCCAGACCTTGACGCGCTTCTTCGAGCTCTCGCCCTGCTTCTCCACGTAGGGCAGGCGGGTCTCTTCGTCGAAGTCGCAGCGCTCCTCACGATGACCATCTGCAGGAACCTCTGCATGACCATCTGCAGGAACCTCTGCATGACCATCTGCAGGAACCTCAGATGGAGCAGCACTGCCCGAGCCACGGCAGCCACGGAGGCACTGGCCTTGGATAGGAGGACTGTCTTGGCTACTTGGCACCTCCTGAACGGAATCGCTGTCCTGGTCTTCACCGTCATCTCCTTCGGGCTGGTCTTCCGTCGCAGCACCGACGAGGATGCAGCTGTCGTCGCCCTGCGACGCACCACCGCCGTCGTCGCCACCCTTGCTGTTCACGACCAGGTCCATCGCCCACTGGCTCCGCTTGCGAACCGATGCTTGGAAGTGCGATGCCATCGTGCGGATGCGCTTCGAAACTGTGATCGCCCACTCCTCCTTGTGCTCGTCCTGCAGCTTCGGATCCCACGACTGGTTCTTCAGCTCGAACACCTTGACCAATGCCTCCTGCATGAAGCGTTGCGAAAACTGCAAGTTATTCTGCAACTCGCCCAGGTCGTTCAACAAGTCTTTGTGTGTTTCGATCTTCTCGCGGTCGATGGACTCCTTGATCTTCTCGCCGTATTGCACGAACTGGCACCCCGTCGCGTGCTTGAGCAGCGCATCGACAAGCTCCGAAAGGTCGCCGTCGAAAGAAGAATTGGGCGGCATGGCCCCGCTGCAAACAGCAGCGAGGGGGTCGCTCGTACGTCCCTCAAACGTTTGAGCCAAAATGGGCGATGGAGAGACGCAAACGACGTCAACGGTGACTCGGGACAAGACGCCGAACCCCCAGACGCCCAAGAACGCCTCGCACCCCCCTCCTGAAGCCCGTGGAAGGGGAACGGTAGCTGGGGGGGGAGGCGCCTTCGATCTCTTTGACCAGTACCTGCCTGAGGGCGGCCGCCAGCAGCAGGAGGAGGAGGAGGAGGAGGAGGAGGAGGAGGAGGAGGAGGAGGAGGAGTGGAGGAGGAGTGGAAAAAAGGAAGAGGAGGAGAAGCTGCGGCCGCAGGAGGAGGACGAGGAGGAGGAGGAGGAGGAGGAGGAGGGATAGGAGAATTGGGAGGTCGAACGCGAAACAGGATCAAACAACAAGGATTTCATCAAGGCCGTAGACGAGGAGGGGGAGGACAGTGCATAGAAGGAAGAGCGGGATGAACGTTATGAGGTGGCGGAGAACCGTGGGGAGGATGATCATATAATGACCCAAGAGGGGAAGGATGGCATGGAGCAGTGATATAAATAATACGATTATGACGAGGAGGGGGAGTTTTTTTTGCGAAAGAGAACGCTCGGACAACATCATCCACAAACGCACGCCACGGACGCATATAATGCGTCTTGTCCCAAGACGCATTTTTTTGCAACGAAACAACCTCAGGGTTTTGAAAACCCGCATTTGGAACGCACCCGCACTCGGGTCTCTTCGACGCGCGACTTCTCCTCCTTGCGCGCCGTTTTACTGCGCTCCGTGCACAACCGCCCTTCGATATAAACGTCGGTCCTCAGGGACCGACTGGTCAACTTCACCCCCCTGCAGCGGGAACGCGTCATCTTTCGTTTGAGCTCGTCGCATTCTGCGCACATACCTCCTTTGCACCGACTGTTGCCTGCCAGCTCCCACTGATACGGCGCGATCGCCTCCTCGTACTTCTGGATGTCGAACACGCGGCGCTCCCGCCTCCCGGGGCAAGCCACGCAGCGTTGCGACGTCAGCTTCGAGCTGCGGTGCTACGGCGCGCGGGAACTTTTTGTCCCTTCCAAAGACCTCACTCCGTGCGCTGGCACAGGCTACACGCGCGACGGCCGTCATCTCGACTCCACTGCCCCAGAACATTTTTGTTCTTGTGCTTCACTGACGTGCACATCGCGCGCCTCCCCGCAGGCACGAATTTTTTCTCGATGGCATCCCGGCCCATATCGTCACAACGCAGCGATTGCAGGAGTAAAGCGGGGCCCTTTTGCTCACCCTGGGTGTGCGGCGAGCGGTCAAAGGGCCGGAAGATCAACGCGTCCTCGCGACGACGAACTCGCGTCAGGGCCACGTAGCTGGAAAGCGGCGAGGTACGCGTTTACTTCAAACGCATGCCCCGCCACCCACACTCCAGGAAAGCTCAGTTCTTGGGACCCTCATTCGTCGATTCCTTGCCTGAAACCCACCGATACCCCCCACCATGCCCCGGCACCACCACTGCAGGGAAGCTCAATGGTTCGGACCCCGCACCTGACAATTCCTTGCACGAAACCCACCGATACCCCCCAACATGCCCCGGCACTCCCACTCCAGGAAACATCAATCCTGCGGACCCCCCACCCGACAATTCCTGGCCTTAAACCCACCGGTACGCCCACCATGCCACGGCACCCCCACTCCAGGAAAGCCCAAGTCTTGGGACCGTCCACCCGACAATTCTAAGCCTGACACGCACACACACAGATGTCCTCCATCATGCCCTGGCCCCCCCACTCCAGGAAAGCTCACTTCTTTGGATTGACCCCCCGCCCGTCAATTCCTCGTCCGAAACGCACCGACACCCCCGCCATGGCCAAGCACCCCGTGCACTCCAGAAAAATGCATTTCTGGTGACCGATACCCACCGATACCCCCCACCATGCCCCGGCACCCCCACTCCAGGGAAGGTCAGTTCCAGACCCCCCACCCGACAATTCCCCCTCCGAAATCCTCCACCATGCCTTCCTGGCATGAAACCCGCCGATATCCACCGCCATGCCCCGGCATCCCCACTCCTGAAAACTGAGTTTTTGGGGCCCCCCAAACAACGATTCCAAGCCTGAAACCCACCGATATATACCACCATGTCCATACCCACCTATACCATCGATTCCCCACCCGACACCCCCACTCCAGGAAAGCTCAATTCTTGGGACCCCCCACCGGACAATTCCTGGCCTGATACCCGCCGATCCTGGCAGGAGACCCACCGATACCCCCCACCATGCCCCGGCACCCCCACTCCAGGAAAGCTCAGTTCTTGGGGCCCCCCGCCCGTCAATTCCTTGTCTGAAACCCACCCATACCTTCGACCATGCCCCAGCACCCCCGCCCCAGGAAATCGCAGTCCTTGGGACCCCCCACCCGACAATTCCAGGCCTGACACCCACAAATACCCCCCATCATGCCTTCACGGCCTGAAGCCGATCGATACGCCCCATCATGCTCTGGCACCCCCACTCCACGAAAGCCCCGTCAGTGAGTTGGACGGCCGAGCTCGGCATAGGGCTTGTCCACAACCCCAATCATGGAAACGACAAGGGAAACGAAAGGATGACAAATTGACAACGTCCGAAAACTCTTGGAACGCCAGCGTTGACCTCTCATGGAGTCTCCTACTTTACCATCGCCAATTTCCAACGAGCTTCCGCCAGCAGAACAGCCCTCGGTTTACTTGCGTTGGCTCTCGCCGAGGGCGAGAGGTTCACCAGTCGAACCCTCGGACTGGACAGACACACAACTGAATGGCGCACGCCGGATCGGACCGAAACTGGAATCCAATAATCAGGTCGGACAGGCCTCGAGACACCAAACTGGACCAGGCCTCTTAGGGGCCACTGGCGAAAGCCAATGGAAGGCTTGGCCAAGCTGGATGCTGGCGCATTAGCATCCCCTTTTCGGGAACTTCATGCGACGCCGCATGCCTTCCGAATAAGCCAGCCTTGAAGACGAGGTGATCTCACAATTGTCTGTTCATCGCGAAGACAAGGCCAGGTACAGCAGCGGTAGTTTGACTGATGGGGCAACGTCGGGCCTCCCCTCCGACGCAGCGCCAATCAGCCATCTAAGGCAAGGAGAATCCGCCCGTCCCTTGGGGTGACTGGCGCGTGGAGAATTCCTTCCAAAACCCTAGCGGCAGGGGTCGGGCAACTCACCCCATGAAATGCCTAGCTAACTCTGCCCGCTTGACAAGTGGCACCGATTGCCATATTTGCAACTGGCAACCAGGAGGGACAAAGAACCCAAATCGTCGAATGGGTAATCGGCGACAGCAGGGACAGGACATCTCTGAGCCCAGAGTTGCGGCGAGATCTCGGGCGAAATTGGTTGGACCACCTCAAGTCTGGGCACCCCCGAACTCACAATTCCGGCGATGTGTCGGGCGAAGAGGACTCGGACCACGTGAGGTGGGGACAGAAATACATGAACCCGGAGTTGCGATAATATCCCAAGCGAAACGAAAGGTCCACGGAAGATGCGAACCTAAACATGCGAGGCAGAGGGAGCGGATAACGTGAGACAAGACTACCGATTATGCCACAGTCGCGAGGATGCATCAGGCGAAGATGGCTGGACGACCTCAAGCCAGGTCATCTCCGAGCTTAGAGTTGCGACGAAGTGTGATGCGAAACTGGCTGGACCACCTCAAGTAAAGGCGGCATCCATGAGCCCTAAGTTGCGAATCTGTCTGACGGGAAACTGGCTGGACCTCTCGCGTGTCGCGGAGCCCACAGTTGCGAGGATGTCTCAAGCAAACTGGGCTGGGCCGCCCTAGTACAGTAGTGAGAATGTCTGAGCCGAAACGGGCTGGACCATCAATTGCAAGGACGTCTCAAGCGAGCTCGGCCAGACCACCTCACAAGCGGCATATGCGCAGATGACTTCGCCGAAATCGACCCGGACAACCTCTCTCATGGGGTCCCACAGCTGAAAATCCCACCCACCTTATGGGCAGGAAGCGGCCAATCGCGATTATTTGTTCGGTCCCCTTTTTCCCCTTCGGGGATGGGTTCATCGCTGCTCCTGAACAACAGATGCCCCCTCGCACAGTCGACCGACCGCTAACCCGAATCACTGCACCCCCACACGATTCCAGCGAACACAAAAACTGAAAGACCCCCAAGTGGCGTATTAGTGGAAATCCGAAATTGGATCACACCCGTCAGAACCATGATCACCGCTTGATCGTGGTTCTCCAGATAGGAGGCCGAGGTGCAACAGAAAATTCGGAGTCCACGGGGGGCCACGCTCAGTCCCAGATGTCTCGCCCGAACACTTCCTGCCATGCTCGCAAAGGCACGCGGACATAGATCAAGTCAACAATTGGTCGCTGAATTGGGGTCGGCGGCAGAGGAAGCAGCCTTTAGATATCAATTTGCAAGGCAAAAGCTTGTGCCAACATGCTACCGACAGGGACGCGAAAGAATACCATGTTTGGGGGTAGATACGGGGACTGCAAAATCCACCGATGGCGCAGCGAATCAGGGAATTCTATGAGTCCGGCTCCTCGCGACGATCAAAGAATTTGAAGGGGTCCTGCACCTCCAGACTGCAACCGAAATGACGCAACGCTGACGGTCGAGAGCGCCCCCCAGAAAACAATCTGACGCAACGCCTCGCGCGGCTCAGGAGGAAGAGAGAGACGAGAAGGAAGAGGAGGAGAAAGGGGAGCACAGCCTGAATTCACGCTTCCATTTCCTCCTCCTCCTCCTCCTCCTCCTCCCCCTCCTCCTCGCCAAGAATACCCACCAACGAAATTGAGCCCCCGAGGTAACCACAAGATGTTGGAGTCTTTCGGCCTTGTTTCACACATCCTCTGTCCCCTCCTCCCCCCCTCCCCCTCCCCATTCTTCTGCCTCCTCCTCATCCTCCCCCCCTTCACTCCCCTCCTCCACCCCGCCAATCTTCTCCGACGACTCCCCCTGCTCGCCCCGCTCCCTCCACCCTCCCTAGTCCACCCCTTCCCCCTTCCCCTTCACCCGTCGCCCCCTCGCCCGGCCTCCTCCTCTCTTCCCTCTCCCCTCCCCCTCCTCCTCCTCCACCTCCTCCTCCTCCTCCTCCCTCAATCCCTTTTTCCTTATAGATAACTCCTGCCTGTCGCACCCCGAGGCCAATTTTCAGGGCGGGCCGGGCATTTCGCCTGAGACCTCCTCACCACTTATGACTCTGAAGCTTTAAAACTGATAACAGCTTCACAGATTGAGGGCGGCTGGTTTTCAAAATGTGGCTCTCGCCTTAGCGCCGCGCACATGCTTTTTCGAAATTGCAAAGAGTTTGGGGGGATTGGGGGCGGGTGGTTTTCAACATGTGGCTCTCGCCGTGGCGTTGCGCACATTCTTTTTCGAAAATTGCAAGAGTTTTGGCGGATTGAAGGCGGGTGGTTTTCAAAATGTAGTTCTCGCCTCAGCGCCGCGCACAGTCGTTTTCAACATTTTCACGAGCTTCACGGATTGAGGGCGGTTCCTTTCCAAAATGTGGTTCTCGCCTTAGCGCCGCGTGCATTCGCTGAAACTTGTTCGCAAGAGCTTCACATCTGGAGGGCGGGTGGTTTTCAACATGTGGCTCTCGCCTTATCGCCGCGCACATGTTTTTTTTTTTTTTGAAAATTGGAAGATTTTTGGCGGATTGAAGGCGGGTGGTTTTCAAAATGTAGTTCTCGCCTCAACGCCGCGCACAGTCGTTTTCAACATTTTCACGAGCTTCACGGATTGAGGGCGGCTCCTTTTCCAAAATGTGGCTCTCGCCTTAGCGCCGTGCACATTCGCTTTAAACATTTGCAAAACAATCACGGGTTCCCATGGTCAACGTACCAGAAATTGTGTTTCCGAAGGATTCAGGATGATGCGGGCGCAGCTGTTAAGTTGACTCGCGGTGTTGAAAGCCCACAAATGGCTTTCTGCTACGATTCTGGATCGTCAAGACGCAGCAGTCTGGTTGATACGTGGCCTTGAAATCCAGAAAACAATGTTTTGGCATGCTTCAGCATCTTCGAACGGTTGTCTTCCAACGAGGCGGTTCCCTCAATGGAAATGAACCGCTGTAGGGGCCTATGAAGAGGGAGCTTGAGGGAGGGTTAATTCCAACATCGTTGATGATTCTTGGGTTTACACTGGTCCTCATTCTTCTCCTCGAACGTAGCCGAGGGCGACCGCGTCCGTCTATCCCGCGCGCCGCGAGCGTGCCCTCTGAAGCTGGACCTCCGTGGCAGGCTCAGCTCATTGGGCCACGCCGGAAAAGATATCGAATATTCACAAAGGGCATCTGCAGCTGGGGCGGTCAAACTAGAGCGGGGTGGGGAAATGCACTGGGACGGCACATGGGGCAAACGTGATCATCGCAACTAAGATCAGTGCGAGGCCACGGGAGAAACAAAAATCAGGCCCAACAGCGCACGCAAGTGTCAGGAGCGCCACAGCCAAGCAGACAAAGAAGAAACGCCGAATCGTGAGAACTCTCGCGCGTGACGCAACTGCCTGAAAACGACTTCCAACTTCCGTTGGCGATGGGCCCGTCATTGAGAGCACCAGCCGCCGGCTCCCAGCACGCAAGATTGTAGGATCGGTGGCGCCTAAGGCAACCGAGCAGCCCACCGGGCCGCAAAGACACGACCGAAATCGTCGGGGGAGCGTTCCCGCCGCAGAACACGCATACGTCGAGCCTGCATGTTAACATTACGCGGAGACGAGGGGAGGCACAAGCAGAAGGCAAAAGCTCCCAGGCGAGGCCCGGCGCGATCGATCAAACTCGACTCAACGCCGTGGAATTGGGAAAACCACAAGCGGCCTGCCCAAAATGTTCGACAAAGGCAGGGCTGGGCCATGAGGCGGGCGACAGACGGCCAGCGCAAGACTCAGCTAACTCGAAGTGTCTGCCAGCAAATTCACGAAGTTCAGTCACATAGGGCAGCCTGCTCAGTAAACGCGTCAATCCCCGACTCTTGAATTTACGGCGCTGCGGGAAGCTCACTTGAGCAGCGGGGAATCCCTTCCATCCGCGCTGACTCCAGGCCCCAGGACAAGCCATAGGCACGGCAGAGACTCGACAGACTGAAAACAAGCCCAGGCAAGGATCTCATCCTCGAATCACATCAGATACGTGGCAACGAGGGCGGGGGAACACTTCCCCGCGAGCGGAAGAAGAAAATACATAATGCTCTTCAATGGAAGACAGGCAAGGGCCCCACAGCAATGGGCCACGGCTGTCCGATGATGAAGGCCGAGAATATCAGACGCCACTTCTTCCGCATCGCCTGCGCACGCGCGGGCGAGACTCCGAACTTTGGCTCGGGATTCCTCCGGATTCACTTACTGAAGCGACAGTCTGGGTTGCTCTCCTCGGCCCTCTAAGCGGCGCTGCAAATCCACCCGGCTTGGATGCCGGCCATGGCGAAGAAGGCATATTCACAGACAGTGGCGAAAGTGGCGAATAACTCCCCATGGGCGCACAGGCGTTGACTAGAAGCATGCACGGCCGAGGGGCCCTGGCGGCGCCGATGGGCATAGGGGTCAATTCGCGGACCACCGATGGAGAAACGCGTGCGTAGTCGAAAGAAACCAGCGCAAGGAATTGGACAGCTGCGCCCGGCATCGTCGAAAATGGCCCCGCCCCCCGCATCCAGTTCAAACTGTTTAGCCCGAAGTTCCCCCCTTTGCGCGAGACCGCCCCCTGGGAGAAAAAGACCGATGATGTTCTAGACACCTACTGAGGCCCTCGAGGACCACTCCAGTGACAAGCTCATTGGAGGGCCGCCTGAGACCTCAGGGACAGCTCGTATCAGGGCAACGAGTAATCATCTCACCACTTAGTTCATCTTCGCCTCCAGCAATGAAAGCGCCGCGAACGTCGCAGTAGGAAGGGGCATCGGCTTCCCACAGCGTTGCCACCACAACGCGGCGTTCAGCGTGGATGGAGCCCGAGAGCGCCGTTTCCGAGCCCGATAAGGGGGGGCCCTTCATGCCCAGGGGGGCGATCTCCAAAGCTGCAACTGATGCAGAGAAGGAAGGGGGATATGAAAGACAAATCAGCAGCGCCAAGAAATCTGACGCATTTTTCACGAGCGGCAGGAGTGTCAATTGCTCTCTTTCGGAAGAATGGCACCGGTAGATCCCGAGCCCCTGGATGGCAGCACTCGGCGAAATGACGCCAGGTCCCCCGCCGGCTGCGCCGACGCCCTGCAGGCTCGCCCTGCGGTCAAATGGGGCCCAGAGCCAGCACCTGCGGATCTCGCTCTTCAGGTTCCGTCGGGCTTTGGTTCGAGTTGATGAGTCTTTCGCTTCTGCAATCGTCGTGCGCAAGTTGGCCTGTTCCTAGATCGCACCCATCTCGTGAATCACATTAGCGGCTGAGGAACTCATCCAGATCGAGCAATTCCAGTCCCCGCCAGCTGGTCGATCCGCAAGAATAGCTCGCGCACCTCGCCAGAGCGCCGCGCTCTCCGGGCGCGCTTGACTTTTTTATGCGACAGGTAGCCGGCCCCGTCGCAATCGTTACCATGGGTTTAGTGTGTGGGACCTCGGGGGAGTGGACGGGCACGCTGTCTCTGGCGATCTCGGCGGCCTCTCGCATCGTCGCCGAGCGAGTGCGAAGACGCGGCGGCGGGGCGAGCTGGCTCTGATAACGCTTCTCCTCGACTGCTTCCTGCGACTTCCGATGTTCGGGGTGAGCGCAAACCTCGGGGGGGACAAGGCGCTCTGCGGAAGGCATCTGGGCCGCGGGGGGGCGCGGTGACTTCCGATGGGGGCGCGACCGGAGATTCAGCGCTTGATCAATTGCTCGGGTGGGCCCCATCACCAAGCCAGAAAGATTGAACTGCGCGGCCATCCGCCCAGGGATAGACGCAAATTGCCCGTCGACGTAGGCGAGCATCCTCTTCGTCGACATGATGGGTGGGTCCCTCGACCCATTTCCCTATGGGATGGATGGGTTGGCAAGCATCCCCTCAGCTTTTTGCTTGAAGCCGTTTCCTGATTTGCTCTTCAATCTTTCAATGGCTTATGGGGCGTTTCATCCACCTCGGAGTCGGGCCCCTTCTTCCGGGCCCCTTCTTTGGCGGCAGGACGGCGAAGTCACAGTCGCAAGAGACTGGCGCCAAGCAGAGATGAGGGAACTCCAGGGCATGGCGCAGGCCCCTGGAAAGACGTTCCAAAACATCCTGCTTGTCCCTGACGCCATGCGTATAATTATGACTATTGCTGTGAACGTGCATGGCGTCATCGTCAAAGCTCAAAACATGGGGGATACCTTGTCATGGAACTGTTGCGAAGACGTCAACGCTAGGGGCCCGGGCCCCGAGATGCTCGAAACTGGGGAAGACTGCAATGATACCAAACACCCTGGGACCCTGGACAGAACGATGCGAAGAACTGGTGCTTGCGGTTCGGATTATGGAGCAAGTCTTGCATGTCTAGCCTGGAACCATGCCTCTCTTGGACGGCCACAGTGGAGCCAGCGGAACGGAGAAGGCGGTGAAGGAGAGCGAGCTTGTGTTCTCGAAAGGCAGGGTTATAATGGAAGAGAGGACGGGCAGGCCATGTGGCCAAAGTGGCAATTGCAATTGACTCGGTCCGCGCCAGTCGCGGAGCGCGGTGCTCAACAGACTACGTAGGAGGGCTGACAGGGGCGCCAGCGGCCAGGAAACGCTCAGCAACGATGCTGTTGTCGATGTCGAGCTCAGCCAAGTTCTAAATGCACCACTCGAGCTGGCACTGTTCGTCCCCTGGCATAGGGATAACTCTTGCGAGCGGCTTCCAAGTAGCGGAGACCTTTACCTTCTGCCCGCCGCTGAAATATCTAAGCCCTGGCCGTGCACCCCCAAGGAAACATCGCAACAGTTTGAGCCTCAACTCACGTTTGAAGATGGCTGGGGACATGTCGGCGCTGAGGAACAGCTCGGTCCTCTGACCCTTCAAGCCGGTGGCGAGAAACTGTTCCTATTCTCATGTGGCCATCTTGAGCGGGCCGATCGCCTGGGCCACCTTCCTCTGGGCGCAGGTGGCGTTCCCCAAGAAACGGGAGACGAACTATTTGCAAGCGGGGTCCGAGGAGAGACGGTAGTCGGACTGGTCGATTCGATATCAAGCGAACCACAGGGCGACGGCCTTCTCCACCGCTTCGGGGGCGACGACTGACATGCACCTGGCGATGGACATGCACGGTTCGATGTGACGGTTGAACGACGAGACCACGACTGCGGCCTGACGCGCTTCTGCTTCGATAACTTGGAGCCGGGAAGCCAACTCACCGAACTTCCTTTCAAGGACACGCACTAGTTTATGTGCAGCTCTCTGGTGAGGCTGCAAGTGCCCGAAACGGGCCTCAATGTGCTTGGTGGCGCCGTCGTAACTGGAGGTAATGGTGGAGCCGAAAGCAGTGGCACTGGCCTGGATGGCATCAACTTTCCGCAGCAACTCAGCACGAGTAGAACCAACAAACTCACAGAAAGCACTCACAGGGGCCACGGGGTCTTCAATTCTCGCACGCTTGTCCGTATCCACTTCCGGCGGCGTCACGCGCGGAAACGAAGGCGGCCTCGGTGGAGGACATGGCAGCGGTTGGAGCGGCATAGCGACACATACCAGCCGACGAAGCCGCAATGGACACACTGCGGCTGAAGCTCCAGTGGGGATCCAGGGTGGATAGCCAGCAAGGACTCGAACCAGCCCCTCGCCCGCGTCCAAGCTGAAGCCGTCAGGGCTCCACGGCTTCAACTTGGGCCAGAATCGCTACGGACCTTCTCCTCCACCTCCCCCTCCTCCCCCTCCTCTTCCTCCTCCTCCTCGTTATCCTCCCCTCCTTCTCTAGGGTATCCGTTGCCGCGCCCCTTTTCCACGGCTAGAACGCCGAGGGCCGCCGAGGTCTGGCCGACGGCCGCCGCGGGCCAGCCAAGGACTGCGGGAAGGTTTCCGAGGGCCGCGGGCGCGCCTTCGGGGAGCACGTCGAGGGAGGGCCTCTCGCCGTTCAGCACGTGGTTCTGCGGCGGGGCGGCGGCGCGCGCGCGCCGCGTGGGCGGAGCGTGCGGCGCAGCCGGCGCGGGCAAAAAACGACCTTGATAAGAGAGGCCATTGGTCCCGGTCATCCTCGCGTCATAGAAAAAAACACGACGGAAAAGTGTTGGCCCCTCGTCCTCGAGTAATGCAAGGGCTCATCCACTGGCGTTATGAGAAAAACGACTGCGAGATTGGGGTAATCGGCGATGTCGGGAGGCCTTTTTTGGGCCACGGGGCTGTCATCAACAACTCAAGATGAAAGCCCGTTCCTTGCGAAGGGATCCAGGCCTCTGGGGAACCTCCAGCTCGGAGCGCGCGCCAGACGGCTGCAGGAGTGGCCCTGGACAAGAGTGACCTGTGTAGAAGGCAGGAGACGCACCCTCACAGCAAGCACCCCTGCAAGAGAAGCCCTTCAGTGGACGCGTCATCATGATGGAATGGGGCAGGGCAGGGCTGCCCAGTGTACGCCCAGGACGATTTGGCGAATGCTGATTCTGGGGGTCGGGGTGGCTTCTTTTCCCTTGACTTTGGTGCGCGGCTCGCCGACCGTTGGTTGCACGCGACGAGACTGCAGCGGTCTGCGTGCTTGAACCTGGACCCCACCTCCGACCCTGCCCACGTAAGAGGAAGGCGGGATGACGATCGCTCTGGCTGAAGATAACTCGTGAATATCTGAGAACAAGCGGGCCTCGAGGGGAAGTCGGAAGCCACGGCCGTTGCAGAGCGTTCCGGAACGCTCTGAGAGGCGATCCAGAAAGCTCTCGAGCGATGTGCTCTCGTCCTAGGCCTGTCTGGACCCAGCCCCCCGAAAAACACGCACTACAGGACTCCTCAGAGGGGTAACTCCTGCCACTGCCGGGATCTGCAGCCAGAACCGCCCCTCTGCCTTTCCTCCTCCTCCTCCTCCTCCTCTTGAGCCTCGTCCTCCTCCTCCTCCTCCTCGTGATCCGCACGTTCCTCCTCCACCTCACGCTCCTCTCCTCTTCCTCCAGGTCCTGATGGGTGAAGCATTATTCGGTGTAGCTCGGCCACTGGCAGCACATCCTCGTCCTCCTCATGTTCATCCTCGCTCTCCGCCTTGTCATTTCGCTCCTCCTCGTCGTCCTCTTCCGCCTTCTCTTCATCGATCACCTACTCATATTAACATTATTCCCAACCCTCCTTGGTTGGGCATTCGTTTTGAATAGAGCAGTGTGGTCGCGTCCCTTCTCCCGCCTCCCGCCTCCCTCTTGTCTCCTCTCGCCGTCCCTGGGGGGCTGCGATCTGTGAAACTGTCGCCACTTTCGAGGCCTGCTGGGGGGCCCAGCACAGTGAGGGCCACGGGCGGACCCAAATTAGACCTCGCCATCCCTGGGGGGCTGCGATCTGTGAAACTGTCGCCATTTTCGAGGCCTGCTGGGGGGCCCAGCACAGTGAGGGCCACGGGCGGACCCAAATTAGACCTCGCCATCCCTGGGGGGCTGCGATCTGTGAAACTGTCGCCACTTTCGAGGCCTGCTGGGGGGCCCAGCACAGTGAGGGCCACGGGCGGACCCAAATTAGACCTCGCCATCCCTGGGGGGCTGCGATCTGCGAAACTGTCGCCATTTTCGAGGCCTGCTGGGGGGCCCAGCACAGTGAGGGCCACGCGCGGATTCAAATTAGACCTCGCCATCCCTGGGGGGCTGCGATCTGCGAAACTGTCGCCATTTTCGAGGCCTGCTGGGGGGCCCAGCACAGTGAGGGCCACGGGCTCAAATTAGACCTCGCCATCCCTGGGGGGCTGCGATCTGCGAAACTGTCGCCATTTTCGAGGCCTGCTGGGGGGCCCAGCACAGTGAGGGCCACGGGCGGACCCAAATTAGACCTCGCCATCCCTGGGGGGCTGCGATCTGCGAAACTGTCGCCACTTTCGAGGCCTGCTGGGGGGCCCAGCACAGTGAGGGCCACAGGCAGATTCAAATTAGACTTCGCCATTCCTGGGGGGCTGCGATCTGTGAAACTGTCGCCACTTTCGAGGCCTGCTGGGGGGCCCAGCACAGTGAGGGCCACGGGCAGATTCAAGTTAGATCTCGCCATCGCTGGGGGGGGCTGCGATCTGTGAAACTGTCGCCACTTTCGAGGCCTGCTTGGCGGGCCCAGCACAGTGACGCCACGCGCGGACCCAAATTAGACCTCGCCATCCCTGGGGGGCTGCGATCTGAGATCTCCGCTTTCGAAGTGGCTAGGGTTGCTCAGGGATTGCAACTAATCAGCTTTATCTAGTCCTTGTCCTGAAGCCAGTTTCCTGCGAGTCTCCCGAATTCCGTCTGCAGACATATGTAACCCTTGCTCCGTCATCGCCCCCCCCTTATAAAGTGTCCTAAACTATTTGCGCCCCGCGTTTGCGCAGGGGTTGGGTACGTCGCCAGGGTAATTATTATTCCCAACCCTCCTTGGTTGGGTATTCGTTTTGAATAGAGCAGTGTGGTCGCGTCCCTTCTCCCGCCTCCCGCCTCTTCCTGTCTTGCCTGCGGGGGGCTGCGATCTGTGAAACTGTCGCCACTTTCGAGGCCTGCTGGGGGGCCCAGCACAGTGAGGGCCACGGGCGGACCCAAATTAGACCTCGCCATCCCTGGGGGGCTGCGATCTGCGAAACTGTCGCCATTTTCGAGGCCTGCTGGGGGGCCCAGCACAGTGAGGGCCACGCGCGGATTCAAATTAGACCTCGCCATCCCTGGGGGGCTGCGATCTGTGAAACTGTCGCCACTTTCGAGGCCTGCTGGGGGGCCCAGCACAGTGAGGGCCACGGGCGGACCCAAATTAGACCTCGCCATCCCTGGGGGGCCGCGATCTGCGAAACTGTCGCCATTTTCGAGGCCTGCTGGGGGGCCCAGCACAGTGAGGGCCACGGGCGGACCCAAATTAGACCTCGCCGTCCCTGGGGGGCTGCGATCTGCGAAACTGTCGCCATTTTCGAGGCCTGCTGGGGGGCCCAGCACAGTGAGGGCCACGGGCGGATTCAAATTAGACCTCGCCATCCCTGGGGGGCTGCGATCTGCGAAACTGTCGCCATTTTCGAGGCCTGCTGGGGGGCCCAGCACAGTGAGGGCCACGCGCGGATTCAAATTAGACCTCGCCATCCCTGGGGGGCTGCGATCTGCGAAACTGTCGCCATTTTCGAGGCCTGCTGGGGGGCCCAGCACAGTGAGGGCCACGCGCGGATTCAAATTAGACCTCGCCATCCCTGGGGGGCTGCGATCTGCGAAACTGTCGCCATTTTCGAGGCCTGCTGGGGGGCCCAGCACAGTGAGGGCCACGCGCGGATTCAAATTAGACCTCGCCATCCCTGGGGGGCTGCGATCTGCGAAACTGTCGCCATTTTCGAGGCCTGCTGGGGGGCCCAGCACAGTGAGGGCCACGCGCGGATTCAAATTAGACCTCGCCATCCCTGGGGGGCTGCGATCTGCGAAACTGTCGCCATTTTCGAGGCCTGCTGGGGGGCCCAGCACAGTGAGGGCCACGCGCGGATTCAAATTAGACCTCGCCATCCCTGGGGGGCTGCGATCTGCGAAACTGCCGCCATTTTCGAGGCCTGCTGGGGGGCCCAGCACAGTGAGGGCCACAGGCAGATTCAAATGAGACCTCGCCATCCCTGCGGGGCTGCGATCTGTGAACCTGTCGCCACTTTCGAGGCCTGCTGTGATCCCCGTTTTCGAAGTGGCTAGGAGTGCTCAGGAATTGTAAATCATCAGCTTTATCAAGCCCTTTTCCTGTAGCCAGTGTCCTGCGAGTCTCCCGAATTCCGTCTGCAGACATATGTAACCCTCGCTCCGTCATCGCCCCCTTTATAAAGTATCCTAAACTATTTGCGCCCCGCTTTTGCGCAGGGGTTGGGTACGTCGCCAGGGTAATTATTATTCCTCTTCCTCCTCCTCATCCCCTTCAGTTCCTCTTCTCCCTCAGCTTCCTCCTCGTTCACCTCCTCAGCTTCCTCCTCCTTCTTCCTCCTCCCCCTCCTCCTGCCTCTCATCCTCCTCCACCTCCAACTCCTCCTTATCCTCCTTATCATCCTCCCTCTCTCTATTGCACTCCCCCCCTACCCTCCGTATCCATCTCCTCTTTCTCGATCTCCCTGTCCTCATCATGCCCCTGCCCTCAGGGGACTCCTCACTATTTGCTCAAAGCGTGGGCGGTTCACAGAGGATCAGGGGGCCAAGGGGCTGATCACTCCATGCAGGGCACGGCTCTAGAGCGCCCACGCGGAGACTGATTGGAAGCGCTTCATCCGAAATCAACACCGAAACAATGGAAAAGGACATGATGAGGTGCTGGTGGATCTTGCCGCCACATTCGCGGATAGGCCACCGAGGTGGCTGCTCAAGGCCGACAAGACTCGGACGCATCTCATCTACTGATCCGCATCCATGTTCGCGAACTGTCCTAACCTCCTGGCTGGTCCGTCTGGGTTGCGCACCACCGCTGGGAACCGGGAAAGCATGGTCGCCAACGGACACGTCCAAGAGAAGTCCGTCGCGAGGCCGTCGTTGCCAAGATATAGCGGCATGCAGCACGGTGGCGCGAATGTGATATGTGGACAAGCGAACGGTGGGCGGGGCACGCGAGCACATCGAGGATGTAGCCGCGACTGTCCAGACATTGTACAATCTGACGATGAGTGAGGGCATTGCGAGAAGAGCGCTCCGCGAGGGCGATGACGCAGTCCAGCAGGGACAGGCGACTCGGGGTGGTGACGCTGCAGGGTGATCCGCCAGTTCTACGCACGTGACCCACGGAAGCCTGGCGGGTGATCCAGGAGACCCCGGCGCAGGCAGGCGGACGGACGAAGGAACGCCAGCGTCTGGGCGGCGTCGGCGGCGTCGGGCGGTCAGGCCCTCCGTGCCAGGACCCGTTGGACGCAAGGCCGGAAAACCCTGCGCGGGTGCTTCCCGAACCACGCCTGGCCGGGAGGGCGCCGCGGCGAGCCCGGCGGGCCGGGCCGGGCGCGAACCCTCTAGAGAGCCCGGGTTCGCGCGCGCGCCCCAGCCCTCGCAGCGGAGCGGGCGCCTCGGCCTCCGAGTAGCCCGGCGCCCAGGTGCCACCCGCAGAAGCACCCCGGAGTGGTGCCCGCGACCGCGGGCCTTGCCAACCCGGCGCGCTGGGCGGCAGCGCGCCCTGGCTCGCCACTCGCTGGCGCAGGTCACGGGACACGGCCGAGGGGGCTACTGAAAAGCTGCAGACAGAACGAGAGGGGCTCGCAAGGGCACGAAGCACGCAACGCCTACCCGTGCTCCTTGGCCACCTTTGCGACCTGCTGCTCTCCCCAGGCGGTTGCCTCTTCGTCTCCCCTTCCTTGCACTCCTTGCACTCCCTTGCTCCAGCGCCCCTGGTCGCCTAGCTATTCGGTCTTCGCCCAAACTGTCCTCCTCACAATCCTCTTCTTTCTACCACCCTGCATTCTGCTCGCGCAGTTCGCTCATCCTTTTCCACTCCCAAACAATGCACAACATCGCCAGGTCCTGAATAAGTCCTCGGTCCATGTTCGCATAGGGTGGCTCCCTGCGTATAATCTCGAAAATGACAACACCTCGGGAATGGTATCAAAAGGGCGTGGTGAATGCTACCAAGACTTTGTCAGCAAGCTCGAAATGTTGGCGACCCTCACGGGGCAATGTGGCAAGGCGGCACATGATGTGGCCTGGACAGTGGGCAGTAGAGTGATGATATCCCATATTGCGCGAAGCGACGGCGGCAGCACAGGGAGAGCGGGGCAAGCAGGGCCAAGAAATGCATAGTGGGAAAAGGAGGAGGAGGAGGAGGAGGAGGAGGAGGAGGAAGAGGAAGAGGAGGGGCGGGGCGGAAACACTGCAGGGGGATATTGGATTCGCGGGGAGGCCGCGGGAAATCAACCTTCATTTCGAAGAAAACCAGGAACACAACTCTGCAGGAGATCACTAATACAATGCCTCGCCGTATGCGGCCGTCGACTCGCCATCAATCTCGTCGGGGACTGATCAGTCATCGAAATGACGCGGCCTGGCGAAGCCCAGGGCTGTGCAGAGACACTGCCCAGAGATGATATCGGCGGCCCTCGAGAGCCCCCCCAAAGGTTTGGATCCTTTCACGAGGACCGGTTTTTCAACCCGGGCGCTTTTCGAAGGTCCTGCAGGGGGCCTGGCGTGGGCCCCTGGACGCCAAATATTGTCAAAAACCTTCAGTCGTGACGTTTTCACGACGCGAAGATGTCAAGAGAGGGCGAGAGGTGGGCCCCTCGATCCCTCGAGGACACAAAGGCCAAGGGATCACGCCATGCTAGAGGCCCTGGCCACCGGCAAAAGGGCCAAGGAGAGATCGCCTGGCGCGTGCACGCGCGCGCTCCGAAGGACTCCCATATCAGCGGCGGAGCCGGGAGATGCTGAAGTCTGTGCGCTGAGGAGAAGGGGGTGAGCGGGGGAGCGAAATAATCAACGAACAAGCCTGGGATCTCCGCTATGTGGTCTCCACACTAGACTTCGCTTCGCGGGCGTATTCACACTCGGGATCTGACCGCGATTACCTCGTAGCTTCGCACTTCGCACCGAAGGCCCGCTGTCGCCATCGGTCGAGCGGGGGGCGAACAGTAAGAAAAGAAGGAGGTCGATTAAATTACGTGCTCGTTGCCCTGGCTACTCCGTATTTCCGGCCTTCTTGTTTACCCAGACGCTCTCCACATGCAGATCATCATTGGAGCTTTCATGTGTTGACCACGAAATGTGTTTTTTTCAAGCGCAGCGGCGAATCCATGCCATTGTCGGGAATATTTTTGTTGTGCAGAGGTCGACCGTGGCCGAACAGGTCAATCCAATGATCGCCACGCGCAGAAGTCGGAGCTGGGAGAGGCGTACAACTCAACACCCAGGACCGAGAACTGGGAAGGGCGTGCAAATCAGCACTAGGGGCCAGGCAGGGAAAGACTGCAAAGTCAGCACACAGGACCCGCCCAGAAAGGGGTGAAGAGGAAGAGGAGGAAGCGAAGCAAGGGGGGAAGTCGTGAAGTGGGAGGGGGAAAAAAAGAGCGCACGCCGGCTGGCAATTCAGCACGTTCGTTTCCCAGCCTCGGCCGTTTGATCCACCCCTGGAGGTGCCATACGAGTACACGTCAACCTTCTCGGTGTAGTTGGTCGTCACAAACACCTCTGGCGCCATCCAGTGGACAGTGCCGACCTTACGGAGTGGAGGGGCTTTTAGAATCCACCAACTCGCATCTCCCCTTCCGAACCCGGCACCATGGGAGACAGGGGCCCTAAATACTAGAAGGGGGGGGTCTAAGACTGGTGCAACAATGGAGGAGCACCGTTTGGAGGCCTCATGTACCTCCCCCGTGGTCCTCCGCCTCATCCAACTCCCAATTGTCCTTCGCGCCTTCCTCCGTATCACAAGGTTCCTCGCCCTGACTGTAACGCCACTCGCCCTTCCTCCAGATTATCAGCATCATCCTTTCTCTGCCGCCATGTGTGCAAGAATACGTATATCGATATCTAGATATGTCTATGCACATATGTTTACATGTGTATATGTCGATACATCTATTTGTGTATATGAATATACAATGCATATATGTATATGTATATACATTTATGCATATATATATATATATATACACATACACCTGTGAATATACAGTTGGTTTATATACTTTCTGACCATCGCCGTATTAAATGATTGGTTCCTCGGTTCGGTACATGATTGGGGGCGGCTATGGCGCGCGGCCCTTTGTAAGCTTCGAGGTTAGAACTACTGGGGCCTTTCAGGATGCCTCCTGGGGCCTCTTGGGGGCCGTTTGGAGAGATTTCGGGGCCTCTTCTGGACCTCTTGGGTGCCTCTTGGGGCTTGTTTGGGGTTTGCTGGCGATCTCGGGGGCCGTCTTGGGACTCTCTTGGGCCGTCTTGGGCGCCTCTTGGGCCGTCGTGGGGGCGTTTTGGGGGCCTCTTGGGCCGTCTTGGGGCGGTCTGGGGGGCGTCTTGGGCCGTCTTGGAGCGTCGGAAAAACCGAAAGTCGTAGATGTTAAAAACAAGAATTCCGTGAGGAATACGAGGGTTTTGGCCTCTTGGGGCTCTCTTGGGAGGCCTCTTGGGGCTCTCTTGGAGAGTCTGGGGGGCCTCTTGGGCAGTTTAGGGGGCCATCTTGGTCGCCTTGGAGCCCTGTTGGCCCGTCTGGGGGCCCTCTGTGGGCCCTCTGGGGCCGTCTTACGTCCTCCATAGGCGCTCCGGACCCAGCGGCCCCCACCGGGCCCCGAGCCTAGCCGGATCAGTTTTCTATGCGTATAGGGCTTCATTCTATTGGTGCAGCTGTACATGTATGCATGGCCTCCAGACGGCCCAAAAAGCCTCCAAGACGAGCCTAAGAGACCACCGAGAACCCTCCCAAGAGAAGGTGCGACTCGTCCCATGTCCACGGGGCTACATACATTGTTGCAGATGCAACGTGTCGGCCTTCACGGCGTCCACACGGCCCCAGCCCCAGAGGCCTCCCAGATCACCCAAGACGGCCAAAGAGGCTCCCAAGAGGGCCCCGAGACGCCCCAAGAGTGCCCCGAGATGGCCCAAGAAGCGCCTCAGACGGCCCACGAGGGCTCTCAAAGGGCCCACAGAGGGGTCCAACGGAGATTTCGAGCCGTCCACCCTGAAGGGGACCCCGAGACCGCCAGAAGGCCCCCAAGAGGCCCCACGGAGACCTAGAAAAAAACCCAAAAAGGCCCCCAAATGGCTCCCAGACCACCTCCTGACAGGCCCCAATAACTCTCACGGACCTCACAAACGACCGAATGTTACAACCGCCCCAAACCGATCATATACCGAACCGAGTCGCCAATTAGTACGGCGACGGTCGGAAGGCCGATCCGCATATATCCGCATATATTTTTATATATATATATATATATATATGTATGTATGTGTAGATATATATATATATATATATATATATATATATATATATATATGGACAGCCCCCCCCCAGCACCCATTAATCGCCTTCTTTCTCTTGGCGATGTTCTACACTCCTCTTCCTTTCCTTTCCCTTCCTTCTTTCACTCTCCTTCCTTTCCCTCCCCTTCCTCGCTTACATCTTCCCCTGGCGTCAGCGGGGGCGTTTTTTCGACTCCACTCGCGCGCGCTCTGGCCGCAAGGCTGGCCAACGCCTAACGGCAGCGCACTGTAGAACATGCGCGCGGCGCCTTCCCCCGAATGAGGGAACCCTGAGCTTGTGGCGAGCACTCTGCACGCACAGTGGGCCCAAGAGGCACCGAACCCTGTGATTTCACTGGGATGCTTGGGATTTCTGGGATGCTAATCCCACAAACCCTATGATTTCACAGGGATGCCTGGGATTCCTGGGATTTCCTACCTCCGACAATAATCTACCCAGGGCCCCCCCCCCTCCCCAAGGCCGCGAATCCCAAGCATCCCTGTGAATTCACAGGGATGCTTGGGATTCGGAATCCTGGGGAGCTTCAGGGTGGAATTGTGTCGGAGGGTGGAGAATCCCAGGAATCCCAAGCATCCCTGTGAAATGACACGGTTTCTGGGTTTCTCATCACAGAAATCCCAAGCATCCCCGTGAAATCACACGGTTCGGTGCCTCTTGGGCCCCGGAGGAGGCGGACGGGAAGGGCGAGGCAGACGAAGAGGAGGAGGAGGGGGAGGAGGAGGCGGAGGAGGGGGAGGAGGGGGAGAAGGCTGAGGAAAACTAAGAGAAGGAATCGGGGCACGCTGCAGCATGCCACGCAGGGAAAAGCATGCGCACTACACACAGTGACGCGGAAACGAACTGAGCGGCTGCATGGGAGATGCGGCGCGAATACTAGAAACAGTATTGCACAGGGCAAGAGGAGGAATATATATGAGGCCACCGTTCGCAATCGCAGAGGGCCCCGCGACCCGCAGGTGTCTCATCTTCCTCTTCCTCCCTCCTCCTCCTCCTCCTCCTCCTCCTCCCAGGTATTGCGACGCTTAGGGGGAAAAGGCATGAAGGTGAAGAAGACGTGGATGGGGGAGGGAAGCATGAAGAGGAAGAGCGAGGGATCAAGACAGGGAAGGCGATGGGGGGAAGAGAAATGAATGATGGCAAGAAGTTGAGGTCAACGATCGATACAAAATCAATGGGTGCTGGGGGGGGGGCTGCGCATATATATATATATATATATATATATATATATATATATATATACAGATGTGTATATCTGCACATGCTGCCAAACCATTGATTGCTCTTAGGGGCTCATACTTCCATTCCAGGGAACTGGGCCTGGCTGGCGGTTTGGCGGCTATCTTGTCGCCGTCGCCGCCCCGTCGCCGCCCGTCATCTGGACCTGGCTGGCGGTCTGGCAGCTATGATGTCGCAGTCTCCGCCCCGTCGCCGCAGCCCGCCGCCGCTACTTTTAGGCCTGACTGGCGGTCGCCGCGCTTGTTGTCGCCGTCACCGCCGTCCGTCGCCGTTGCTTCTGGGCCTGGCTGGCGGTCGCTGCGCTTGCTGTCGCCGTCGCCCGAAGTCGCCGCTGCCGCATAGATTACACCACGCAATTTGCACTGCAAAGGTTGCCCCGCGTAGAATGCACCACCCAGTGGCACTGCATAGGCTGCACTGCATCGACTGCACCACTTAGCTTGAGTCACGTACGTTGAACCAAATATATTGCGCCACATCGATGGCGCCACATCAATTGCACCACACATATTGAAATGTCTAGATAGCACATCTTAGATTGAACCACATGGACTGCACCACGAACCTTGCACCACGTAGGCTCAACATAGCCTCCAGACCGACAGTCAGGCCCAGCTCCTTCGAAGAGAAGTAAGAACCCCAACATGCAAACTCTGTTTGGGGAATATGCACACTTCCCCAAAATCATTGCACTTAGGGGTCTTAGTGGTATCGCTGAGGTATGGGCTGGATCTGACGACGGTTTGCCATGTTGCCGCCTATTGCCGCCTCACTGCCGCATCGTGCGCTTTGTGGGCCCAGCGAGGTTTTGCCGCGTTACCGCCTCGGGGCCGCCTTGATTGAGGCCGCCGACTGCGTTTGGTGGGTCCGGCAAGGTTTTGTCACGTTGCCAGTTCCTTGCCGCCTCCTTGCCGCCTGGTCCGGCGAGGATTTGCAACCTTGCCGCCTCCTTACCGCCTCGTTGCCACCTCGTGCGCTGGTCGGGTCAAGCGCGGTGCCGCCACGTTGCCGCATAATTGTCGCCTCGTGCGCTGGGTGGGCCCAGCAAGGTTTCGCCAAGTTGCCGCCCGTGGCCGCCTCGTTGTCGCCTTGTGCGCTGGGTGGGTCTGGCAACGTCGCCATGTCGCCGCCTCGTTGTCGCCTCGCGCGCTGGGTGATCCCAGCGAGGTTTCGCCACCTTGCCGCCTGTGGCCGCCTCGTGGACACCTCGTGCGCCATAGCTTACGCCACATATCATTAACCACATATTCACACCACATAGCTTACAACACATACTTGATACCACATAACTTACACAACCTACCTGACACGATATAGTTCACGCCACATAACTTACACAACATGGCTTATACCATATAGGTTAAACTACATAGCTTACAACTTACAACTATCACCGCACATACTACATAACATAGATTTCAGCACATAGCTGGCATTGTTTATATTGCATCACGTAGCTCATATTATACAACATACAACCAACCATGTTGCCCTAACAACATTACATACTTAAACAAAGGAAGCGTAGCTAATACAATTCCATTTGCACCGTATGGCTTGCACAACATGAGCCGCACCATACAGATCATGCCACGCGGCTTACACAGCATAGCTTACACCACATAGCATAGCAACACATAGCCTACACGTCAAACCTTCCAAACGGTCGTTCGCCTCTAACGCAATCACGCACAGCTCGAGGTCCATGCGGGCTATCATGCACGTCTACACGCATGTAAATAGCATCCTTCTCAGGCATCTACTCTCTCTCCCTTCCCTCCCTCTCTCTCTCTCGCTCTCTCTCTCTCTCTAACTCTCTCTCCCTCTCTTTCTCTCTCGACTCCCGCACAGCACTTCGCCTGTATGCCACCTCATATACGGTGAAATCCACCAACTCAAACCACTCGCGCGCGCTTCGCGCGCGCTTGGGTTCTAGCAAGCTCTAGCTGTAGTTTGAAGTGTGCTGCGTCGGAGGACATCGATTGTCACACGGATCGTGCCCCTCAAGGAGCTCCACCGACGGCCCCAAAGACAGGCTTGGCTTAGCGTCCCCCCGCACATGTCGCCACACCCCTCATGGATCGCACCCCACAGGGATCTCCACCTACGCTCCTAAAAACAAAGCTTACGTAGTGACTGTTGGGCCCAGCAAGTAGCTGCATGTGCGGCACCAGGGGGAAAATACATAACGTTGCCCCGATCACGCCAGCACACCTCTCACACGGATCGTGGCCCACAAGGAACTCCATGGACGTTTCCAACGACAAGGTTCGCATCCCGCCCCCCATCCTACTTCGGCACACCTCTCACACGCATCATGGCCCACAAGGATCTCCACTACGGCCCCAGAGGTAAGGCTCGCATTGTGCCCTCTCCTTGTCCGTTGCGGCACGCCTCCTCACGCGGATCGTGCCCACAAGGAGCATCACCTAGAGGCCCAGGGACAAGGTTCGTACAGCGCCACCCCGTACAACGCAACCCAGCGGCAATGGGCGGCATCGTCGCGAAATCTTAGTGGACCCATCCAGCATACGAAGCGGCAACGAAGACGTTGCGGCAACGTGGCGCAACCTCGCCCGACCCACCAAGCGCACGAAGCGGCATCAAGGGGGCAGCGGGCGGCACGTGGCGAAACCTCGACGGACCCACCCAACGCACGAGGTGGCAACGAGGCCGCAACGAGCGGCAACGTACGAGGTGGCAACCGCGCGGCAACTCGCTGGACCCACCCAGCGCACGAGGAGACAACGAGGCGGCAACGGACGGCAACGTGGCGAAACCTCGGTGGACCCACCGCACGCACGAGACGGCAACGAGGCGACAACGGGCGGCAACGTACGAGCCGGTAGCCACGCGGCAATTTCGCTTGACGCACCCAACGCACGATGCGACAATGAGGCGGCAATGGGCGGCAACGTGGCGAAACCTCGCAAGACCCATCATGTCACCGAAGCAACACTCCCTAGGTGCAGGCACTGTGTGGGGAATGCGTTTACGTCTTCCTGTATACACCGCAAGTCCTGCACCTTTCGCCAAGCCACCCGCAGCTCACACAAGTGGTGGCATTGCGAACCAACTCGCCTGGCCACCAAACGCGCGTGGGGCTCTTATGTGACGGTGCCGCTTCTGGTCTACGCTCTACGCACGCACGACTTACCTGTCTGCCCCTGCTTCAATGTTTTGGCAACCACGCTGACCACTCTCCCTCATCCTCGTCCTCCGTCGACGACGACGGGGACGGCGACGACGACTTCAACGACGACGATGACGGCGACGACGACGGCGACGACGCCTGCAACGACGACGACGACGTAGGCGGCGGCGGAGGCGACGGTGGCGATGACAACGACGAGTGGTGAGAGGACCGCCCTCCACCATGATCCCGGACCATGGCGCCACCCTGGGGGTCAAGGCCTCTCGGGCCATGCGGGGCAATTAACTATGATCGATGCAGCCACTGACATTGATAGGGCAGCTCGCGGCCCCGTCGGTATATCCAAAAGCTAATCTCGGGGGTCATCGGGAAACCTTGGTTGAGGCGAACGAGCCGCCGTCGCCCAGGAGGCAGCTCCAACCACAGAGCAGGACAAGTGGAAGGAGAAGGCGAGCAGGAAGAGAACCGGATGGATGGGGCAAGGGAAAGAGGTCAGCGGGAGAGGAGGAGCCCCGAAAATGGATCGGGGCCCCGTCCGCCGTCGAAAAGAGCACAGAATCGCCAGCGAAACGGGCGGTCCCAGATCCGAGGTTAATTGCCGCCCACAAGAAAAATTGCGCAGATCCGACGGGGCCCCGCAGCCCTGGGCGGAGGGCCCCAGAAGCTCGAGGAGGGGGCAGAAGGCCCCAGGGGCCCAGGGAAACGTGGAGGGATAGGGCGGAGGTGCGGGAGACGGCGTCAGAAAGAATTGGCCAAGACACGACAGGACAGGACATCCGCATGAGGGAGTCATCGTCAATGCGCCCGCTAAGGTGCAGTGTACGAGCGTATGCGGAATGCCCCTGCGTGGGTGTTATGCAGCAAGGACTCGACAGCCCGTCGACATCTTACCGAGGAAACTGCCAAGGCCTGCACAGAGGCGCGCGCGCTGCCCTCCTCGCCCCAAGCCTTCCCCCTCGCACACCACCACGGGCGAGCGTGCGGCCGGTTTGCAGGGAGCCTTGCACTACCAGCCAGTAACTCTCCGATGAAACAATGGGGCGCGGCACCGCTGGCACTGCGTTGCCAATGGCGCGCGCGAGCGGGCCTGCGCAAGGAGGAAGGTGCCCTGAGCCCCTCTTGAACTCGCGAGCCAAATTCCACTCTGCATCCCCCTGGGAAAGGGACCGAGGAAGAGAAGAGAGGGGGGCACCATGCACGCCGAGATGCCCTCGCTAGCACGATCGACGTCCCCTGTGCCAAGACAGATGCTGCCTCCGTGCCAAACGCGCTCAGAAATGCACGGCGCCTGCTCTTTTCTACATCACCTCGCGCCGGCTCGCCCGTCGCTTCGTCGCGCCGTTCTCTGCAAGGCCACGCTCAATACATCAGAAAATATGGGAATATCTGCGGCACGCGCTGAATATTCGCACGACATTTCCGTCCAAAGAAACAAATGGCTGCGCATGTGCATGCGTCTCCAACTTAGGTGTGCAATTTGGCCTTCGCTTTCGTGCTCAAGCGGCAAACGTTGCGGGCCTGCCTCCCAACATGGCCGAACTCCAATGCTTTCCCATTCCGAAGCAGCATATTCCACTTCTGGTAAAGTACGGACTGCGCCGCTGTTGGTCAATGGGTGCCGCAATTCATGCGCAGGAAAACAAAGGCCAATATTGTTCCACACGCCGTCGCCGTCCATAGTTCGTCCGTTGCGCCTCTGCGTTCGCTCTTCGATGACAAACCCTGCAGCAGCTGCGTCTTTAACCACTACGAGGTCAAACGGACCCCCGCTGGGGAATTTGGCCGGTCGCTTTGCCTCAGTTTCCTACTCCTTCTCAACCTCCTCCGCGCCTGCACAATCCCTTTGCGAAGCCCAAATTTTGATATTGCAGCAAGTTCTGCAATGCGCACCCCCCCTTCCGTGCGCAGCGTTTGCAAGACGCCCTTAGTGATTCCTTCGAGGGTCGCCGTGAAGCTGAAAAATCCCAGAAGCGCCGCGATCTCAAGGTCATCATTAAGGAACGTGGGTTTCGGAAGTCGCCATCGGCGCCAGTCGGTTGCTATTTTCCCAGACCCCCTTCGCTCCCCGGCGAACGAACGAGTCGATTTCCTGGGACCACATTTCCAAATAATCGGGCCGGCCTCCATCTTTCAAGACCTCCTTCTCGTCCGTCTCACCGCGGGAGTCAATGGGCGTTCGAGGTTCATCCAACTTCCTCCTCCGGCGAACCAACGAGTGGAAAAAGGGCTGGTCGGGTTCTACTGGTTCAGTTGTGATTCGATCTCCTGGGACAACATTCCCACAGACTTTGGTTCGGGTATGGGCTTTCGAAATTCATCGCCGGCACCCACCGGCTGCCTCCGAACCTCGGGGCCTCCAACTTCCCTCGGACTTTTGTCGTCCAACTTCGCTCGCCGGCGTGCAAACTAGTGTGAAGCCGGGCCAATCGAATTCCATGTGCGCAGTTGTTTTTCTATCTCGTGGAACAGCTGTGTCAAATTTGATTCGCATGTAGTAGGGGCAGGCTGCTCCTGGGGCCGAGCGGGCGCAGGTGCTGAAGGGAACCGAGGCGGCTCTGCAAACTCCCCTGGCAGGTCTCCCCCTCGGGCCCCGCGGGGCGCAGGGGGGAGAGGGGGCCGAGAAAGCTTTGCAAACTCCCCCAGTGCCGTTTGCCCGCCCCTCTTGCCGTCGCTGTTGTCCACCCCGATGTCGGCGCCCATATGCGCGCCCTGCGGCGGCGGCTCCTGCGTTTTCTTTCTCTCTCACTCTCTCTCTCTCATTATCTCTCGCTTTCTGCCGAACTTGTCCAACAAGCAGAAGGTCCTGGGGCGTGTGCAACCAACTGTTCACATATTGTAACCTTGACAAGCTGACATTTCCGGGCATGGGTGCGCGGATCCGCTTTCGGCGTCTTTGGCTCGTCGGCTTTTTAAGGTCATACTCAAATATTCCATCCAAGATTAGACAAATGCGGCACAATCGATGTCCATTACCGGATCACGACCCAGCCACTCTAGAGAGGATCGCAAAGAGGTGCAATACCGGAAAAGTTGCAAGGATTTGTATGTTTTGTTGTTCCTCCTCCTCCTCCCATGGCCCCGGCAGAACAACCGATGTGCCTGTCAGAGTCCGTAAGTCGTGTGAGGGGTGAATGAAAATCGACCCTCCGTCGGGGCTCAATTTGCCTGGGCTCCAACGCCGACTGAATTGGCCAGGAGGAAGAGGACGAGGAGGAGGAGGAGGCGGAGGAGGAGGAGGAGGAAGAGGAGGAGGGGAAGGAGGAGGAGGAGGAGGAGGTTGAGGAGGAGGAGGAGGGGAAGGAGGAGGAAGAGGATGAGGAAGATGATGACGATGATGATGAGGAGGAGGAGGAGGGATGGATGGGGGGAGGAGGGCTGGAGGAATGTGGAGCGTCATGAAGGTGGCGGCGAATGGGGGTGGATGGCACAGGAGCGGAAGCAGAGGTTGCCAGATGCCAGATACCAACAAAATCACCCCCCTACAATTTGTGGGGGGGCCTGTCCCAGATCATGATCATGGGTAGGCTGTCCTAGCAAGAACGAAGACGCGGGTGACAACGACGGGGGCGACGAGGACGACGACGACGGCGGCGAAAGCGGCGACGACGACCTCGACGACGACCCCGAAGACGACGACGACGACGACGACCTCGACGACGACCGCGAAGACATCGACGACGACGACGACGACGACCTCGACGACGACCGTGACGACGACAAAGACGACGACGACCGATCACCCCGGCGCGCCAGCCAGGCCCCCGACGTTCCTGGTCATGTGCGTCGCCGCGCCGGCGGCCTCGCGACGGGACGGCGGACCAAGGGGGCGCCGGGGCTGGCCAGCACAGTTTGACGAGCGACGACGAGCTCGAAGACGCCAACGCCACCGACGTAGCCGACGACGCCCACACTCACGACGAGGCTGACGACGCCCACGCGGAAGCCGATGTCGGCGGCGGCAACGGTAACGACGACGGCGGAACGCTGCGTCGGCGGCCTAATGCGACCGTTGCCGCCGCTGCTGCCGCTGACTCGGCTCGGGGTGCGCAAGCGCGGGCGGGCGGGCGGGCGGGAGGACCGGCTGCGGGACGGGAGCCGACGTCAGGAATCGAGTAATGAACAGGTCCGCCTCCCTTTTCCCCCATGCCTCATCCTCCTCTGACTGTCTTCCTCCTTTCTGGCGGGGTTGGGGAGGAACGAGGTGGATCTGTCAAATTGTCCTCCTCCGAGGTGGGCGGGCGGGGCGGCGGCGTGGGGCTTTCTTGAGACGTCGGCTCGAGATTCCGGGGTCGAGGTTCAAAGCTCGGGTGCCAGCTGACTCTTCTCGGAAACCTCGGAGGAATGAACAGTGGAGCTCAACTGTAAAAAGTTCGGACGGAGTGAGAATGTGTAGAGTTTCGGGGAGCTTCTTGACGTTTGAAGCCTCTTCGGGACGGCGGCGGGCCTCCTCGAGAAGGCAGAGGAAGGACTGCTGAGATCCGCCCACGACAATCGAGGATAGGGGACTTTGAGCAGTCTTGACAATCAGCTGGACCTCCAGAACTCTCCGGTCAGCCAGGGGCATCCGGAGACCTGGACATCCAGAGACCTCCACAGAACCCACCTCCCGTAAAACAATTGCAGGATGAAGGCAACAACGGGTTGAGTTACCTTGGGAACCTCTGAGAACTGGCAATTCCACACGATGTCTCGGGCGCTGCGGCCGTTCCATAGCGCTCCTCAGCGTTTACATGGATCCTGTACGCCAGGTTTCCCTCTTCTTCCTCTCCTTCTATATCCTCCTCCGGATTCACTTCGGCTCAATTCCTGTGAGCTCAGGTGGTCCTCACGCTCATGCTGGGTGTCGGGCGCTACGCCCCATCACCCCTGCTTTGTGGCCGTCTGCCTGTGTGGCGACCAGCATATTGCCTTGAAGGAGCCTAGGTGTGCGGCGTACCATGGTCGGGCATCGTTGCGACTCGGTGAGGCCCCTGTGGCACTTCGAGAAACAGCCCTGAAGGGCGTCAGTCGTGTAATTGGTGATTGGAAGTAGGCATGTGCTTTGTCATCTCTGGGGCAAATCGTAATTTGGTTGCGAGGCGCTGCCAACATGTCACCCAGAAACATACGCAATGGCAACAACGACGTGACCTGGGAATGCGAAAGAGGTGCCGTGCATTGCGACTCCATGTCGCCTGGTGCCGTGTGGGGTTTGTGTCCAGTCATGTGCTTCCGAATGTTGTGTCGGGCATCTTGGGCGGTGAGTTATTCAGAGAACAGCGGAAGGGACAGTGGAATCACAGAGGAATAATCAAAATAATGAGGGAGGAATGGAGAAGTCCGAGCCCTTCAAAAATTTATTGGGGGACGTCCAGCCTCGCCACTCGAAAGGCTCTTTTCTCGCGGGCGGTTCGCTTAAGCGCATTCACATCCTCTCTCCTGATCCTCCCTCCTTCGCCCGTTTGTCCTCCCAGTCCTCATGCCGCTGCTTGCTGCTGCTCGTAGTGCTGCACGGCAGACGTTGATGATGCCGCATTGAGAATATTTTTCCTCCTCCTCCACGACCTTTACTGGGCAAAGGCCTTCTCCCTCGTCTGTTTCGCCCCGCACATCACAATAATCCCGCTCCCGCTCCAACTCCACTCCTCGTCCCTGCACATCCGGCTAAATTGACTGCTCTCCTCCAGCGCCTCGTGCTCCTCTGCCTCCACGCGGGGGGGCCTGGTCGACAAACTTGCTGAAGCCAAAGTCCGTCACCTTGACCACCGGCACGTCCGTGGGCTGTCGCACATCGTTGGCCTGCCGATGACAAAGAGAGACAACATGAAGAATTGAGGTAATACGGCCTGGGGGCGCCTTCACCCTTAACCCCGTTAGTGGGCCCTGTTTCCTAAGCGTCCCTCGCGGTTGACTCAAGGTCTTCGGGTGCCGCACCTGCAACGGCGGTATGACCGACTCAAGGCTGTTTGATCACGCCAAATGGAATCAGACACAGAGAGACAGGAAGATGATGATGATGATGATGATGATGAGGAGGAGGAGGAGGAGGAGGAGGAGGAGGAGGAGGAGGAGGAGTGGACGAGGACTTGTAGGAAGAGGAGGATGAGCTGCATGAGGCCAGTGCTGAACCGTCCTCTCCCAGCTTGCAGCGTGTGCAGTGGGCCTGCCCGAAAAAAAAATAACTCCGGCCTTGCCTACAAATCCCTCCAGACAAGGCAAGAGTCCTTCGAGGGGAACCGTTGTTCTGACCATCCCAAATGGGCGGTCGTGCCGTCGCGCGTGTGCCCAACAAATTCCTATCTGATCCATGGCCTGCTTTGCACGCGACATGCTACCTGAAACAACTGTCTTCGTAGCGGCTCGGCTGAACCAACCAGCGCACGAGGCGCCTACTAGGCGACCACGGGCGGGTACCATGTGAAACCTCTGCTGACACACCCCGAGCACGAGGCGCTCACGGGCGGGCACAAAGCAAAACCTGGGCTGACCCATCCAGTTCGGTAGGTAAGCTACGTAATCACCTCCGATTTCAAGCAATGATTGCGAACACACACTTTGTTTGCCAGCGCAGACCCCAAACAGAAGCTATTGCATTGCATATGTGTGAGTTGTGTGGTGCAGGCTGTGTGGTCCAAGCTATGCTGCACGGCATAAGTGGTGCAAACTATGTGGTGCCAGCTTTCTGTTGCAAGCTGTGTGGCTCAAGCTATGCGCATATATGCGGTTCAATGTATGTGGTGCACGATACGTGGTACAACGTGCGAGGTGCAGTCTGAATAGTCTAAGCGGTGCGATGTATACTGAGTGGTGGCCCAAACTATGGGGTGCAAGCAATGGTTTGCAATATACTGAGATGTGGTGCAAACCATGTTGCGCATTATATGTCGTACAAGCCAGGCGAAGTTTCGGTATATCCACCCAACGCCCGAAGCGTCCACGAGGCGCTTGCGGGCGCCCACGAGCGGGCACTAAGCGCAAACTCGGCTGACCGACCCACTTCCTTAGGAAAGCGGGCCAAAACACGCTAAATGTAGGCACTGTTTGGGAAACCGGCCGAGTGAAAGCCGACATACAATCCGGACAGCGCACATCAACATGAATGCCGAACCGACCATGAAGACCGGCATCCCACTAGTTGCTTGGGCGTGTGTTGCTTCGGGCGCTACATGCCCCAACCACCCGATTCCCCCTTCGGGGAGGAGATTGCCCCTCCCCGCCCCTTGGGTCTGGACGGGGCACCCCGCGAGCAATGACAGCACCCAAGATGGCTCCAAGAGGTCCCCAGAGACATCGAGATGCCCTCCAAATCGAGATGGCTTGATATAGGTAGCAAATAAGTGTACAAATACGTACGCACACAAGATGGCTCAATTTGGCATCCGATGTGCATCCAGGAAGCCCCAAGAAAGATTCAAGACGGCCTAAAGTGGCGACGGAGCCTCCTCAGAAGCCCCCCGAGAGACCGGCATCAGTCCACAACCTAAGGGGCATCGTGTGCCATCTCGCGTTGTCGCTTCCGATCGGCTTTTGGATCCAGGGCTCAAGAGGGCTCCTGATATGAGCCTAAGGTGGCCCCAGTACGATCCTCAAAGCGCCCAAGAGCGCCCAAATAGGGTCCCCAAGAGGTGGCGCTTGGGGAAAATGAGGGGCAGGCGTGTCCGGGACCCTCCCCATTCGCTCAAAGCCAAGATCATTAACAGATCACTGAGTGTTCAATGATTGCGGCCTCTCGGGGGCACCGTTGGGTTGCTGTTAGGCCAACATGGCTCTCTGCAATCAGAAAGCAAACATCGCCTCCAAGATGGCTTAAGATATCCCCCAATTGCCACCACTAGCTATGCCTCCAAGACACCACAATACACACCCAGGACGGCGCCGAGTTGTCAGGGAACATCCGAAGGAGGCCCCCAAGAGGCTAACATCCATCCAAAACCTATGAGAAAGCATCATGGGTAACCGTATCGCCTTGTCCCTTCCGATAAGCTTTGGAAGCATCAAGATAGCTCCAACAATGCTCGGGGAAGCGATGAGGACCCCCTGATCTGATCGATATCCTCCAAGAGGGCCCTCACTGCTCTTGAAAGGCCCCCACGGGGGCCCCAAATGCGCACCAAATGGCCCCTACGAGGCCCCAGGATGGCCCAAGTAGTAAGCTTCCAAGAGGCTCCCTCTCGCAGTAATCCGCGATGATATGATGGTTGACCCCTTGGGTTGCTAAGGCAGATCCCGATATTCGTTTTGACGGCTGCCCGCTCCCCTCCCTTTACTCCACAGCGTGCTCACGCATTTCCCTGATCAGAACAACTCGAGGAAACATCGCTGCTGGATGGGCTGGTGGGAGCACACGAACCGTCAATATTTCGAACCGTCATTTAATGCGCAATGCACGTGGGCATGGAAACGGACATGTAACCGACATGCATTTCAAAATTCACATCGACGTGTCAATAATAACCTTGCCGACATAACGCGCATCGAAACGCACATCGAAATCCCAATGGACATGTAAAACGGCATCGAATCGACAAACAAGCTCAGAACGCTGAAATCCAGCATGCGAAACCAACCGCAACTCGAAATGCGAATTGCAAAGGTCAGGGAAGGGGGAAAGAAATCGACAGGGGATATGGAAAGGAAGGAAGGAGGATGGAAAGGAAAGATGGGGGACGGATGGAGGGATCGAGCGTCGGAGAGAACGCGGGTCGGGACGGAGATGCCGGGACGGGTGGAAGACTGAGACGGTGCGGGCGCAGTTCAGAAAAATCACCGATGTCTACATCAGGGGATTAAGACAAACCAGTGAATCGTCATCAGCCTCATGTTGTATATCCTCAGCCCTTCGGGGCACAAGCTCGTCCACTTCAGCGTCCGCAGGCGCAGCTCCGGAGGTTGCGGCACTCCGATTTAGGGGTGCATCGCAACCAGAGAACAGATGGATGTGGCTGGAGTGCACCGGGCCCGTCACGCCGGTGTCGATCTAAAACCTCCGGCAGTCGTTCACGATCGGGGTGCGTCTTGGCAAAGCAATGCGAGCGAAGGGCCGGCAGCCACCACATCGCGCACCGCATGTACCTCCGACGGACTCATGAAGCGCACTTGGTGGTAAGCTGCACATGAGACAAATTATGAACTTGAAGCTGGCTTCGCTCATTCCTTTCAGCCCCCAACGTTCTAAAAGGTCTGTAGGGAGGAAATCGCCCATCTCTGCGGTTTACGCCAAATTTAGCACTGGACATTCCGCGTAATGGGCTTGTTGATCCCAGCAGCTCTTGTAACCCCGCAACTGTCAACGAGGATGCGATTCGGACGCTTGTCAACCACCCTCGAGACATAGTGCGGACAAAACGAGAAATCCCAGGATATAGGAGTTGAAGCAAAATATGCACGGATGTAGTTCCAAGGGATTTCAGCCACTTCAGCTTGGCGTTGAGGCGACCATCAACGCAATTTCGACTCGAACAGCGGGATCAAGAATGGAGGGAGCAAATGAAGCGTGAGCCGTGCGTACGCCAGGCGCTGCGGACGCCAACGCCCGCCAGCTGGTAAGACACATGCGGCAGCCACGGCATCTTTAAACCAATCGCCCGCGCGATAACGATTCAAAGGTCGACCAGTGGCAGCGTCGGCTAGGTATTCGGAATTTCGACGAACGACCACATCTTTCATAAGCTCGGACACAGCTTGCAATAGTACCTTCATCATAATGAGCGGCCGTCACCCGTGTCCGCCACTGCGCTACGCGTGAAAGCTAATTTACGCCCATGAACGGCCAGCGTATCAAGAGAAGAACGAATCAGGCAGCTGGTGGAAAAGGCAAGCGGAGATCAAGTGTGCGGACCTGGCCAATGGTGCAACGCGAAGAAATCCTGCACCGAGAACGACCTGGACGGGAACCAGCACAAGACAGCCATCAAGTGGAAGATCTACTTGCGCATTCGCGGTGGTAGAAACATGAACTAAGCGCGATATCCTAGCACCGGGACAACCTGGCCATTGAAATTGATCGCCGAGTACGAGATCGGAACACTTGTTTCAGACCCAAGCCGAATACGCTGACAGAACTTCGCCCACGTGGAAGACCAAACATCCACTTGAGAGACGCCCGGGCCCAACCAGACGCCCAAATAGAGAACGCCATCAGCGGTAACAGAACCGCAGCAATCTGGACACTGATCTGCCAGAAATTCCTTGACCAACGACACCAGCTCACCGTTCAACTCAGACCTTCACGGGACAAGCGCGCACATTCCAGCATTGAGAGCCAAGCAAGCAAGGCGCATAGGGAGAGCCATGATGCAATAATGCCGGCACAACAAGCCTAACGCAGCCAACACTCCACCGACGTCGTCGGCGCACGCTCGGACCATTTCTCTTCGACGCTGTGCATAGCTTACCTCCAGGTCGCGGATGAAGCAAGACGTCGATAGTGCATAGAGGCTCCCACTCAATGCGAATACCTGGACGATGCCATACTCAAGTACCAATAAAAAGACGACGGCCCCTCCCAGTCGAGAAATAACCATGACATGTGTGTATAGATCTGTAAATATATACATATATATATATATCTATATAAGCCCGAGCTGCTGAAAGAAATCCCCTTAGCAACCGGAGTGCAGACAACGCTGATTGCATAAACGCCTGGTGAAGGGAAGGAAAAGCCTGACGGATGTCCAGCATGAGCATGGACGGCGTCAGCTGCAGAGCGCCAGGGTGGCCAGACATCACGCGTGCATGCCCATCGATTTCCAACGCGTTCACACAAAACTTACGCCCTGCACCGAATCCTCGTCGCGAACGAGGCGCAGCACGTTGCAAAGCAGCCTGCGTCGAGAGGTTCAGCGTCGCACTCTGAAGCTTAACGTCAGGGTTTCACAATCCCATTGTGCAAACCTTGTCTGGGCTGCGGCTGACGCGGGCATAGTCGGGATCATCTGGATCGACACCCTTGGGCAGGAATGTTGCAACGTAAAGCCGTGAGCTACATTGAAAAGACCACCAATCATCATCCAGCATGGAAGGTCCAATATGAGAACCAGCCCATTCTCCTCTGCAGCCCATGCACCCTATAATAGCCCACCAATGCCAGGAGACGTGCAGGATACAGCCAAACGACGCGCGAGTCGACGGAGCATGGAACAAATGGTTGCGGCGTGGCCGAAAAATTGAAAGCGCCGGCAGACTCGTCGAGATAACGCGAAGCAGCCGGATGTTCGTACGGCTTCGAAGCAGAAATGGGAGGGCGGGAAAGAAGGGAGGTGAGGGATGGGGAAGGAGAGAAGGTGGCAGGGAGGGGAATGGAGAGGAAGGGAGCGAACGGAGAGGGGGAAGACGGGGGGAGAGGGACCAGAAGAGATCCAGAGGAAAGCTCGCCCCTCCTTCCGATTCTGCCCCCTCCACCTATCTGGACTATCCCTGCGCCCTCGGGCTCAGACCTGGACCGTCGGACTGGTGTCCTCCCCCCCCCGGCCTCCTGATGTCCATTCTCATTATCCGTCCTTCTGTCCCTGCTCCTCCTCCTTTGCCTCCTCGTCGCCAGCGTCAGCAGAATCTCATCCTCATTATATTATGCCTCTGCCTCCTCCTCTGCCTACACCCTCACCGCCTAAGTTTTCTCCTGCTCGAACTCCTAATATCGCCACCTCCTCCTCCAACTGCCCCTCCTCTCTGATGGTTTTCATCCTTCTTCCGCCTCCTCATCCCGCTCCTCCTCCCTCTGACGGCCCCGGGAGTCCCGAGTCCGAGGGGACACCCGGGGCCAGGCAGACGACGCGCGTCCACGCCCGCGCTCGTGCCCGCCCGCGCGCGCGGCCGCCGCGGCCGGCGGCCAAGCGGGGCCGGCGCCGGGCAGCGGCGGGCCGGCGGAGGGGCCGGCGGCGGGGCCGGGCGGGGGCGGCAGCGGGGCCGGCGGCGCCGGGGGCGGCGTTCCTCGGCCTCTGGCTCCTCCTCCTCCTCCTCCTCCTCCGCCTCCTCCTACTCCCGCCTCGTCCCGCGCCTCCTTTTCCTCTCTCTCTCTCTCTCTCTCTCGCTCCTCCTCCTCCTCCACCTCCTCCGCCTCCTCCGCCTCGTCCTCAACCTCACCCTCATCCTCAACCTCAACCTCCTCCTTCTCCTCCTCCTCGTCCTCCTCCTCTCTCTCCCGCCTCCTCCTCCTCCCACTCCTACATATTCTCTCCTCTCCCACTCCTCTCGCTTTTCCAGCTCCTCCTTCTGCCCTTTCCCCACTTCCTTCACTCCCCGTCCTGTCGTGTTCCTCTGGGTTTCGGCACGCGCACGCGCGCACCAGCAGCAAGTTGAGGCTCTTCAAGTCCCTGTGCAGAATCTGCGGCTGGAAGCAGTGCAAGTAATCCATCGCTGCGGCCACGTCGATGCACATCTTGATGTTCTGCGAGCGCGCGCGCGAGCGCGAGCGCGAGCGCCGCACGAAGCTTTCCGAGACTCTCAGAGGCACTTGGATGCGCTCTGAGCCACTCCAAAGGCCCGCGGAGGCCTGGGGCCACCGCGCCCGCGTGCGCAAGCGCACGAGCGCGGGGCGGAAGAAGAAAGGAGGAGAGAAGGATGCGGAGAAGACGAGCGTAAAGAAGGATGGGTCAGAGGAGGACGGGGAGCTGGGGAGCGCGCGCGAGAGGAAGAGGAAGAGAAGGGATGGGATATAGAGGATGAGGGGGATGAGGATAACCAGGAGTGAGACGATGAGCCGACCGATGAGACTGGTGTCTGTATTGCGATTTGGCGCTGTTTGGACATCGCAGCACCACGGTGCATCGCGCCAATTGCTCCCTGAAGTCCATCCTTCGAGCCCCATCGCCCTCCCTCCTCATACACCCCTTCCTTCCCGATCGTCCGCCATTGTAATTCTCCTCTCCTCGGCATCTCCTCGCCTCCCCTTCCTCGTCTTCAGCGCCTCCACTCCCTACTCCTCCTCCTCCTCCTCCTCGTCATTAGCCAGTCCACTCCCTCCTCATTAGCTCGTCCCTCCCTGCCTCCTCAACATCATCCACGCTCCGTCATCACTCGCTTCACCCAGGAAGAAGGAGATGGTAGCGGCGGGAATGGGACAAGATGGAGCGAGAGATGCCTTTCCCTCGCAGCCTTCCCCCTCCCCCGCGGATTCCACGCACTCCCCCCTAGAGGCCATCAGAAGAAAGAGGACAAGTGGAGGAGCAAAAGGAGCCTATCCACCGCCTCATTGACCCCCGCCCTCCTCCTGATCGCACACGCACACGCACACATACACACTCACACACACACACACAACACACACACATTCACACACACGCGCGCGCGCGCGTTTGGCGTCGCCGCCACGCGCGCGGCGGCGCGGCGTAGGTCAGCTCAGGCGGGATAGCACGGGCCAATTCAGCACGCGCAACGTGGAGAAGTTGGATTCACAAACGGACACACATACACACCGTCGTTCAGACCACGTTAGCAACACACTCGAACAAGGGGAGAAATGACCTGCCCACTCGGTCCCTCCCTCCTCCCCTCCTCCTCCTCTCCCTCTATGTATAGTTATCCTCATCCTACTCCGCCTCATCATCTTCCCCTCTCTCCCCTTCCTCATCCTCCCTCCTCCTCCTTCCCCGTCCTCCTTGCTCCTTCACCTCAGCGAAGCCCCCACCCCTCCTCCCCCTCCTCCTCCCCCCTCCCCATCTTTCCTCTTCCTCCTCCTCCTCCTCCTCCCCGGTTCGGTTCGGATGAGCGCAAGAGGGTCGAAGCGCATGCACAGCAGGGCGAGAGCAATGATGGATGCAACAGAAGAGGCAGATAAACCCGCCTGCAGCGCCATATAATGGCGCCTCTCTCCGTTAGGAGAGAGGCCGTGTAACAAATGGGTACCATCATTCACAGCTGATGGACGTTGAGAGAAGAAAGACAGGGCAGGGTAAGACGGATATGGAAACATCATAGCCTTCCCCATGCATGAAATAGGTTACTGCCCATGGCGCGAGCAACCCCCTGTGTGGGGCATTGCAACACCTAGAGTACTGCCAAACATCGGCGAGCCTTGAGGCGACCTTGACCGCGTCGATCCTTCCTCTAGGTGCCCTTCACTGAATTCACACACCATGTCACACAGCAATTACGCAGCCGAGAGAAACACGCACACATAAACAAGAAAGGGGATTACCGGGACATAGCAGCAAATCCTCCCAATTCAAGTCGGGGCCGTTGTGTAACATACAATGCATATGAATATCAGAAACAACGTAAGGGTCCAAGCGGGCCGTACACAATTGAAGGCCTAGTGAGATTTCCCAGCCGTCGTCACAGGAATCCAGTGCCACCATGGTTCGTAGCTCCCGCTCATGTGCCTTAGTCCACATGTGTGGGGGCCTTCCCATCCTTCCTTCTCCTCCTTCACCTTCAGCTAAGCCCCCGCTGGAGCTCGCCGGCGTCGGGCGGCGCCTGCGTCACGCAGAGCTTCACGCGTCCTTTGTTGTGCAGCAGGTCGAACAGGGAACCCCCCTTTGGCGCGCCTCCTACTCCTCCTCGTCCTCGTCCTCGTTCTCCTGACATCCTCACGCCGTGAAGACTTGTGACGTGTTTCGGCCTGTGGGGGGCCTCGTCAGGCCCCAGGAGCGTCAGTCAAAAAATTCTAGACGCTTCGCGTATCCCCACCAGCCCGTCCAGAAATGAGCCCCAGGGGAGTGGAGGTGATGAGGGAAGCGGGGGAGCATGCAGAAGAACAAAGAGCGGGTTGAGCCGCCATACGCCCCAAGAGGGGGAGGATGTAGGAGGAGTCGTCGTCGTCGGAGTAGGAGGAGGAAGACGAGGAGCAGGAGGAGGAGCAGGAGGAGGAGGGGGAGGAGGAGGAGGAGGAGGAGGAGGAGGAAGATGAGGAGGAGGAGATGGAGGAGGGCGAGGACGAGGAGGACGAGAAGGAGGAGGAGGAGGAGGAGAAGGAGGAGGCGGAGGAGGGGGAGGGGGAGGAGGGAGGAGGGAGAAAAAGAGGAGGAGGAGGAGGACAATGGCGAGCTTGGGGGCCTCTTGGGCCGTCTTTGGGGCCTCTTGGCGGTCCCGGAGGCCTCTTGCGTATCTCGGGGAGCTTCTTGTGGCCTTTTGGGAGTCTCTTGGAGGCCTCTTGGAGGCCTCTTGGGGGCCTCTTGGGGCCTCTTGGGGCGCTCTTGGGGCGCTCTTGGGAGCTTTCGGGGCGCTCTTGGGGCCATCTTGGAGGAGATCTATCAAAGAAGGGGGGGTTGCTTATTAGCGTTGCCCCTCTAGAGTGCCTCGAATCGCCTCTTGGGCCTTCCTAGAGGCCAAATTCCGTCCAAAACCTAAGGAAAATCAATGTTTTTTGCTTTCTCGCCTTTTCGCTCTTGGAGCCGTCTTGGGCCATCTTGGGAGCATATTTAGGCCTCTTGGGGATCTCTTGGGAGCCTCTTGGGGGCATCTTGGGGGCCTCTTGGGGCCTCTTGGGGCCTTCTTGGGGCGCTCTTGGGGCGCTCTTGGGGCAATCTTGGAGCGCTCCTGGGCGCTCTTGGGGCCGTCTTGGAGCTCTCTTGGGCTTCTCTTGGTGCCTTCTTGGGCCATCTTGGAGCCATCTTCAGGCCTCGGATGGCCATCGGAAGCGAAAAAGCGAGAAAGCCAAAAACGTTGATTTGCAGAGTTTTGGATGGATTTTGGCATCTTGGGAGTCTCTTGGGATCATCCTGGAAGCCTCTGGGGCGCTTCTTGGAGCCTCTTGGGGCCCCTCTTGGGGCGAGCGGGGGAGCATGCAGAAGAACAAAGGGCGGGGTGAGCCGCCATATCCCCCAAGAGGGGGAGGATGTAGGAGGAGCCGTCGTCGTCGGAGTAGGAGGAGGAAGAGGAGGAGTAGGAGGAGGAGCGCGAGGAGGAGCAAGCGGAGGAGGAGAAGGAGGATAAGGAGGAGGATATGGAGGACTGCGAGGACGAGGAGGACGAGAAGGAGGAAAAGGAAAAGGAGGAGGAGGAGGAGGAGGAGGAGGGGGAGGGGGAGGAGGGAGGAGGAAGAAAAAGAGGAGGAGGAGGAGGACAATGGCGAGCTTGGGGGCCTCTTGGGCCGTCTTTGGGGCCTCTTGGCGTTCCCGGGGGCCTCTTGCGTATCTCGGGGAGCCTCTTGTGGCCTCTTGGGGGTTTCTTGGAGGCATCTTGGAGGCCTCTTGGGGGCCTCTTGGGGCCTCTTGGGGCCCTCTTGGGGCGCTCTTGGGGCGCTCTTGGGAGCCTTCGAGGCGCTCTTGGGGCCATCTTAGAGGAGATCTATCAAAGAAGGGGGGGTCCCCAATTAGCGCTGCCCCTCTAAAGTGCCTCGAATCGCTTCTTGGGCCCCCCAAGAGGCCAAAATCTTTCCAAAACCTAAGGAAAATCAATGTTTTTTGCTTTCTCGCCTTTTCGCTCTTGGAGCCGTCTTTGGAGCCTCTTGGGCCTCTTGGGGGTCTCTTGGGAGCCTTGTGGAGGCCTCTTGGGCGCCTCTTGGGGCCTCTTGGAGCGCTCTTGGGGCGCTCTTGGGGCGCTCTTGGGAGCCTTCGGGGCGCTCTTGGGGCCATCTTGGAGGAGATCGATCAAAGAAGAGAGGGTCCCCAATTAGCCCCGCCCCTCTAGAGTGCCTCGAGTCGCCTCTTGGGCCCCCCAAGAAGCCAAAATCCTTCCAAAACCTAGGTACAATCATTGTTTTTTGCTTTCTCGCCTTTTCGCTCTTGGAGCCGTCTTGGGCCATCTTGGGATTCTCTTGGGGCCTCTTGGGAGTCTCTTGGGAGCCTCTTGGAGGCATCTTGGGCGCCTCTTGGGGCCCTCTTGGGGCGCTCTTGGGGCGCTCTTGGGGCGCTCTTGGGAGCCTTCGGGGCGCTCTTGGGGCCATGTTGGGAATATATATCAAAGAAGGGGGGAGCCTCAATTAGCCTCGCCCCTCTAGAGTGCCTCGGATCGCCTCTTGGGCCCCCCCAAGAGGCCAAAATCCTTCCAAAACCTAAGGAAAATCAATGTTTTGTGCTTTCTCGCCTTTTCGTTCTTGGAACAGTCTTGGGCCATCTTGGGCGTCCCAACGCGTCGCGGAACGCCCCGTCCAGGTCAGTGGGGAGGGGTAAGGGGAGGGGTAAACCCCTCCCCGAAGGGAAAGAAGGGGGGTTGGCAGAGGAAACGCTCTAGACCACCTACGCCCTAAAGGGCTGGTGGGACTCAGGACGAAAAGCTGGTGCCTGGGAGGGGGTCCAGACCTCCAGAAGTCACGTGGCGAGTGGCGAAACAACAATACCTCGCATGTCTTGGTTTCCTGCTCATCCTCTCTTCTCAGCCCCCCTCATGCTCGTGCTGCTCCTCCTCCTCCCAACAGTATCAGTTTCCTCCTCCCTCCTCCCCGATTCAGTTTGGGAGCGTTCACGCGATGATCATTATCTTCCTGATTCTCCTCCTCCTCCTCCTCCTCATTCGAGCAACTGTTGACCTCCTTTTCCTGCCCCTCCCCCTCCTCTTCTCCTGAAGCATATCACGCCCCTGCTATTACTCGTAATCCCACCAGCCCTTTAGGGCGTAGGTGGTCTAGAGCGTTTCCTCTGCCAACCCCCCTTCTTTCCCTTCGGGGAGGGGTTTACCCCTCCCCTTACCCCTCCCCACTGACCTGGACGGGGCGTTCCGCGACGCGTTGGGACGCCCAAGATGGCCCAAGACTGCTCCAAGAGCGAAAAGGCGAGAAAGCACAAAACATTGATTTTCCTTAGGTTTTGGAAGGATTTTGGCCTCTTGGGGGGGCCCAAGAGGCGATCCGAGGCACTCTAGAGGGGCGAGGCTAATTGAGGCTCCCCCCTTCTTTGATATATATTCCCAACATGGCCCCAAGAGCGCCCCGAAGGCTCCCAAGAGCGCCCCAAGAGCGCCCCAAGAGCGCCCCAAGAGGGCCCCAAGAGGCGCCCAAGATGCCTCCAAGAGGCTCCCAAGAGACTCCCAAGAGGCCCCAAGAGAATCCAATATGGCCCAAGACGGCTCCAAGAGCGAAAAGGCGAGAAAGCAAAAAACAATGATTTTCTGTAGGTTTTGGACGGGTTTTGGCTTCTTGGGGGGGGGCCCAAGAGGCGACTCGAGGCACTCTAGAGGGGCGGGGCTAATTAAAGCTCCACCCTTCTTTGATAGATCTCCTCCAAGATGGCGCCATGAGCACCCCGAAGGCACCCAAGAGCGCCCCAAGAGCGCCCCAAGAGAACCCCAAGAGGCTCCAAGAGACGCCAAGAGGCGCCCAAGAGGCCTCCAAAAGGCTCCCAAGAGACCCCCAAGAGGCCCCAAGAGGCTCCCAAGATGGCCCAAGAAGGCTCCAAGAGCGAAAATGCGAGAAAGCAAAAAACATTGATTTTCCATAGGTTTTGTAAGGATTTTGGCCTCTTGGGGAGCCCAAGAGGCGACTCGAGGCACTCTAGAGGGGCAGCGCTAATTGGGGACCCCCCCTTCTTTGATAGATCTCCTCCAAGATGGCCCCAAGAGCGCCTCGAAGGCTCCCAAGAGCGCCCCAAGAGCGTCCCAAGAGGGCCCCAAGAGGCCCCAAAAGGCTCCCAAGAGGCCTCCAAGAGGCCCCCAAGAGACCCCCAAGAGGCCGCAAGAGGCTCCCCGAGATACGCAAGAGGCCCCCGGGACCGCCAAGAGGCCCCAAAGACGGCCCAAGAGGCCCCCAAGCTCGCCATTGTCCTCCTCCTCCTCCTCTTTTTCTTCCTCCTCCCTCCTCCCCCTCCCCCTCCTCCTCCTCCTCCTCCTCCTCCTTTTCCTTTTCCTCCTTCTCGTCCTCCTCGTCCTCGCAGTCCTCCATATCCTCCTCCTTATCCTCCTTCTCCTCCTCCGCTTGCTCCTCCTCGCGCTCCTCCTCCTACTCCTCCTCTTCCTCCTCCTACTCCGACGACGACGGCTCCTCCTACATCCTCCCCCTCTTGGGGGATATGGCGGCTCACCCCGTTCTTTGTTCTTCTGCATGCTCCCCCGCTCGCCCCAAGAGGGGCCCCAAGAGGCTCCAAGAAGCGCCCCAGAGGCTTCCAGGATGATCCCAAGAGACTCCCAAGATGCCAAAATCCATCCAAAACTCTGCAAATCAACGTTTTTGGCTTTCTCGCTTTTTCGCTTCCGATGGCCATCCGAGGCCTGAAGATGGCTCCAAGATGGCCCAAGAATCATATAGCTCAACGACTACAGAATTGAATTACATACGAATTGAAAAATCAAGTAAAATTTTACTTGGTGTTTTTTGTTCACGATGGGGAAGGCTGGAAAATATGATGCTGATGAATGGGGGCGGGCGATGTGAGAGATCCGAAGACATGTGAGGCGGTATCGAACCAGGGAGGATACGATTGAGAATGATGATGTGCCAGAGGGACATTAGAAGAGTAGGGGAAGGACGGCGCCGACGGTCGGCATGGCTGGAGTGGCGCGTGGGAACCACGCCCGCCTCATGTCGCAGCAAGCAACTGCGGCAACGTCGCCCATCGAGGCTGCATGTGGCTCAGGCACGTCCGTGAGATTTTGAACTTTGTGTGAGGCCACAATCCTGAACATTTCGTTGGATGCGAAAAACAAAACAAAACAGCAATGACATGGGCGCGGGCACCTCCTTATTCCCCCTCCCTAAGTAAGAGAGGAGTAGACAACGCGCGCATCACCGCTAGAGTATGCACATTATAGAAATAAAGCAGGGTACCGATACGCGTCACAGAGCAGCAGACTGGACGTAATCTCCATAGGGGAGGAATAGACCAGAGAAAACACGAGAGTTAGTGCATGCGTCGAGCAAGTTTGTTCCAGTAATGCGGAAGGTGAATCGAGTACGACTGGCTCCTGAGCAACGAAGCGCGAAACCCACATGAGCACCGACGAGTACTCCAGAACAGGAAGGAGTCATGTGAAACCAGTGTGTGGCATGTGGTAGTAGGACGACGTAGAGCTGGTATATACTCATCGTGACGAAAAGCCATACCATGTGCAATTGGGAGCGCAGCATTTGTGAACACCCTCCTCGGTGAAACCTCCTACGGGGCAACGCATCGGCAAGTGTCACTGGCGCGTCCCTTTCAGCTCCACATGCGGCTACGAAGCGCGCGCGGGGTGCGCCACAATGCGTGTGTGTGTGTGTGTGGTCTGTGTGTGTTTGTGTGTGTGTGTGTGCGTGCGTGCGCGTGTCTGTGTGTGTGTGTGTGTTGGTGTGTGTGGTGTGTATAAGTGTGGTGCTGGTGGTGGTGGGTGGTGGTGGTGGTGGTGGTGGCGATGGTGGTGGTGGTGGTGGTGGTATGTGCGTGTGTGTGCGCGTGTGTGTGCGTGCGTGTGTGTGTGTGTGTGTGTTGATGCTGGTGGTCGCGGTGGGTGGGCGGGCGGAGTGAATGGGAGGGTGTGGGGGGAGGGGGCGGGAAGGGGGGGGGGCATGCTAACGTCGTCACTTGGGCCTTAGATGGGGCTCCTCATGGGCCACGAGCCGTCTGAGGGGCGCGTCGTAACGGGCGACGCGGGCGCGCGTAAACGTCGCCGTCGGGGCTTCAAGCGAGGCCCCCCGTGGGGCCACGGGACGCGTTAGCGGTGCGCCGTGATGCGTGGCGCGGGTGCACGCAGAGGTCGCCAGTGGAGCTATAGGCGGAGCTCCCTACGCGGCCACGAACCGCGTGAGCGGTGTGCCCTTCTTGGGGGCGCGGGCGCGTGCATACGTCGGCGCTGGGGCCTTACGTGGGCCTCCCTATGGGGCCGCGGACCGTGCGAAGTGTGCGCCGTAATGAATGGCGCGGGCGCATGTGCACGTCGCCATTGGGGCCTTCGGCGGCGCTCGCTGTGGGGCCATGAACACTGTGACAGGCGCGCCGTCATGGGCGGCGCAAGCGCATGCAAACATCGCCGGTGGTGCCGTACAGGGAGCTCGCTGCGTGGCCACGAACGGCGCGCGGGTGCGCTGTCATGGGCTGCGCGGGCGCATGTAAACGCCGCCGCTGAGGCCTTCGGTGGAGCACCCTATGGAGCGTTGGCGCATGTAACATCGCCACTGCGGTCTTGGGTGGAGCTCCCCATGACGGCACGAAACGTTTGAGGGGCGCGCCGTTGCGGGCGGCGCGGACGCATGTGGACGTCGCCACTGGGTGGATTTGGCGGAGCCCCCCATGGGGCTGCGGACCGCGCGAGGGGCGCGTCGCCATGGGTGGCGCCGACGTATGTCAACGTCGCCGCGGGGGCTTTACGTGGGGATCCGTACGGGGCCATGAAGCGCGTGATGGGTGCGCCGTAATGGGCGGCGCGGACGCATGCAGACGTCGCCACTGGGAACTCGCATGCAATTCCCTACGCGGCCACGAAGCGCGTGGAGGGGTGCGCCGACATTGACGCACGGAGCGCAGGACAGGGGCGGGATGATTGGGGGGAGGGGGAGGGCGGGAAGTAAGGTGACGCGTGGCGCCGTCGCTTCAGACCGAGGGCCCCGACGCAGAATTGCTTTGGGAACTGATGCAGTGGGGGTTGCAGAGGGCATGGCAGAAGTGCACAAACCTGTTGGAACAAGGGACGGGGTTGGGCAGACGCACTGCGGCCCTGGGCTCGCGCGATCGCGACGTAGGCCTTGTGGGCCGACAAGCAACCCGACGCTTCCCAGGCAGCGGGGCAACGCTGTGGGATGCTGCGCCGCGGCGCGTCAACGATGTCTTCCAGCATGGCAATTGCAATCAGAGCCCGTCGGCGAAGAATGGCGAAAGTAGAGCGGGAGGAGCGTCCGATCGGAATATGGATTGCATTGGCAGGGCAAAACCAAACTAGAACCCCCCCCGCCTCCTTCCCCCTCCCGCATGTGCCCCCCCCCCCTTCCCGTTCGCAACGCCCCGCCCGCCGCTGCCCCGCTCCCCCCCGGCGGCCCACCGCCGCTTTCCCGCGCGCTGCCAAGCCCGCGCGCCATCAGGCCCTGTCGGCCGCAAGCCAAGCTCAACCATCTCCCTTATCGCCCCCTGCCGCTCGCCCACGGCGCCCGCCGGTATCCGCGGCGCGCCTTGCAATCGCTCGCTGCCCGCCTCTGCGCTTCCACGTCGGGCATGCTCGGGGTCGGCCATCGGGCGGCGTCACCGCCCCGAAAGGCCCCGCGCCCTCGACCAATCACCCCGGCGCAACATGCGCAACCGCTTGCCCGCCGCAGCCGCCCGCTCGCCCGCCTGGGAGGGGGGGGGGCACGGGGTGCCAAGGCGCACACGCCTGATGCGCCGCCAAGGTTCGCACCGAAATATAATGCGGAAAGGCCCGCTCCGCAATCGGCGGAGGGGAGGGGGGGGGAAGTAGGGGGGGGAAACGATCGCGAAGGGGCGGGGGGGGGAGGGGCGTCGTTAAATCGAAAAGCCGGGGGGGGGGGGGGGGGGGGGGGGAATCTGAAGGACGGGGGCGGGAAAGGGGGGGGCTCTGCAAAAACTGGAAGGACGGGAAAGGGGGGGGGGAAAGGGGGGCGGGCGGGGGGGGGCTTTTTGCAAAAATAAGAAGGACGGCGAGGGGGGGGCGATGGGGGGGGGGATTTTGCACATATTGGAGACGGCGGGGATTTCGCAAAAATCTACAGGACGGGGGCGAGCGGGGACTTTGCGCAAATCGGACTACAGGCAGAGTCCATTGCACAGGACACGCGACAGGACACAAGACTCTTCCGACGGCAACATGACCTCCCAGAACCACAGGACACAAGGGTACCCTCTCGGGGCCGCGACCGCGGTCACCCGCGGCCGACCCGCGCCCCCGCGACGGGGGGCCAACGTCGGACAGGACACCAAGGGTGTCCGACAGGCCGCGCCGCCCACCGCGCAGAAAAGTAAATCATGATGCGCCGCACGCGCCCACCTCCCTCTGGGGGCGGTCACGCGACCTGTCGCCATGGCAGAAGACCAGAGAACATGGGCGCGGACGCGGACGGCGCAAACGAGAGGACGCGCAGACCACCCTCCCGCGGGAGAGCGACCTGTCGCAATGGCAGAAGACCAGAGAACATGGGCGCGGACGCGGACGGCGCAAACGAGAGGACGCGCAGACCACCCTCCCGCGGGAAAGCGACCTCTCGCCATGGCAGAAGACCAGAGAACATGGGCGCGGACGCGGACGGCGCAAACGAGAGGACGCGCAGACCACCCTCCCGCGGGAGAGCGACCTGCCTCCATGGCAGGAGACCAGAGAACATGGGCGCGGACGCGGACGGCGCAAACGAGAGGACGCGCAGACCACCATTCCGCGGGAGAGCGACCTGTCGCCATGGCAGAAGACCAGAGAGAATTGGCGCGGACGCGGACGGAACAAACGAGAGGACGCGCGTGGGGACTTCTGTATTGCTCACAATAGAAAAGTCGACATTTCCGTCGGCCTCCTTAAAGGCCCACAGAAATTTCAAATTCAGTTTTTGCAATTACATGGCAGTTTCTTTATTGTGGACAATACAGAACTCCTCACGCGCGCGCGCGTGGGGACTTCTGTATTGTTCGCAATAGCAAAGTCGACATTTCCGTCGGCCTCTTTAAAGGGCCACAAAAATTTCAATCTTAGTTTTTCGAATTACATGGCGGCTTTTCTATTGTGGACAATACCGAACTCCTCGCGCGCGCGCGTGGGGACTTCTATATTGTTCACAATAGAAAATTTGACATTTCCGCCGGCCTCCTTGATGGCCCACAGAAGTTTCAAATTCAGTTTCTGGAATTACATGGCGGCTTCTCTATTGTGGACAATACAGAACTCCTCACGCGCGCGCGCGTGCGGGGACTTCTGCATTGTTCGCAGTAGAAAAGTCGGCATTTCCGTCGGCCTCCTTACCCACAGAAATTTCAAATTCAGTTTTTGCAATTACATGGTGGCTTCTTTATTGTGGACAATACAGAACTCCTCACGCGCGCGCGCGCGCTCGCACGCGCGCGCGGACGCGCGCGCGTCCGCGCGCGCAGGCGCGTGCGGACTTTCTGTATTGTCCACAATAGAAAAATCGACAGTTCCGTCGGCCTCCCTAAAGGGCCACAGCAATTTAAAATTCAGTTTTTGGAATTACATGGCGGCTTTTCTATTGTGGACAATACAGAACTCCTCACGCGCGCGCGCTGACGCGCGCGCGCTGACGGGGGAATTCTGTATGGTTGACAATAGAAAAGTCGAGATTGTCGTCTGCCTCCTTAAGGCGCCACAGAAATTTCAAATTCAGTTTTTGGAATAAAATGGCGGCTTCTCTATTGTGCACAATACAGAATTCCTCACGCGCGCGCGCGGACGCGCGCGCGTCCGCGCGCGCGCGCGTGGGGACTTCTGTATTGTCCACAATAGAAATGTCGACATTTCCGTCGGCCTCCTTACAAGCCCACAGAAATTTCAAATTCAGTTTTTACAATTACAAAATGGTTTCTCTGTTGTGGGCAATACAGAACTCCTCACGCGCCCGCGCGCGCGGGGACTTCTGTATTGTCCACAATAGAAAAGACGACATTTCCGTCGGCCTTCTCAAAAGGCAACAGAAACTTCAAATTCAGTTTTTCGAATTACATGGCGGCTTTTCTATTGTTAACAGTACAGAACTCCTCACACGCGCGCGCGCGTGGGGACTTCTGTATTGTCCAGAATAGAAAAGTCCACGTTTCCGTCGGCCTCCTTAACGGGCCACAGAAATTTCAAATTCAGCTTCTTTTTGGAATTACAAGTTTGCTTTTCTATTGTGGACAATACAGAACTCCACGCGCGCGCGTGCGCGTGGACGCGCGCGCGTCCGCGCGCGCGCGTGGGGACTTCTGCATTGTCCGCAATACAAAAATCGACATGTCCGTCGGCCTCATCAAAGAGCCACAGAAATTTCAAATTCAGATGTTGGAAATACATGGCGGCTTTTCTACTAGGGACTATACAGAACTCCTCACGCGCGCGCGCGCATGGGGAGTGCTGTATTGTTCACAATCGAAAAATCTACATTTTCAAATTCAGTTTTTGGAATTACATGGCGGCTTCTCTATTGTGGACAATACAGAAGTCCTCACGCGCGCGCGGGGACTTCTGTATGGCTCACAAAAGAAAAGTCGACATGTCCGACGACCTCCTTAAAGGGCCACAGAACTTTCAATTTCAGTTTTTGGAAATACATGGCGACTTTCCTACTGTGGACAATACAGAACTCCTCACGCGCGCGCGCGGACTTCTGTATTATTCACAATAGAAAAGTCGGCATTTCCGTCGGCCCCCTTAAAGGCCCACAGAAAATTCTCAAATTCAATGTTTGGAATTACATGGCGGCTTCTCTATTGTGGACAATACAGAACTCCTCACGCGCGCGCGGTGACTTCCGCATGGTTCACAATAGAAAAGTCGGCATGTCCGTCGGCCTCCTTAAATGGCCACAGAAATCTCAAATTCAGTTTTTGGAATTACATGGCGGCTTTTCTATTGTGTACAATACAGAACTCCTCACGCGCGCGCGTGGGGACTTCTGTATTGTCCACAATAGAAAAATCGACATTTCCGTCGGCCTCCTTAAAGGCCCACAGGAATTTCAAATTCAGTTTTTGGAATTACATGGCGGCTTCTCTATTGTTGACGATACAGAACTCCTCACGCGCGCGCACGCGCTGACGCGCGCGCTGACGCGCGCGCGCGCGTGGGGACTTCTGTAGTGTTCAGAATAGAGAAGTCGAAATTTTCGTTGGCATCTTGAAAAGACCACAGAAATTTCACATTCAGTTTTTGGAATTAAGTGGCGGCTTTTCTATTGTGCACAATACAGAACTCCTCACGCGCGCGCGCGCACGTGGGGACTTCTGTACTGTCCACAATAGAAAAATCGACATTTCCGCTGGCCTCCTTAAAGGGCCACGGAAATGTCAAATACAGTTTTTGGAATTACAAGTTTGCTTTTCTATTGTGGACAATACAGAAGAACTCCTCACGCTCGCGCGCGCGGACGCGCGCGCGTCCGCCCGCGCCCGCGCGCGCGGGGACTTCTGCATTGTCCACAATAGAAAAGTCGACATTTCCGTCGGCCTCCTTAGAGGGCCACAAAAATTTCACATTCAGTGTTTGGAATTGCATGGCGGCTTTTCTGTTGGACAATACAGAACTCCTCACGCGCGCGCGCACGCGCGCGCGATGGGACTTCTGTAGTGTCCACAATAAAGAAATCGACATTTCCGTCGGCCTCCTTAACGGGCAACAGAAATTTCAAATTCAGTTTTTGGAATTACATGGCTGCTTTTCTATTGTGGACAATACAGAGCTTCTCACGCGCGCGCGCGTGCGGACTTTCTGTATTGTTCACAAAAGAAAAGTCGACATTTCCGTCGGCCTCCTTGCAGGGCCACACAAATTTCAAATTCAGCGTTTGGAATTGCATGGCGGCTTTTCCATTGGACAATACAGAACTCCTCACGCGCGCGCGCGCGGACGCGCGCGCGTCCGCGCGCGCTTGCGCTTGGGGACTTCGGTATTATTCACAATTGAGAAGTCTACATTCCCGTCGGCCTCCTTAAAAGCCCCAAGAAATTTCAAATTCAGTTTTGGAAATGACATGGCGGCTTTTCTATTGCGGACAATACAGAACTCCTCACGCGCGCGCGCGCGGACGCGCGCGCGTCCGCGCGCGCGCGCGTGGGGGCGCATGCATTGTTCACAATAGAAAAGTCGGCATTTCCGTCGGCCCCCTTAAGGGCCACAGAAATTTCAAGTTCAGTTTTTGGATTTACATGGCGGCTTTTTTATTGCCGACAATGCAGAACTCCTCACGCGCGCGCGCGCGCGTGGGGATTGCTGTATTGTCCACAAAAGAAAAATCTACATTTCCGTCGGCCTCATTAGAAGGGCCACAGAAATTTCAAATTCAGTTTTTGGAATTACATGGCGGCTTTTCTATTGTTGACAATACAGAACTCCTCACGCGCGCGCGCGCGTGGGGACCTCTGTATTGTCTACAATAGACAAGTCGACATTTCCCTCGGCCTCCTTAAAGGGCCACAGAAAATTCAAACTCAGTTTTTTGGAATTACATGGCGGCTTTTCTATTGTGGACAATACAAAACTCCTCACGCGCGCGCGCGCGGACGCGCGCGCGTCCGCACGCGCCCGCGCGCGTGGGGACTTCTGTATTGTCCACCATGGAAAGTCGGCGCGTCCGTCGGCCTTCTTAAAGGGCCACAGAAATTTCAAATTCAGTTTTTGGAATTACATGGCAGCTTTTCTGTTGTGGACCATACAGAACTCCTCGCGCGCGCGCCAGCGCGCGTCCGCGCGCGCGCGCGCTCTAGTTTGCAAGCCAACACGGCGTCTTTTCTATTCGGAACAATACAGAGCGCTCTATGAGGCTCAGGCTGAGCGCCCGCGTGACTCCGCCAAAAGCGCGCCTCCACTGCTGTTCCCAGGAGCCCGCCGAAGTGAAGCCAATGCGCAGGACGGCAGGGTGCCCTTTGCGCGCCCCGCGACCTGCCCGAACGCGACGATGAACGAACTTGCAGGGCTGGGCAAGTACCGGACACAGGAGTACCCTGCTGCGCGGGGGCGACCTCGAGAGAACGCGTCGTTGGTTCACTGGCGGCGCGGCCGCGCTCAGAGGACATCGCAGAGCATGCCCTTCGCCGCGGCGCCGGCGGCGCGGCGCTAAAACCACAATCTTACATGGAAGCGAACCGAACCCCCAGATGTGCCAGGACACAAGGGTACCCGTGACCAGGGCCGCGACCTCCCCGAGGCGCGACGCGCCCAGAACGCCGCGGGCCAAGCCGCCGACGCCCGCGGAAAGCACAGGACACAAGGGTCCCCTTGCCCGGGGAATGCAGAGGACACGAAGCGCGATGCACAGGACACGAGAGCACCCTTGATTTGGCAGGCCCGACCTGCTAATGGACTCCGACGGCACGGGGGGGGGGACTTTGCAAAGATCGGGAGTCACAAATCGGAATAAGGGGGTGGGGGGGCTTTGCAGAAATCGGAAGGACGGGGGAGGAGGGGCTTTGCAAAAATCGGAAGGACGGGGGGGAAGGGGGGTGGGGGGCTTTTGCAAAAATCAGAAGGACGGGGGCGGGGGGCGAGGGGGACCTTGCACAAATCGGCATGGGGAGGTGGGGTGAGGACTTTCGCAGAAATCGGGAGGACGGGGGAAGGGGGGTGGCCTTTGCGAACAAAACAAAAGGAGGGGGTGCTTTGCAAAATATTGGGCGCGTTCGAATCGCAATTCGTAGAAACAGCTTGCTAGACGACTTGCTTGTTTGCTTGGCGTAGCAGAATTTTGCTAGAAATTTGCTTAAATTTTGCTTCGCGTAGCAAAATGTTGCTAGAAATTTGCTTAAATTTTGCTTCGCGTAGCAAAATTTTGCTAGAAATTTGCTTAAATGTTGCTTGGCGCTGCCACCCCCGTCCCCCCGCGCAACTAAGATGCGACCGCCATCGCTGTGAACGAGTAAGATGTGGAAGGGGCGAAGCAAAATTTTGCTAGAAATTTGCTTAAATTTTGCTTCGCGTAGCAAAATTTTGCTAGAAATTTGCTTAAAATTTGCTTGGCGCTGCCACACTTCCCCCCTCCCCCAAGTAAAACGCAAAGTGTTGCGACGCCCCTTCCACTACGTTTTCCGTGCGCAGTGATGGCGGTAGTGGTCATATAGGACCACGACCGCAGTCGATGTGAGCGGGTAAGATGTGGAAGGCGCGAAACAGAATTTTGCTAGAAATTTGCTTAAATTTTGCTTCGCGTAGCAAAATTTTGCTAGAAATTTGCTTAAATTTTGCTTCGCGTAGCAAAATTTTGCTAGAAATTTGCTAAAATTTGCTTTGCGCTGCCCCCAAGTAATATCCAAGCATTTGTTGTTGCTACGCCCCTTCCACTAGCTATCCGTTCGCATCGATGGCGGTAGTGGCCACATAAGACCACGACCGCCATCGATGCTTGGCGCAGCCGACCAAGCAAAATGTGCTTCGAAGTTTGCTTAGTGGGCCGCGCCAAGCAAAATTCAAGCAAAATTTTGCTTGCCAAGCAAAATTCAAGCAAAATTTTGCTTGCCAAGCAAAATTCAAGCAAAATTTTGCTTGCCAAGCAAAATTCAAGCAAAATTGTGCTTGCAAAGTAAAATTCAAGCAAATTTTCAAAATTCTACTATCGGAAAGCATTTTTTCAGAAAAATGCTTCCCCAAGTAAAATTCAAGCAAAATTAAAGCAAAATTCAAGCAAATTTAAGCAAAATTTTGCTTGAATTCGTTCCGTCGTACGCCGTCGTGCACCGTCGTGCGCCGTCGTGCGCCGTCGCGCGCGGTCGCGCGGCGTCGAGGCGCGCCATGCGCTGCGGCGCGCTTCGTCGTCATCTGGCGGCGCTGATGGCTGCGGCGGCGCATGCGGCGCGGGCGCCCGACCAGCCCCCCCCCCCCCCCCCTCCCCCCTCGCCAACCGCTGGCGGGATGCACGCGGCAGGCGCGCGGCCCGAGGTGCTCGGGCGACGTAGGTGGACAGAACGCTCATGACGACGCCCCTGCGATACTCTCCGCCGCGACGCACCTTGCTCGCTCGCATCTTCGATTGAGGAACGCCGCCCCCCCTTCGAAACTTTGGCGGGCGGGCCCAGCGCCCCAGCCGCAGCGCAACGCTCGCGCAGCCGCGATGCGCTGCCCTGTGCCACCGAGCGCTCCACTGTCGCATTCTCGGGTGGACGCCACCTGTCGGCGCACGGGCGACCTAACCCCCCCGCCCCCCCCCCCCCCTCGAAGACATGGGCAAATGCGCCAAAAACGCATTCGGACACGGCGCCCCTCGTTGCCGGTGGCCGAGTGCCGCTTAACGCTGAACGCCACCAGCGGCCCCGACGGACAGAGCCTCCCCCCTCTTTTTCCCCCGCCACGAGTAGGATACCGCCGCAAGTGCCAGGCTGCGCGGCCGCGGAATGCCTGGGCACACGGGGCGCCCCGTTCTGCGGGCGCGCGCGCGATGCCCCAACATGGGCCAGGGCGTGCGCGAAGAGGCCAAGGGCTGCCCTCCCAGAGGGTGGCCCAACACTGGAGATCGCACGCGCACGGCCAGGATGGCAGAGGCGCGTGCTCGAGGGCACCCGTGGGATCGCAAAACGTGGGCGAGTGGAACTCAGATACCTGCACCTCATACTGCATGCGCCCACAGATCATCCCACGTTGGCACGGCGCGCTATCTCGTGACCTATGACTCCCCATCCTTTGCCCCCGACTCTGCCTTGCTCTGCCGTACTCAATTCTCCTCCTGCCCGCCCATATTAGACGGGCGGGGGACGGGCTGGGGGAGGGGCGGAGGGGGGGGGGGGCGGGAGAGGGGGAGGGGAAGAGGAAAGGCGCGGGGCTGGAGTTTGACGTACAGGCAGAGTCCATTGCCCAGGACACGCGACAGGACACAATACTCTTCCGGCGGCAACATGACCTCCCAGAACCACAGGACACAAGGGTACCCTCTCGGGGCCGCGACCGCGGTCACCCGCGGCCGACCCGCGCCCCCGCGACGGGGGGCCAACGTCGGACAGGGCACCAGGGGTGTCCGACAGGCCGCGCCGCCCACCGCGCAGAAAAGTAAATCATGATGCGCCGCAAGCGCCCACCTCCCTCTGGGGGCGGTCGCGCGACCTGTCGCCATGGCAGAAGACCAGAACATGGGCGCGGACGCGGACGGCGCAAACGAGAGGACGCGCAGACCACCCTCTCGCGGGAGAGCGACCTGTCGCCATGGCAGAAGACCAGAGAACATGGGCGCGGACGCGGACGGCGCAAACGAGAGGACGCGCAGACCACCCTCCCGCGGGAGAGCGACCTGTCGCCAGGGCAGAAGACCAGAGAACATGGGCGCGGACGCGGACGGCGCAAACGAGAGGACGCGCAGACCACCCTTCCGCGGGAGAGCGACCTGTCTCCATGGCAGAAGACCAGAGAACATGGGCGCGGACGCGGACGGCGCAAACGAGAGGACGCGCAGACCACCCTCTCGCGGGAGAGCGACCTGTCGCCATGGCAGAAGACCAGAGAACATGGGCGCGGACGCGGACGGCGCAAACGAGAGGACGCGCGTGGGGACTTCTGTATTGTTCACGATAGAAAAGTCGACATTTCCGTCGGCCTCTTTAAAGGCCCACAGAAATTTCAAATTCAGTTTTTGGAATTACATGGCGGCTTCTCTATGGTGGACAATACAGAACTCCTCACGGCGCGCGCGCCGCGCGGCGGCGCGCTGCAGCGCGCGCGCGGCGCGCGGCGCGCGTGGGCGGACTTTGTATTGTTCACAATAGACAAGTCGACATTTGCGTCGCGGCCTCCTAAAAAATAACGAAAAATTTCAAATCGTTTTTTTGAATAATGTCCCCCCCCCCCCCCCCCCGGCTTCTCTATTGTGGACAATACAGAACTCACGCGCGCGCGCGTGGGGACTTCTGTATTATTCACAATAGAAAAGTCGGCATTTCCGTCGGCCCCTTTCAAGACACACAGAAATTTCAAATTCAGTTTTTGGAATTACAGGGCGGCTTTTCTATTGTGGACAATACAGAACTCCTCACGCGCGCGCGCGAACGGACGCGCGCGCGTCCGCGCGCGCGGCGACTTATGTATGGTTCACAATAGAAAAAGTCGACATGCCCGTCGGCCTCCTTAAATTTCAAATTCAGCTTTTGGAATTACATGAAGGTTTTTTGTATTTGGGACAATACAGAACTCCTCACGCGCGCGCGCGCGGACGCGCGCGCGCGCGGGGATTTCTGTATTGCCCACAATAAAAAAGTCTGCGTTTCCGTCGGCCTCCTTAAAGGGCCCACAGAAATTTCAAACTCAGTTTTTGGAATTACATGGCGGCTTTTCCATTGTGGACAATACAGAACTCCTCACGCGCGCGCGCGCGCTGACGCGCGCGCTGACGCGCGCGCGTGGGGACTCTGTATGGTTCACAATTGAGAAGTGGACGTTTTCGTCTGCCTCCTTAAGGGGCAACAGAAATTTCAAATTCGGTTTTTAAAATTAAATGGCGGCTTCTCTATCGTGCACAAAAAGGAACTCCTCACGCGCGCGCGCGGACGCGGCGCGTCCGCGCGCGCGCGCGCGCGCGCGCGCGCGCGTGGCGACTTCTGAATTGTCCACAATAGACAAGTCGGCATTCCATCGGCCTCCTTAAAGGGCCACAGAAATTCGAATCAGTTTTTGGAATTACCTGGCAACTTTTTATTGTGGACAATACAGAACTCCTCACGCGCGCGCGCGCGGACGCGCGCGCGTCCGCGCGCGCCCGCGCGCGGGGGACTTCTGTATTGTCCACAATAGACAAGTCGACATTTCCGTCGGCCTCCTCAAAGGGCCACAAGAATTTCAAATTCAGTTTTTGGAATTACATGGCTGCTTTTCTATTGTGGACAATACAGAACTTCTCGCGCGCGCGCGCGTGGGGACTTCTGTATCGTCCACAATAAAATAGTAGACATGTCCGTCGGCCTCCTTAACGGGCCACAGAAATTTCAAATTGAGTTTTTGGAATTACATGGCGGCTTTTCTATTGTTGACAATACAGAACTCCTCACGCGCGCGCGCGTGGGGACTTCTGTATTGTCCACACTAGAAAAGTCGACATTTCCGTCGGCCTCCTTAAAGGGCCACAGAAATTTCAAATTCAGCTTTTGGATTACATGGCGGCTTTTCTATTGTGGACAATACAGAACTCCTCACGCGCGCGCGCGCGTGGGGCCTTTTGTATTGTCCACAATGGAAAAGTCTATATTTTCGTCGGCCCCCTTAAGGGCCACAGAAATTTCCAACCCAGTTTTTGGAATTACATGGCGGCTTCTCTATTGTGGACAATACAGAACTCCTCACGCGCGCGCGCGCGGGGACTTCTGTATGATTCACAATCGAAAAGTCGAGATTTCCGTCGGCCGCCTTAAAGGGCCACAGAAATTTCAAATTCAGTTTTTGGAATGACATTGCGGCTTTTCTATTGTGGACAATACAGAACTCCTCACGCGCGCGCGCGCGTGCGGACGCGCGCGCGTACGCGAACGCGCGGGCGCGCGTGGGGACTTCTGTACTATCTATTCACAATAGAAAAGTCGACATTTCCGCCGGCCTCCTTAACGGGCCACAGAAATTTCAAATTCAGTTTTTGGAATTACATGGCGGCTTTTCTATTGTGGACAATACAGAACTCCTCACGCGCGCGCGCGCGGACGCGCGCGCGCGGGGACTTCTGTATGGTTCACAACACAAAAGTCGACATTTCCGTTGACCTCCTTAAATGGCCACAGAAATTTCAAATTCAGTTTTTGGAATTACATGGCGGCTTTTTTATTGTGGACAATACAGAAATCCTCGCGCGCGGACGCGCGCGCGGACGCGCGCGCGCGCGTGGGGACTTCTGTATTGGTTCACAATAGAAAAGTAGACATTTCCGTCGGCCTCTTTAAAGGGCCACAGAAATTTCAAGTTCAGTTTTTGGAATTACATGGCAACTTTTTTATTCTGGACAATACAGAACTCCTCACGCGCGCGCGCGCGCTGACGCGCGCGCTGACGCGCGCGCGCGCGCGCGTGGGGACGTCTGTATTGTTCACAATAAAAGAGTCGACATTTCCGTCGGCCTCCTTAAAGGGCCACAGAAATTTCAAATTCAGTTTTTGGAATTAAGTGGCGGTTTTTCTATTGTGCACAATACAGCACTCCTCACGCGCGCGTGTGGGCATTTCTGTATTGTCCACAATAGAAAAGTCAGCTTTTCCGCCGGCCTCCTTAAAGGGCCACAGAAATTTCAAATTCAGTTTTTGGAATTACAAAGTGGCTTTTCTATTGTGGACAATACAGAACTCCTCACGCGCGCGCGCGCGACGCGCGCGCGTCCGCGCGCGCCCGCGCGCGCGGGGACTTCTGTAGTGTCCACAATAGACAAGTCGACATTTCCGTCGGCGACCTTCAGGGCCACAGAAATTTCAAATTCAGTTTTTGGAATTACATGGCGACTTCTCTATTGTGGACAATACACAACTCCTCGCGCGCGCGCGCGCGGACTGGCGCGCGTCCGCGCACGCGCGCGCGTGGGGACTTCTGTATTGTCCACACTAGAAAAGTCGACATTTCCGTCGGCCTCCTTAACGGGCCACAGAAATTTCAAAATCAGTTTTTGGAATTACATGGCGGCTTTTCTGTTGTGGACAACACAGAACTCCTCACGCGCGCGCGCGTGCGGACTTCTGTATTGTTCACAACAGAACAATCGACATTTCCGTCGGCCTCCTTAACTGGCCACAAAAATTTCAAAATCAGCTTTTGGAATTACATGGCGGCTTCCCTATTGTGGACAATACAGAACTCCTCACGCGCGCGCGTGGGGACTTCGGTACTGTTCACAATAGAAAAGTCGACATTTCCGCCGGCCTGCTTAAAGGGCCACAGAAATTTCAAATTCAGTTTTTGGAATTACATGGCGGCTTTTCTAATGTGGACAATACAGAACTCCTCACGCGCGCGCGCGCGCGGACGCGCGCGCATCGGGACTTCTGTATTGTTCACAATAGAAAAGTTGGCATTTCCGTCGGCCTCCTTAAAAGGCAACGGAAATTCCAAATTCAGCTTTTGGAATTTCAGGGCGGCTTCTCTATTGTGCAGAAGACAGAACTCCTCACGCGCGCCCGCGCGTGTGGGGACTTCTGTATTGTCCACAATAGAAAATTCGGCATTCCCGTCGGCCTCTTTAAAGGGCCACAGAAATTTCAAATTCAGTTTTTGAAATTACATGGCGGCTTTTCTATTGTGGACAATACAGAACTCCTCACGCGCGCACGCGCGCGCGTGGGGACTTCTGTATTGTCCACAATAGAAAAGTCTACATTTCCGTCGGCCTCCTTAAAGGGCAACAGAAATTTCAAATTCAGCTTTTGGACTTACATGGCGGCTTTTCTATTGTGGACAATACAGAACTCCTCACGCGCGCGCGCGTGGTGACTTCTGTATTGTCCACAATGGAAAGTCGGTGCGTCCGTCGGCCTCCTTAAAGGGCCACAGAAATTTCAAATTCAGTTTTTGGAATTACATGGTAGCTTTTCTGTTGTGGACCATCCAGAACTCCTCACGCGCGCGCCAGCGCGCGTCCGCGCGCTCTAGCTTGCAAGCCAACACGGCGTCTTCTCTATTCGGAACAATACAGAGCGCTCTATGAGACTTAGGCTGAGCGCCCGCGTGACTCCGCCAAAAGCGCGCCTCCGCTGCTGTTCCCAGGAGCCCGCCGAAGAGAAGCCAATGCACAGGACGGCAGGGTATCCTTTGCGCGCCCCGCGACCTGCCCGAACGCGACGATGAATGAACTTGCAGGGCTGGGCAAGTACAGGACACAGGAGTACCCTGCTGCGCGGGGGCGACCTCGAGTGAACGCGTCGTTGGTTCACTGGCGGTGCGGCCGCACTCAGAGGACATCGCAGAGTATACCCTTCGCCGCGGCGCCGGCGGCGCGGCGCTGAAACCGCAATCTTACATCGAAGCGAACCGAACCCCCAAATCTGAGAGGACACAAGGGTACCCTTGACCAGGGCCGCGACCTCCCCGAGGCGCGACGCGCCCAGAACGCCGCGGGCCAAGCCGCCGACACCCGCGGAAAGCACAGGACACAAGGGCACCCTTGCCCGGGGAATGCAGAGGACACGAAGCGCGATGCACAGGACACGAGAGTACCCTTGATTTGGCAGGCCCGACCTACTAATGGACTCCGACTGTATCTTGGGCATGAGCTCGATCGTGTGCAATGGCGAGGACCGCGATTGTGGACACGCAAATGCGCGTGTCACTGGGGCGTTCGGTGGGGCTCCCTATGGGGCCACGAACCGTGCGATAGATGCGCCGTGATGTGTGTGGTGCGTGGTGCGTGTGTCTGTGGTGCCGGTCGTGTGTGTGTGTGTGTCGTGTTTGTGTGGTGGTGGTTGACGGTTGGTGGTGGCGGTGGTGGTGTGTGTCGGGGGGGGGGGGGCGTGCGTGGGGGTGGCGGTGGTCGTGGTGGGTTGGTGGTGGCGGGGGTGGAGCTGGGCGGGGGTCTCTGGGTGGGTGGGCGGGCCATGGGCGGCGCAAGCGCCATGGGCGGCGCAACCGCACGTGCACGTGCCGTCATAGGCGGCCAAACGCAGTACACGTCGCTTGGAGCTCCATATGGGCCCGCGAATGGCGCGAGCAAAGGTCGCCATTTGGACTTTATGTGGAGCTCCTCATGTGGCCACGGGCCGCGTGATGGGGCGTGCCGTAATGGGCGGCACGGACGCTTGTGCGACGCCGCCTCAAGTCAAAACCCCCATGCAGCCACGGACCGTGCGAGGGGTGCGCCGCAATGGGTTGCGCGCGCGCGTGCGAACTTCGCCACTGGGGCCTTGGGTGGAACTCTTTCTGAGGCGACGGGCCGCGCGATTGAGAGCGTCGCAATGGTTGGGCAGCCTTTCGTTGAGATCCTTCTGGGGCCACGAACCGCGCGAGGGCGCGCCGCGATGGGTGGCCCAGGAGCGTGCGACCGTCGCCACGGGTGCTTTAAGTGGAGCACCATGTGGGGCCGCGAACCGCGCGATGGGGCGCGCCGTAATCGGTGGCGCGGACGCATGTCCACGTCGCCACAGGGGGCTCAGATGGAGCCCCCTATGGGGCCACGGTCCGTGCGAGGGTGCGGCATGATGCGCGGCGCGGACGCATGTAAGCGTCTCTACTGGGGCCTTGGGTGCAATTCCATAAGTGGCCATGAACCATGGGAAGGGCGCAGCGTTGTGGCGCGGATGCGGCGCACGGGACTTGTGCGTAGGCGTCGCGCGCGCGTGGCACACCGACGTGGCGCATGGACATTCGCGCACGGATGCCACGCGCGGGCGCTGCTGTGCACGGGCGCTGCGCGCGGACGCGGGGGGGGGTGGGTGGGGGGGAAGGGCGCGAACAGAGCGGGGTCGCGATGGAGTGGGGTCGGGTGGGATGAGGGGTGGCGGTAGGGGCGGGAGGGGGAGCGGCGGGGGGGCTAAAACTGCGCGATGCAGGCGCGCCGTAAAGTTCGCGTAGGATGAATGCATTAAAGCATATGGCGATCCACATCAAAATAGCAACGACGCCTTAACAGTCGCGGCAAACGAAGAAGAGCAGCGCTGGCTGTGCGTTGGACAAGGTAAGGAGGTATATTGCACTGGTACACAAGAGTTGTGATTAGTTGCAGGAGCCCGTGTAGAGCAAAGCCTGATGGGGGGAGCGGGCATTGGATATATTGGGCAAGAAATGTGCACGTGGTCTGCGCATGCGGATTGGGCGTTGAGTTGCGCTGTGCTACCGCGGTGACATTTGCGTCGTGGACGCCGCCATGGCGGCCGCGTGTGTTACGAAATCTACGCGTCGAACCCTGAAGAGACGCCCGCGTCGAACTCGGTCTTGCCGCCCTTTGCACCACCGCTACTTGTGGATAGCGTCTGGCTGGCGTTTGAATATGCCAGGGTGGGGTGGGATGAGCTGCGGGGCAGGTTTGCGGACCACGCTAATGCTACGAATCGTACGGCGCAGGATAGTTGCAGAGATGCGGTTGACCTTGATCACAGCACGTGTAGGAGTAGGGGTTGGAAAGGGCGCGGTAAGGCACGTTAGTGCAGAGTAGATTTTCAACGCTCTAAATATGCATAAAACGAAGCCAGCGTAGTGTCTAAATAACATTGGATGTAATAGAACCTAGTGCCTCCAGCGAAGATGGAGGGCAGGATCCCGTTGAGTACGACACGGGCTGGGGTAGCGCGGCGTGGAAAGCATGCGCACACAATTTGTTATAAGATCTCTCCCGGTGAGCTGCTCGTTGGCGGAAGGGGAGGAGCAGGGAACAGGAAAATCGACAAAGGTTACTTCCTGAAAAGTTGTTAACCGCGCGCCGCCGACTAGCGTGGAAAAGTGTCACGGGAGAAAAGGTATGACAGGCAACCACGACATCAAATGACGAACTGGATGTGACCGTCTGGATGGCACGTGCCACGGCGGAAGCCCCATGGAGAAAACCAACTGTGCATTTTTGACTGGGCGCCAACATGAACCAAGGAAACCTCAGAAAGGCAACTCGTGACACGTGTCACCGAGGAAACCGCTAGAGGAAAGCCAACGGTGCATTTTTGATTCTGGACGCCGCCATGATCCAAAGAAGCCTCAGAAAAGCAACGGGCGATACGTGTCACCGCGGAAACCGCTTGGAGAAAACCAAACGTAATCGTTTGATTCTCGGCGCCAACATGAGCCTGGGAATCTTCAGAAGAAAAGCAGGTGACGCGTGTCACCACGGAAACCGCTCGAGGAAAACCAATGGTACATTTTTGAATCTGGACGCCATCATGGGCCAAGGGCGCCTCAGAAGAGCAGCGGGCGACAAGCCCCCGCGGGGGAGGAGGGGGGAGGCAAAGAAGGGGGCGTGGGGAACATGAAGATATACCGTTGCCGGGTCAAAACTGACACAAGATCGGGGAGAAGGCGACAACCCAAAAATCTGCAAGGATGCCCAAGGGGCCGTGCAACGCCATTACGCGGCAAGAAACGCGCGGGGATGCGCCCGCCCAAACGAGAACATGGGCAAGGATACGGAAGGATCCCCAAGGGTACCCTTGCCTCCCCCATCCCTGCGACGCCGCCGTGCAACGGGCTTCAACCCCAAACGGCAAGGATGAATGTGCCGCCAAGGGTACCCTTGGACGGCCGAAGCAGCAGCCAAGGATGCCGGGAAAGGATGATGGCTTGACGTCTTATGGCTTGGGGCGCCTTAACCGCGTTAGTGGGCCAAATTTCCTGGTGGCACCACCTTTGATTGCACGGTGGGCGACCGCGTCCGTCGCGGTCGCGTTTCATGTTGTCTGCGGGCGGGTCCCGCCACTTGCAATTCAGAACCTGCGGCGCAGATTCCGTGACATTGCGGGTGGGTAGGATTCGTCCACCCTTGAGTCGCCTTTCACAGTTCTTGTCCTGCTCCACGACCCGCGCACCAGTGGTGGCGATGCATGCGGCCTGTAGCTGGGAGCGCGGCGAGGGCCGACAACGCAAAACAGAAGCCGACCCCGAACTGGCTACGCATGCTGGGCGTGTGTATCATTATCGCAGTGTCGCACGGGTCGAACATTGGAATGCCCCTGCACCCGTCCACTCAGCCTACCCCCCTATGACCCGCGCAATTACAAAAAATCAAGTAAAATTTTACTTGGCGTTTCAATTCTTGGGTAAATCAATTTCGTAGTGATGCAGCGGTATAAAAGATGGGACGTCGCTCCACTCCTGTTCACTGGCCAACTAGACGCCCAAAAAAGCGACCAGAACTAGCCGTATTCTGGCCGGTAGGGGTCTTTGGCATGGACGAGCGCTTCCAATGCGCAAAGCAATACAAGGACGTGCCTTGTAAGTTGCCGTGTCTGGGAGACTGCAAAAATTCCTGCAAATCTTCGATACGATCAAAGAGTCGCGCTTCAGGAAGTACGAGTCCATCCGATTATGGATTACGTAGTCTATCTATCCAAAGGTGGGATTCCACGAGTTCGAGCCAGCAGAAAACTCAGTGTACAAGCCCAGACGGGCACGAACATCAACGTAAAAATCCGGATGCGGAAAAAACAGGAAAAGTTCACCGGACGAACGAGTACAAGATGAATGCACTAAGCGTACAAGAAACGCAAAGGGCTGAACACCAGTTCAAAACAAGTGCAGAGCAAGCACACTAACCGTACAACACATGCACAACATCTGAAATGCGAGCAGTGGCATTGCACTGTAAGCTTACTCGCGTGCCCAAGTCTTCCTCGTGGCATACTCACCTCTGCGTGATGTTTGCCCTCGTGCTTCTGCTGAACTTCTCTTGTTGTTGAACTATGGTTCTGGCGCCTACCCACTCGCCAGGATCAATCTTCGAGAAACTCGGCAAACGGTGTATACACCCTGCGAAATGCTTAAGAAATCATGGGTTCAGAAATTCATAGTCTCAGAACTTGAGTAGAAGCCCAGAACTTCCATCGAAATCTTAGGATGTACATGGAAACATTAAGAATAATCGAGACTCTGGCCGAAAACTTGGGTTTTCTTAACCATCGCCTAAGGTGTATATAGATGTGCCTTCCCCCTCCAGGGGGCCCGATGATTTTTCCAGAGTCGTCGCCTGCCAAGGCCCACGAAGACCGGGCCCCGAGGCGGTGGGTATGGACACGTCCCCGCCCCGGAGGTGCGGCGGCGGCCGACTCGGCAGCGGTGCGCGGGGCGCGGCGGGGGCTCAAAGTGCATGGTCGGGGCTGATGGAAGAAAGCACTCGAAAGGACACGTATGAAGGGGAACTGGGGCACACAAACAAATACACACAAACAAAAACTATTCCCCCTATGTTCCAACTAGAACCATCGCGCGCGCTCTTCGCGCGCGCTCAGGTTCTAGCAGGCCCCAGGCCTTGACGAATTCACTGCTCCACTGAAGTAGTGGACCACAGTCCACGCATACCAATCTGCATTCCGAAAGGCCTTCGAGGAAAATTGTTGTGTAGGGGGCGGAGGCCGTATGAATCGGGTTCCCAGAAGGCCTTCTGGGAGCATGGGTTTGGGGCGTCTTGGAGAGCCTGTGGGGCGTACCGTCGTCGTCGTCGTCGTCGTCGTCGTCGTCGTCGTCGTCGTCGTCGTCGTCGTCGTCGTCGCGTTGCTACGACCAATTCCCGAACCTGACCTTGGGGGTGGCCTAACCTGGCGCAGCCCCGATTGGCAACAGACCCGACACGTCCCGTCCAAACTGAACGCCAGGTTCGCACTCGCTCAGCACGAAGGGACGGCAGCTGCGGTCGCCAGTTGTCTCGCGCCGAGTCCGTACGTTTTGCTGCGGTGACGGGCTGATTTTTGCCTCTTGAAGGCCCTCTTGGGGCCCCCTTCGGCCATCTTGAAGCCATCGCGGGCCCTCTTGGGCCTCGCTGAGGCTGTCCTGGGGCCCTCTAAGGCGTCCTCGGAACCCGGAAGTCATGTTACCGGAGAAGCTTCCAGGAACATGATTTCGAACGGGGCCCTCTCGGGCCTCCCTGAGGCCGTCTGGTTGGGCCTCCTGGGCCGGCTTCGGGGCCTCTTGGGCCGTCTCGGGGGGCTCGGTGAGCCCCACAGGCCGACCCTTTTGGGCCGTTTTGGGGCATCTTGGGGCCTCTGTGGGGTCTCTGATGGGCGCATTTTTAAGCCTTTTGGGGCCTCTTGGGGGCCTCTTGGGGGCCTATTCGGGCGGAAATCTCCATTGTCGGTTCGTGTTCCCCCTCTTTGGCACCTCTTGGGGCCGTCTTGAAGCCCTCTTGGGCCGTCTTGGGCGCCTCTTGGACCGTTTGGGCGCCCTCTTGGGCTGTCTTGGAGGCCTCTCGGGGGCCTTTTGGGCCGTCTTGGGGCGATGTTCGAGGCTTCCTCGGCAATCTTGGAAGGTCAGAAGCCCGAAAACGCGGGCAAGCAAAAAACATTGAAAAACACTATGAAATTCTATGATTCTAGCCTCTTGGGGCTCTCTTGGAAAGCCTCTCGGAGCGCCCCTGGGGTTTCTTGGGGCCCCTTGGGCCTTGATGGGGCTATCTTGAGAGTCTTGGAGCGCTCTTGGGCCATCTTGGCGGCTTCTTGCCGTCCCCAGAAGCCGTGGTGGACGCCTCCGGGGGCGCAAAAGAGCCTCCGGACGCCCGGGGGCAAAGTGGGTTACGGGGGGGGGGGGGGGAAATTCGGGAGGGTGTCCTGGCCCGGGGCCCTGGCCCCCGGTACCCTTGGTATATGATATATATATATATATATATATATATATATATATATATATATATTCTGGATTTTTGTCTTCCCCCCCACTTCCCATATTCTCCCATATTTTCTGGGGGATCGACGATTAATTGTGTCTGTGTGTTTTTCCCCTCCTGAACGTAACCCTTCCGAGGGCCACATTGCAAGAGGAATGTTGAAGGCATGGGTCGCGAAACACAGGACACCAGGGTACCCTCAACTTGGCAGGGTCGACCTACTAATCAGCCTCGACTGTACGCCCCAGTCGTCGGGTCGGCCAAGGAGGCTCGGTGTATACACTGGGGAAGTTTTTGGCCACATAATCTGAAGATCAACATTTCCTGGATCGACTGGCGACGGGAGACACTGAATCTACAAACGCATCCAACGCAACCCGACTTGCGCACAGGACGCGCGGCTGCGGCGTTTCACGGAAGCAAGACACGCGAACTAGGAGGACGACGACGAGGGCGTTCGGAGAGAGGCGACGATGGCGGCGACGAGGACGACGAAGCCGTGCTGGGCTTCACAGCGCAGATCAGCCAACGCACCCACGACGACTGCAATCCCCTCAGAGCAGGTTCGGGTCAGTGGCCAAATCTGCTCATTACGCCGGAAATGTGGCACTACACCTGGTTGTTAGCACCTCGTGCTCGTGCGCTTGGGCCAACTGTGAGTTCACCCGCCTCCTTGGCGACTGTCCGAATCATCCCGTCGTGAGGACTCGACGCTGGCGACGGCGGCGACGACGAGGACGACAAGCGCAAGAGGAAGGGGGGGCGGAGGGGGGGAGGAAGATGGGGATGAACGGGAGGAAGTAGAGGAGAAGGAGGCCTAGGAGCAGCAGGAGGACGCGGAGAAGGTGACGATAACGATAAGGCTCGACCTTCTTGTTCGGAAAAAAGTCGTGTGTACAAAATCTGGATAAACGCCTCGGCGTCCCAGGCTCTGGGCCGCTTGACCGTCTGTGCACCGAACTCCTCCGCTTGCGTCCCTGGCTACTTTGTGGGGAGCGAAGCTAGGGGGGGGCCAGCTCAATGGGCGAAACGTCGACCATGGTATCGGCGATGCATCGGCGATAGGCCACTGATAGCAAATGCGCATGTTTCTGGGAGGGGTGGGACTACAGTAGGAGCTCGACCGCAGGAAACCTTCCACAAGAAACCCAACCCTGAGATCCCAGGACGTCCATTAATTTTAGCTGTGGAAGCGTCACGCTTTCCAGAACAAAACCATCGAAACCCAAGAAACCAAAGGCATCCTGGAGGCAAGCAGGGTGTTTCTTGGCATGGGTTTCCGTTGTATCGGGCCCCAGTTGGGGAGCAACTGGCGATTCGGGGTCAACGCATCCCCCCCTGATCCTTACCCCCTGGTGGTTTCCGCGTCATGACTCTAGCTTCCAGCGGCCGTTCGGAACGATCCGGGCACCCCGGAAACGCTCTCGGCGAGGCGCAGCCGCTGGAAGGCATTCCCGAGGCTGGAAAGACGCCGAGGACCAGCGAGAACGGCCGGAAACCTCGAAGCTCCAACCTCGAAAGTTCGTCCCCCCCTGAGCCCACTCCCCCCTACCATTCATTGCCTTCGAGTACCTCCGGGTGCGACAGGGACAGAGCAGTGCGGGAGCAGCGGGAGAGCGCAGCGGCCCAGCCATCGGCGGAGACGGCGGCGGCGTGGCGGGGAGACAGCAGGGGCGGGAGAGGGCGCGGCCCTGCAGTGGAGCGCCCAAGAAGACGCGGAAGCAAGCCGAGCTCGGGGAATTCTCTGTGCACGTGCTGGGGTCATTCCTGGAGTCACTCGCTCCATGCATGCGTCATTGCTGCGTCGAAGGTCCGTCGACTTGGGTCGAACTTGAGACAAGCTCTAGGGTCAAGCTGCAGTTGAACGCAAGCGGGGCTGATCGCAACCACTTCGGCCCAATCGCATCCACTTGGGGCGGATCCCAACCAGTTGCGATCGGCCGAAGTGGTTGCGATGCATTGGGGTTGCTTACAAACTGAGTCGCTTACACACTTCTGGAATGAGTGGGCTGCCTCAGGCTCACAGATGGACTTTTGACAAAGAGGTTGCGGTCGGACCGATTGCAGACCACGAGTGATAGTAGTAGTAGTAGTAGTAGTAGTAGTAGTAGTAGTAGTAGTAGTAGTGGTAGTAGTAGTAGTAGTAGTAGTAGTAGTAATAGTAGTAGTGGTAGTGGTAGTGGTAGTGGTAGTGGTAGTGGTAGTAGTAGTAGTAGTAGTAGTAGTAGCAGTAGTAGTAGTAGTATAGTCCTAGTAGTAATCGTGATCGTAGTAGTAGTAATGGTAATCGTAAATGTAGTACTATTAGTAGTGGTCATGGTGGTAGATATAGTAGTAGCCGAAGTAATAATAATAGTAGTAGTAGTAGTCGTAGTAGTAGTAGTAGTAGTAGTAGTAGTAGTAGTGGTAGTGGTGGTAGTAGTAGTAGTAGTAGTAGTAGTGGTAGTAGTAGTAGTAGTAGTGCTAGTAGTAGTAGTAATAGTAGTAGTAGTAGTAGTAGTAGTCGCAGTAGTGGCTGTCGTAGTACCAGTAGTAGTAGTAGTAGTAGTAGTAGTAGTGGAAGTAGTATTAGTAGTGGAAGTAGTAGTAAGAGTAGTAGTAATAGTAGTAGAAAAAGCAGTAGTAATAGGTCGTAGTAAGACTACGAACAGTAATAGTAGGAGTAATGAAAGTGGTAGTAGTCGCGGTACTTATTCTGGTGGTAGTAGTAATCGTTAAAAAAGCGGACATAATACTCGTAGTCGTACCACTAGTAGTAGTAGTAGTCGTAGTAGTAGTAGTAGTAGTAGTAGTAGTAGTGCTAATGGCACTAGTAACAGCAGTAGTAGTGGTAGTAGTCGTAGTGGTGGTAGTAGTAGTAGTAGCCATCGTAGTAGTAGTATAGAAATAGTAATAGTAGTATCCGTACTAAAAGTACGAATGATGGTAGTAGTAGTAGTAGTAGTAGTAGTAGTAGCAGTAGTAGTAGTAGTAGTAGTAGAAGTAATAGTAGTAGTCGTCGAGATAGTCGTAGTGGTAGGCGTAAGAACAGTAGTAGAAGAGATAGAAAAGAAGAAGTAGTACGTAAAACTAGTAGTACTAGTAATAACCGTAGTCACCGTCGCATTAGTCGTCGTCATAATCGTCGTTGTCGTAGGAGTCGTCATAGGAGTAGTAGTAATAGCAGCAGGAGTAGTAGTACAAGTAGTAGTAGCAGTAGTAGTAGTAGTAGAAGTAGTAGGAATAGCCGTAGTAGTAGTAATGTAGTAGAGTAGTAGTAGTGGTTGTAGTAGCAGCAGTAGAAGTGCTAGTATTGGTGGTAATACTCGTGCCAGCCGTTGTTGTTGGCGTTAAAGTTGTAGTCGTAGTAGTCGTAGTACTAGTACTAGTGCTAGGAATAGTAGTAGTAGTAGTAGTAGTAGTAGCAGTAGTAGTAGCAGTCATGATGGTAGTAGTATTAGTAGTAGTAATAGTAGTAGTAGTAGTAGCAGTAGTAGTCGTAGTAGCGGTAGTAGTAGCAGTGGTGAGAGTAGTCGTAGAACTGATAATAGCCGCAGTCGTCGCAGGAGGCGTAATAGTCGTAGTTGCACTAGTCGTCGCAGTCGCCGGTGTACTAGTAAAAGCGGTAGTAGTAGCAGTAGCAGCCGTAGCTGTAGTAGCAGTAGTGAGAAGAAGAAGTAAAGACGTCGCAGGAATAGTCGTAGTCGTATTCCTCGTAATCGTGGTCGTCGTAGCGTTTGTAGTAGTAGTAGTAGTAGTAATCGCAGTCGTAGTCGTAGTAGTAGTAGTAGTCGTAGTAGTAGTCGAAGAAGTAATAGGAATAGGCGTAGTGGCAGTGGAAGAAGTAAAGAAATTCCTGGCCGTGCTAGTGGCAGCAGCCGTAAAGAGTGGTAGTAAGTGTGGTTGCGCTAGAAGTGTTGTCGGTAGTCGTACGAATAGCAACGGTATGAACAGTAATAGGCGCAGCAGTAATAGTAGCGGAAATAAAAATAGTATTAGTAGTAGTAGTAGTAGTAGTAGTAGTAGTAGTAGTAGTAACAGCAGCAGTCGTAGCATCAGTAGTAGTAGGAGAACTCGTAATAGTAGCAGCAATGGTAGTAGGAGTAGAAGTCGTAGTAGTAGTAGTAGTAGGAGTAGTAGTAGTAGTACTCCTAGTACGAATGCCAGTACCAGTACTACTACGAGTAGGAGTAGGAATAGTAGTAGTAGTAGTAGTAGTAGTAGTAGTGGTGATAAAGCTAAAACCATCATTTGTTGTTGGCGTGAAAATAGCAGTCGTAGTAGCCTCAGTACAAGTAGGTCGTACTAGTAATAATAATGGTAGTGGTAGTGGTAGTGGCAGTGGCAGTGGCAGCGGTAGTAGTAATAGTAAGAGTAGCATTACAATTCTAGTAGTAGTAGTAGTAGTAGTAGTAGTAGTAGTAGTAGTAGTACTAGTAGTAGTAATAGTAGTAGTAGTAGTGGTAGTAGTAGTAGTAATAGTAGTAGTCGTAGTAGTAGTAGTAGTAGTAGTAGTAGTAGTAGTAGTAGTAGTGGTAGTGGTAGTAGTAGTAGTAGTAGTAGTAGTAGTAGTAGTAGTAATAGTAATAGTAATAGTAATGTTAGTAGTAGTGGCGGTAGCAAAATAAGTAGCAGTAGTAGTCGTGGTAGGACGAATGATGATGATTACGATGATGGTAATGCTGCTACCGATGATGATGAGTCGGATTCTGAAGATGATGATGAGGATGATGACGAGGGTGATCGCGATGATGACGATGGTAATGATAATGGCGAGGATGGTAATGATGATGGTGATGAAGATGATCCAAACGATAACGGTGAACAAGGCCGATCAAAATGATGACCCGGTGAGCAACAGGATTCCAGAGCCAGTTTGAGAAGCTCCTCGGAAGCTCTTCATAACCTCCTCAGAAGCTCCTCGGAAGCTCCTCTGAAGCTCCTCATTAGATCCTCAGAAACTCCCCAATGTTCCTCAGAAGCTCCACGGAAGCTCTACGGGAGCTCTTCAGAAGCTCCCCAGAAGCTCCGCAGAGGCTCCTCAGAGGCTCCTCAGAAGCTATTCAGAAGCTCCTCAACAGAAGCACTTCAGAGGCTCTTCAGAAGCTATTCAGACGCTCCGCCGAAGCTCTTCACAAGCTCCTCAGAAGCTCTTCAGGGGCTCTTCAGAAGCTCTTCAGAGGCTCTGCAAAGGCTCTCCATAAGCTCTTCAGAAGCTCTTCAGAGGCTCTTCAGAAGCTTTTCAGAAGCTCTTCGGTAGCTCTTCAAATTCTCTTCAGAAGCTCTTCAGAGGCTCTTCAGCAGCTTTTCAGAAACTCTCTAGCGGCTCTTCAGAAGCTCTTCAGAAGCTCTTCACAGGCTCTTCAGAAGCTCCTCGGAAGCTCCTCCGAAGCTCATCAAAGGCTCTTCAGAAGCGATTCGGAGGCTCTTCAAAAGCTCATCAGGGCCGCTTCAGAAGCGCTAGAGAGGCGATTCAAAAGCGCTTCAGAAGCTCACCAAATGCTCTCCAGAAGCTCTTCAGAGGCTCTTCAGAGCGCTTCAGAGGCGTTTCAGAGGCGATTCAGAGGCGCTTCAGAAGCGCTTCAGGAGCTCTTCAGAAGATCATATGAGGCCCTGCAGATGCTTTTTTTTCAGATGCTCTTCAGACGCTCTTCAGAGGCTCTTCAGAGGTGTTTCAGAAGCTCTTCAGAAAACTCTTCAGAAGCTCACCGGAGGCTCTTTAGGAGCTCATCTGAAGCGCTTCAGAGGCGCTTCAGTGGCGCTGAAGCGCTTCAGAAACTCTTCAGACGCTCATCGGAGGATCTACAGAGGCTCTCCATAAGCTCCTCAGAGGCGCCTTAGAGTTGCTTCAGAGGCGCTTCAGAGACACTTCAGGGGCTCTTCAGAAGGCTGTCCAGAGGCGCTTCAGAGGCTCTTCAGACGCGCTTCAAAGGAACTTCAGAAGCTCATCAGACGCGCTTCCGGCCGGAGCTCTTCAGAGGCGTTTCAGAGGCTCTGCAGAGGCGCTTCAGAAGCTTTTTCAGAAGCTCTTCAAAGGCGCCCCATGGGCTCTTCAAAAGCTCATCAGACGCGCTTCCGAGGTTCTTCAGAGGCGCTTCAAAGGCGCTTCAGACGCGCTTCAGAGTCTTGTAGACTTGGTGTCGGACTCCTTCACGCTGCGACCGGTCCCTGTTCGGTGCTTGTACTCCGCCCGAAATAGTTCGTGAACGGCCCGAAGTGGCTGTGATCGGCCTTGTTCCCGCAGTCGACCTAGGGTCGAATTGGACTCGAGCTACTGTGGAACAGAGCCGTTGGGCCGTTAGGTGGGCCTCGAGGAGCAGCAATCCTTGATGATCGATTGGACTTTAACAGGGGATATGTCGACCCCTATCCCAGGCTTCGTGGGGTTTCCGAATGGACCAGAAATTTGGGGCCTAACCCTGGGATATACGATGGGGGGGTGTCCATTCTCGATAGGGGTGCGTCCGAATAGCCCCCTTGGGGTGTATCCCAGGGTTTTCCCATTCTTCTGAGCGGCCAGACTTTTCGGGCGAAACTCGGGGATTGGGCGAGAAACATCGCCCGCGAGACTTGAGTGGGATCCGCGTTCGTGCCTTTTTTGGGCAGCTGCAGGCCAGATCGGCGCGAGAGGCCGCGAGGCCCCCCGACCTGGCCCGAGACGGCCCAAGAGGCCCCCAGCTCCAGAAAAGGATACCCCTTCTCTGTGGAGGGGCGCCCCCGCCCCCTCCAGAAAAGTTCATCGTCACCCTCCAGCAGGATACCTCCCCCCCCTCCCCCCTCTCTGGAAGGCTACCGTGTCCTCCTCCTGAACGGCCCACGGGGGCCCAGAGACGACCCAAGAAGCCCCGAATGTGTCCAGCAGAACCCAAAAGGGCCCCAAAGAGGGGCCTAAGGGAGGCGCGGAGGAAGAGGAGGACGAACCATCAACAACTACAACTGCAATCATGCTAAGGTTGTGCGCTCTCATCCGCTCGCGTGCCATTGAACACTATATCCCACCCTCTTCGTCTTGGATCGCACCCCCTCTGGGGGCAGATCTTCCTTATCTGCCGCGCGTAATGGCTGTAGCCCCCGAAACAGGGGAAAGGAGAACGGATAGAAGGGGGAGGGAGAAGGATGGAGCACAGGATTAGCAGGAGGGGGGCAGAAAGCACGTGGCTGAACCAGACGGGCCCATCGGGCGGGTTCGACCCTAATGGTCGGGTCGGGAAGGCGGGCCCAAGCGGCCAGGTCCAGCAGGCGGGTTGCTGAAGCGTGAGAAATACATGACTCGCGAAGAAATCTCGAGCGATAGCTCGATTCCCAAGTAAACCGTGAAAAAGTAAAAGCAAGAGCGTGATTCCTGAGCGTCGAGGGCGCAGCGTCTAAATGGATTACGGGGAAGTCCCACGCGAGAGTGCGATTTCTACATATTTTGTGAAGGAATCCCGCGCGAGAGCGCGATGTTTGAGTACATTGTGAGGAAGTATCAGGCTGGAGCCGTTGTTGTAACTTGGGGGCCAGGGGCCCAATTTAATGACACCCCGCATTCCCCTACAACAAACAAGGTGCAAAAGCCGGGAGAAACACTGTGATTGAACAGTGCAACGCTTACCGGGCAGGGGGGACCAACAACAATTATCCGGTCGAAATGAGAATTCACCAACCAACAACTACAGCAGCAACAACAATGACAATAACAACAGCATAAACAACAGCACCAACAACAACAACAACAACAGCACCACAAACAACAACAACAACAACAACAACAACAACAACAACAACAACAACAACAACGCAAGGACACTCTCTCAGGCCACCCCGGCGGGGCCCGTGGGAGTGTCCTCGCCCCCGGGGCGAGCGCACTGCCCCAGGCCACACGTTGCAGTTGTTGCCCCGGGAGGGGGGGGGGGGAGCAACGGGCAACACCTCTGTCATACGCTAACGTAAATCTATATGTGTTTCCGACTCTCCGTTGGCTCCCTATAGGCTTCCTATGGAATCCCGTAGGGCCCTGTAGGGATCCTATAGGATCCCTATAGGGTTCCGATGGAATCCTGCAGGGCCCTGTGAGGATCCTATAAGATCCCTATAGGGTTCCGATGGAATCCTGTAGGACCCTGTAATGATCCTATGGGATCCCTATAGGGTTCCTATGGAATCGTGCAGGCCCCTGTGCGGATCCTACAAGATCCTTATAGGGTTCCGATGGAAGCCTGTAGGACCCTGTAAGGATCCGATAAGATCCCTATAGGGTTCCGATGGAATCCCGTAGGACCCTGTAGGGATCCTATAAGACCCCCCCCGGATTCCCATAGGGATCGTCTGGAATCCTGTAGTATTACAATCGGAGTCCTAGAGGATTCCTATAGGATTGCGATAGGGTTGCTAGAGATCCCATCGGAATCCAATAGTATTACAATCGGATTCTTATGGAATCCTGTAGGACCCTGTAGGGATCCTATCGGATCCCTATAGGGTTCCTATGGGATCCTGTAGGTCACTGAGGGGATCCTATATGATCCCAATAGGGTTCCGATGGAAACATGCAGGACCCTGTAAGGATCCTATAAGATCCCTATAGGGTTCCGATGGAATCCCGTAGGACCCTGTAGGGGTCCTATAAGTCCCCCCATCGGATCCATATAGGGTTGCTATGGAATCCTGTCGTATTACAAAAGGAGGCCTATAGGATTGCGAGAGGGTTGTTAGGGATTCCATCGGGTTCCAATAGTATTACAATCGGATTCCTATGGAATCCTGTAGGACCCTGTAAGGATCCTATAGGATCCCTATAGGGTTCCTATGGAATCGTGCAGGACACTGAAGGGATCCTATAAGACCCCCATAGGGATCCGATGGAATCCTGTAGGACCCTGTAAGGATCCGATAAGATCCCTATAGGGTTCCGATGGAATCACGCTGGACCCAACAGGGATCCTATGAGACCTCCCTCGGATTCCTATAGGTTTGCTAGTATTACAATCGGATTCCTAGAGGCTTCCTATAGGATTGCGATAGGGTTGCCAGGGGTTCCACCGGATTCCAATAGTATTACAATCGGATTCCTGTGGAATCCTGTAGGACCCTGTAGGGATCCTCTAGGCTTCCTATAGGGTTCCCATGGGAACCTGTAGGACACTGAAGAGATCCTATAGGGGCCAAAAAAGACCCCAATTGGATTCCTATTGGGATCTGATGGAATCCTGCTGGCCCCTGTAAGGATCCTGTAAGACCCCCAGCCGGATTCCTATTGGCATCCTATGGAACCCTGTAGGACCCTGTAGGGATCCTATAGGCTTCCAATATAGGAGCCCCCTAGGATTCCAACGGAATTCCTATGGAATCCTGTTGGACCCTGTAGGGACCTTATGGGTTTCCAATGCGATTCCAATAGGATTCCGATGGAATCCTGTAGGGCCCTGTAGGGATCCGATACAATCTCCAATCGGATTCCAATCGGATTCCTATGGGATCCTGTAGGACCCTCTAGGGACCCCATGGGATTCAATAGGATTCCAATAGCATTCCGATGGAATGCTGTAGGACCCTGCAGACCCCCGCAGCGGCCTGGCGAGGCCTCGTGGCGTTGCTCGGACCAGGGGCCCTGCAGGGCCCGTGCGTGGCCCCGTGGTGTTGCTCGGGGGGGCGGGGGTCGAGCAACGGGCCTCCAGTAGTGTCCTCGCGAACAACAACAACAACAACAACAACAATCATTTAAGACTGGGGACACTCCGTTCTCACCAGTGCCAGGGTTTTCATAGGAGGCGGGCAATACCCCCACTTTGTGGGGGGGCCGGTTCAAGCTCTACCAAATTTCCAAACGACTCTTCGCCACCACCCACACCCAGCTTCCCGCCCTATGACGTTCGGACACCTCACTTCGTGGCCTGCGGACGACCTTGGCTACTACACTGGCGCATGGGTACAATGACTTGTTGTGGTAACATTTTCTGTAAGCTAGCTTAGTATACGACTTTTCCCCCTGCAATTGAAGATTTCGGCGTGCGCGCGCGAAGAAAAAACGAATGTGACCCATATGGTATTATTCGACAGGGATGATGGCCCTGGCATGCGCGCAACCGTTGTCGCAGAAGTTCGAAAAAGTTGCTCGCAAAAGCCCGTTTGACAGAAATGTTTAAAAAGTGTTGGGTTTCCTACGAATCCGCAAGAGCGCGCGGGATGAGATTTTGACAATTTTTTTTGTTGAAAAACCATTGGTTTTTTGATGTTTTTATGTTAAAATCGCTGCGAACACTAAGGTTTTGGAAGGATTTCGTCTTGCGCGCGCGAATGTCCACTTTACCTTATTTTTTGCAAGGGATTCTTGAAATTTGATTATATTAGAACAAGAAATGTCATTTTCTATTGTTTTTTGCAAGGGAAAGCGGATTACAACAAAACAACCGGATCCTGTACACACCCTCTTTTCTGAGGCTTCCTCACGAAAATGATGAAAATGTAGCTGCGGCCTAGGCGGCGCAGGGGGGGCGCGCACCAGGGGGCCCAACAATAATTATTCTTTAGAATAAATAATGTTCAACAACAACAACAACAACACAACACCAACAACAACAACAACAACAACAACAACAACACCAACACCAACAACAACAACAACAACAACAGCATCAACAACAACAACAACAATTACAACCACAACTACTACTACTACTACGACTACTACTACGACTACTACTACTACTACTACTACTACTACTACTACTACTACTACTACGACTACTACTACTACTACTACTACTACCACTACTACCAGTACTACCACTACTACCAGTACTACCACTACTACCACTACCACCACAACAACACCACAAGGACGACACTGTACCTGGAGCCCCGTTGCACGGGGACTGAGGTCATTTGTTGCCCAACAACAATTACTCCGACGGAAGAACCCCACATAAGAATCCTCTGGGCGAATCTGGAAAAAAAAACCATCACCGTCGTCCTCGTGGTTGGTGAGGCGTCCTGGCTGTCTATTCTGCGTATATTTCCTGTCGCCTTGGCGCGGGCCCCCCTTCCACTACTTACGTTGTCCCCATCCTCGCCCCCCTGTTTGTTCCGCGCCCCGCCACCTCCTCCCCTTCCTGTTGCATGAGCGCGCATGTCGATGTTCCTCGGCGCCGTCGCCGCCACGGCCAGCACAGGCGCGTTCTCTACTGGTCACGTCGCGCAGCCGTTGGGACAACCCCGCGGGCCAGGCTGTCGGGACAACCCCGCGAGCCGTTGGCGCGCAAGACCAAGCCGTTGGGACAACCCCGCGGACTTCGAGGAGGCGCAGCCGCGCTCAGGCGGAAGGCAGCACGAAGCCCAGCTCTGCCACGAGCTGCTTCGCCTCCGCCCTGGACAAAACCGCCTGAGACTTCCTCCATATTCAGGCTTGAGGAGCCCAAAAGTGACGACAGTTACAGGGTTCCGATGACCCGCTCGGATTACCAACATGATCTGCGGGCCCCATAGGGAGGGAGCTCCCGCCTGAGACTTCCTCACAATTCACTCAGAGACGAGGCTCCCGCCTGAGACTTCCTCCAATTCAGGCTTGAGGAGCCCAAAAGTGACGACAGTTACAGGGTTTCCGATGACCCGCTCGGATTACCAACATGATCTGCGGGCCCCATAGGGAGGGGGCTCCCGCCTGAGCCTTCCTCAGAATTCACTCACAGACGAGGCTCCCGCCTGAGACTTCCTCCAAATTCAGGCTTGAGGAGCCCAAAAGTGACGACAGTTACAGGGTTCCGATGACCCGCTCGGATTACCAACATGATCTGCGGGCCCATAGGGAGGGAGCTCCCGCCTGAGACTTCCTCCCAATTCACTCACAGACGAGGCTCCCGCCTGAGACTTCCTCCATTTTCAGGCTTGACGAGCCCAAAAGTGACGACAGTTACAGGTTTCCGATGACCCGCTCGGATTACCAACATGATCTGCGGGCCCCATAGGGAGGGGGCTCCCGCCTGAGACTTCCTCACAATTTACTCAACGATGATGAGGATGAGGATGATGAGTGGTGGTGAAGATGAGTGGTGAAGAGGATGATGATTGATTGTGAGTGGTGGTGGCGATGATGATGTTTGAATGAGGATGATGCCGATGCCGATGATGATGATGATGTTCATGAGCGTGTGGAGAGTGCGAGTGATGATGATGATGAGTATGTGAGTGACTAAGCATGTGAGAGAGCATCATCGATGATGCTGATGAGGTTGATGATGAGAGAGTGTGAGTGAGTGTGAGTGTGTGTGTGTGTTCCTGTTCCTGCGCGGGGTGTCCAGAGAAAACAAGAACCCCACTTTGGATGTGGGGAACAAGAACAACAACAACTAAAATCAATCAGGCAGCGCTACGGGAAGGGGCAAACAGCACACACGAAATCGGAAGCCCCACATATCCTCTTCTAGGGGTAGACGGAAACGCGTAAGCCTCTTGAGCAACACGGTATGGTTCACATGTGGTGATCTGAAAAGCGCGTGTCCAGAGGAACTCTTGCAAACCACAACATACTGAGCGCGTGAGGGCTGCGCCGCGCGCGCAGGTCAGACACTCCCAACAGCGACAAATGGCCTGGCCAAATCAAACCAGAACGACACACACACACATCTATATACATATATACATATATATATATATACATATAGATAAACATCTATATATATATATATATATATACATACATACATCTGTATATACAGACGCCGCCGGCACCTCAACCAACACGTGGGCCAGCGCCAACATCAACAGCAGACAAGCACAGGTATCAAGCCGCCCCGTCGGACAACAGCGTTCGGGCCACACGCGCGCGCATGCCGAAACAGCGTTCAAAAGACCGCCGGGAGCCCGCCAGCCTCCGTCAAACAAGACCCTGCGGGCCACGCGCGCCCACCGCCGCGCGCACACGCCGAAATCATGCCCAAGATCATGGTTCTCGAACCGCCTCAGCACAGAAGTGGTCAAACGTATACGACAACCAAATGGGCATCAAACCAATTACGGTACGGGGTTACATTTCTGCGGGCGCGGGGTTCCGCATCACTCATCAGCACAGGCAGTGGCATTATCGTCAGCGTCACCATTGCCACCGGACTCGTCGGCATCATCACCATCATCGTCAGCATCACCACGGCCATCGTCGTGATTGTCGATGTCGGCGCGCCTCGTCAGATGGCTAAGCGCGAGCACTTCATTATCACCTTCACCAACACCATCCTCAACATCATCGAAAGCGTCACCGCCGCCACCGTCATCACTATCACCATGAATACCATCAGCATCACCATCGTCGTTGTGGATGTCTCCATCGTCATCATGAAAGTCATCATCATCATCATCATCATCATCAGCATCATCATCATCATTATCATCATCAGCATCATCATCATCAGCATCATCATCATCATTGTCATCGTCATCGTCGCTGTCACGGTTCAGTTAAGTTCTGCAGCTCGTTGCGGGTGGGCGTGAGGGATGCTTGCTCGATAAATGAAGGTTGTCACGCGCAAATGCAGGCTGGTGAAGTGCACGGCATCTGGTGCACCGTACAAATTGCACTCCACAGATCGCACCTCATGAATTGCTCCCCACACATGTCCCCCATTAGTTGTACAGAGAAACTTGCTATGTTTGATTTCGATGCAGATGCAGAAGTGTCACAGTACACGGATGCGCAGCGAGAGGAAATCAGACGACAGGCACACAAGGCATTAAGCCTTGGAGGTTTCAAACTCTCGCAGCTCTGCCTGGAAAGACTATATGGAAAGGCATCACTGACCATGCCTTGTAGAATAGAGCATTCCTGTATAATACTCTCGGCTATACAAGCGCGAAGACCATGGCTTCAGCAGAAGGAGCTATCTACGTACATGCAACGGGTAAGCGAGGCCGACAGTCACAGCAAGCACGACCTAAATCACAATGCAAGCGCCAGGCGGCATACAAATGTAATGCCGGGGGCGACTGAGCAAGGTTGGAGCCGACGAATCAGCACAGAAAATCACAGCACCCCGGCGCCAGTGTTGTTCTCCTCCACGTCGGGCTGGCCGATCTCCGTGGCCTGCACGCCGGGCACCGCGTCCCAGGGATCCGCCACCTTGCTCGCGACGACCTCCCTGGCGCGGCGGGCGCGCAGGCGCTTCCGCCAGAGCAGGACTCCGAGCACCGCCCCGAGCAGCACGGCGGTGGCCGCGGCGGTGGCCGCGGCGGCGGCGAGCACGAGGGAGCGCAGGAGGTTGCCCGCCGCGGCCTCCCTTTCCGCCTCGGAGGGCTCCAGGTACTCGTAGGCCAGCTCGTAGGGGTCCGAGCCTTCGCCCATGCTGAGGTCCGGGTCGACGTCCACGGGGCCGGAGAGCTGCTCCACGGACACCACCTGCAGCTGCAGCAGCCCAGAAGCGGCGGGCGCCTCCGTCAGCAGCGCCCCCAGCAGGGGCTCGCCCACGTCGGCGGACACCCGCCGGGTGGTCACGGACACCTGCAGCACCAGCACGCGCGCCTCCTGCTCCAGGCGCCTTGCTGCCGCCTCGGCCCACTGCATGGACACGGCCGTGACCTCCTGGAACGGCACGTCCAGCAGCCCCGCCGCCCTCAGGCGGACCGTGTGCAGGGTCTCGTTGGCCGCGTCCGCCCCGCACAGGTCGGAGCAGTGCACCCCGAGCTCCCACTCCGCCTGGAAGCTGGCGGCCACGTCGAGGACCTCCGCCCGCACGCACTGCCCGTGGGCCACGGCCTCGCCGTCAGCGCACTCGTCGACGCACTCGTCCTCGTGGTGCGAGTAGTACTGGTTCTCCAAGAAGCAGCCGTAGACGGGGGAGTATGTCAGCGCATCGAGGTCCAGGGCCTCCTTGGCGGCCTCTATCATCTGCGACAGCTCTGGTGACTGCGGTTCCGTCGTCACGGTAGCCGCGGTCGTGGTGACCCCTCCCAGCTCCTGCGAGATCTCTTCTGAGTCGTCTTGGTCCTGGTGGTGAATCGCGTGGACGTATGCGTAGGGATGGGGGATGTCGTACGCCACCGCGTCGGTCGGGTCGGTCTGGCCCGCCTCGTACGCCCTCGCGGAGGCCACCTGGATCCGGGAGTCCTGCGACTTGGTGGAGACCCACTGCTCGCCGATGCCAAACAGCAGGGTGTCCTGGTGCATCACGACGCTGTCGCCCGATTCGCTGTAGCACACCCGCAGGTAGGCGTGGGGCATCGTGAGATAAGGGTGGATGATGTAGATAGACGGGTCCCGAATCCGGATCGTGGCGAAGCCGGAATCGTTGACGGGCACGTTGCCCCCGTTGAACGCGGCATCGTCGTACTTTGGGAAGGAGTTGACGAATCCGCGGTAGATCGACGCGTTCAGGTGGCTCTCGAGAGGGTCGTAAGACCGCAGGGATTCGTAGGGGGCCCAGAACGTCAAGTGCACTGGTTTGTCCTGCTTAGCAATAAATGGACCCCTAACCCTTTGGGAGGGAGCCGAAGTTAGGACGGCCAAGCTCATTAGGGATGGGGGGTCTTTTCTGTGCAGAGTACCAAGCCAAATCAACCAGATCCATTATCCCTCATGCAAAGACGGGGGCCGAAGTGAGGCCACGTCTTCACTGTGCTAGTAGGGTTAGGGGTTAGGGGTTCTTCTATTCTCGGTGATGTCCAAGGTTGAGGCGGGCAGGTTGCCGAGGACGACCTCCACGTCGGCATCCTCGGGGCCCTCGGAGAGTCTGCTGCTGCAGGTCTCCCCGCCCTCCAGGTAGCAGCCGAAGCCGTCGTGCGGATACGCCCTCTCCTGCAGGCGGTGACACCCGAACCCTCCACGTCAATTGGCAGAAGTAGGTAAAACTATTGAGCAGGTTGGATCCAGGCCCTACCAGAGCACAACAGAACACAGCAAAAGCAGACCGGTTCTTGAAGCGGGAAGGTGCTGGAAGTAGTTTGGGATCTGGGAAATTCAAACATACTGACTTTCAACGACCGACATGTACCCCCCACCAACCATCGGGCCTTCTGAATCTATGGGAAGCGGGGGCTGGCTTCGGATTCTGCCACGTGCTGCACGAACTCCGAAACCTGACCCCGCCGCTCAGCAAGCTGCCTAAATCGCTGATCTATGAAGGGGCCAGAGGACACACAAATAAATACACACAAATAACAGGATTCCCCATATTTTCCCATATGTTTTGGGTTTCTGTCTTCCCCCCCACTTCCCATATTTCCCTATATTGTTTGGGGAGTCGGCGATTAATTGTGTCTTTGTGCTTTTTCCCTCCTGAATCTCGAGGAACCAGAAAACTGCATAAGCGAACCTTCCTGAGCTCCGCGCGCTTCCTCGATCGGCGCTGAAACCCCCCTCCCCGGCGCGCGGAGCGCGCGCCGGAGGCGCCGCCGGTGGGGGGGGGGGGGCCCGGCGCCGATGCGAAAAATGCACGCGGAGCTCCAGATCTCTATCCGAAGTTTTCTGCTCACGATGATCGGCAAGGAGGAGGAGGAGGAGGGAGGAGGAGGAGGAGGAGGAGGAGGAGGAGGAGGAGGAGGAGGGAGGAGGGAGGGAGTATATATATATATATATATATATATAGCGAGCGATCATGATGATCAAGGACAAAGGAAAAGGGCCAACCTCAATGGCAACTATGCCATCGAGGTTGGCGGGGGGAACAGAGGAGGCGGAGGAGGGCGCGCGGGCGGGGGGAGAGAGGCGGGGCGGCGCCTGTTGGCGGCCACGGCCGCGTGGAAGTCGGCCGCGACCGCGGCAGACCCGAACGGCGCCGCGCGCCGAGCACGCGGGGCCGCACTCGCCGCTCTCTCTCTCTCTCCCTCCCCACTATTCGCGCTAGCCCTCTCCCTCCGCTCCTTCCCCCAAACCAAACTCCCAGGGACCTTGCCCTGGGCGATCCTGGACAGGTTTTGGGCCCCCGCCTTCTCGAGGCGGCCCGAGCAGACCTTACCCAGGTCCCTCAAATGCTGGGTCGAATAAGACCCACAAGTCAAACACCACAGCACATTCGCCACGGGCCAAAACGCCAAGGCGTGGGAAGGGTCCACAAGCCGACTACGAACACACACAGCAGCCGTCGGTCGATAGACCGCACCAGACCATTCCATAGGAGTACACTGCGAATTCAAAAACGATGTCAGGTCACGGGCGGTTGAAGAGCAACCGCATCTCTGGCACTGGGCGAAGTCCCCCCACAGCATGGGGCAATTATGAGAGGACCTCACCGCCGCAGCACGAAGGAGCTGGCGGGCCGATCTCCGAGCCTTCTCCTTAGGGGGTCGGGGAGGGCGTCCGCCCTCACGCTCCAAAACATCTGACATCACAGCAAGCAAGTGATTCTGTACCTTCCGAGCTAACCCATCAGCGAATCTGACGGGAGCCGAGACAGCAAATGGGACCTGAACCTGCTGGGCGAAGTGGCTCGCAACCGCATCGGCCACCGCATTCGCCAGCACGACGCCAGGGTTTAATCCAAGGCGCACGGCCTCCTCAACCTTGAGGTGACTCGGAATCAGAATGAGAACCACATCCCCAAGACGATCCAGAGCGCTCTGGACACGCCACCAGAGATCAACATGAGTCTGAATTCGCTGCAAAAGGCCAGCCTTGATGCGAGCAAATCCCCTCGCAACATAGGCCGAATCCGCGACGTATCCAAGACACGCCTGGGGGTGAGCTCCTTCCAAAAACGCAAGAAGGGCCCAAAGCTCCCCACGATTCACAGACTGCTTACCAGAGATCCCGCCTCCAGAGAGAAACTGAATGTCGGCATCCGACACAAGTGGGGGCAGGGTTAAAACATCATGGCCAAAAACCGCGACGCCCCATGACACCCGCCTGAGACGCTTGTCCTTCGTAAACTCCCCACCACTCGCATCCCCCGCGCCCCAGATGCGAGTTCCCCCCCGAGGCCCAGGAAACACACCAGCGGCACAGAGGATGGGGTCGTCGGGAGGCGGAGGGACGGACGTCCACTCACGGGGCACGAGACCGCGAAGCCAGAAACATGGGAGTTCGGCAGCCACCGAGGCGGCCTTACGCGCGAACCCATCGTCCACTTCCTGAAATTCACTGTTGCACTGGCATTCCCAGAAACGATGGACGTCCGTTCCAGGGGCCGAGTTGCAACGGGGACAGGTGAGCTCACACTCTCCCCCAGAGGCCTGAATACGGCCCCTCGTCCAGACGGCCCCAGTGAGGACAGCCCTGAGCAAGCCCGCCTTCTGAGGCGACTTCCTACGCAAGGACGCAAGGTGCCGCCAAGCAACCTTGAGGTCGACGCCAGATGCAAGACCCCCTCCATTGCGGAACTCGGCGGCAGCAGACCATAAACGTGCCTCAATGCTACGGCCCACTTCCTTTTAAAAATCCGACGTCATATAAGCCTGGGAGCGAAGCTCATCGGGAACGGCGAAGACATCACCCCCAGGAGCAACCCAAGACCAAGGCCCATCGAGCTTCCATCCCAGAGCCGTCATGGTAGCGACCACAGCTGACACAGGTCCTTTTATATTGTGCCACCTGCGCTGGGGGCCCAAGCAATCGATCCTCTCGACCGTGGCAGACCAACAAGCACGCATGCGGTCCACTCCTTTTTTCAGGCAACGCAGCGACGATCTGAAACCAGGACTCCAAAAGCTGAAACACCGTGGTGAAGGCAGGGTCCTTTTTCCGAACTTCCAAGGCCAGCAGGGTCGTGAGACACCGCCCCGCCTGGCCTCGAATTAAGCTGCTGGCTAGGGCCCGTCGCCATTGCTGGAGGACCGAGGGCGCGACCCCAAAGACCTTCCAGGCGTAAGAAGCCTGCGGCAAAGCCCCAGTGAGGATCAAACGCGCCCCGATCTTGCGAGGGGCCACAGCAGCTAACTTATGGATACGACACGCCCTACGAGTGGCTTGCCCGAGACGCTTCGAGTGGCGGGGCTTGGCGACAGAAACGCCACTGCCCCTTTCAATGCCCAGATCCGCCGCAACCGAGGCCACCTCGACCTGGATGCCTTTCGATCCTAGGCCAGCTTGGATAGCACCCGCCACCGAAAGCTCAGACGCCACGATAGTCGACTTGCTGGCAATCCTCAGCTGCTCCTGTTCGCAGCCCGAGGCAAAAACAGCCCCAGCTTGGATTAATTCACGAATGACATCTCGCTTGAGACCTTCCGCACGCTGGGTGACGTCATCGATCCACGTACGGAGGGAAACAAGGGCACTGCTGGCACACGCACGTTCACAAATCTCGAACATTTGGCATTTCGAGAAATCGGGAGCCCTACGAGCTCCAGCCACAAGCCCACCATGCGGAATGATAGGCGGAGCGAAAACCCCCTCGCCCCTCAAAAGCCGAGGCCCCATGTGAAGAATACCCTCCAAGGCTAGGGGATGCGGGGGAAAATCAAGATGGATCGCATGGTCGACCACGCGATCTCACCGGATAGTGTCATAGAACGCTTCCACATCCCACAACACTGAGGCAGAGCAATACTCAGGCAGGACTGAGGCAAGCGCAGCCTCGTCAGCATAACACCTGAGCAGAGCCTCTCGTAGAGCGCTGTTGCCTCGAACTGCGGCGTCCCAAGGGCCAGAGCGAGCCGCAGCCCGCACTTCCGCAGGGCGAGACCGCATGCGGCTCCACAAACGACCCAGCCAGGTAAGCAAGCCTATGGCGCGATCCTTGCGCACATCAGGTTTGCGAAGCAGAACAACGATAGCGGTGAGCCACTGCCAAGGCCAAGCAACCTTGGCCTCGATCAAGTGAAACAGATCGAGCAGCGCACGGCGGCCAGACTCAGGCAGCCACCAGACGTCACGCTGGCCGACCGACTCGATGCCGCGCGCCTTGCGAGGCGGCACAGCGCGAAGCGCCTCCTCCAGCTGCTCCAGAGTGAGGGGCTCCAGCTCGTCCTGAAGCGCCAGCCTCCGAGCCCGCTGCAGCACGCGGAGCGCCTGGTCGTCGACGACGTCGGATGGCGTCCATATCGCACTCCACAGCGCCGCATTGGCCTCCATCACATAAGCCGCATCAAAAGAAGTGTCGCCGTGCACTCTGACCTCGCTGACCTCGGCCGTGGGGTCCCGTACAAACCGATGCAGAGCGCCACATCCCAGAACAGCCTGCTGCTGGACCCAATCGCGAAAAGCGTGGTGACGCTGCCGAGCGACAGCGCGCTGGGCCTGGTCCGAGGCCCTGCGCGCCCCAGCAGCGAAAGCCGCCAACGACTCCGAGGTCGCCCCATCCAAAGTTCGCAGACCACGAAGCCATCCATCACGACGACGGGCAGGCAGGGGAACGATCTGCGTAGACGGGATGGAGCCAGCCAGCTGCGTAAGCTGGTCGCGAAGATGCCGTGCCCGAGGGAGATTGCGCTTGTCCCCCTTCTGGCCCACCAACTCATCCAACAGGTTAGCCACAGAGGCCCACCAGCGAGCGCTAGGATCAGCGACAGCAGGGTAAGGCTTGCTCCCAGCATACACTCCCAACTGAGGGCCTCGCAAGGAATCACGACCACGGTACCGCCTCCTCGCCAAGGGGTCCACCTTATACAACTCAAGATAATACAACTCCATGGTTGAGACCCAAGACGCGAAAACATCCCCAAGGTCATGAGCTTCCTCCTCGGCCGCCTGAAACGCCAAAGACTGCTGAACAAAATCAGGAACGGGTCGACGCGAAACTGAGGGCGCCACCTGCTGCCACAACAGATCCTTCGCCTCCGACGACCACTCCGACTGAATCGGGGCATACGTGTCCACTTCCGAATCAGAGACGGCCACCTGCACATCATCATCATCATCAGGGACGTCCGTGTCCTCACCGTCCGTGAAAACCCCGTCCTCCTCCTCGTCAAAAAGGGCATAATGCAGCGGGGGCGGGCTCTTGATGACCAGCTTGCGCCTCGGCCCCCAAGACGGTGGAGCGGGCATGACACCCAAGGGTTGAACCTCTCGATCCGCCTGCTGCTCCGCTTTCTTCCGCGAGCGCTTGCTATCAGGATCAGCACACAGCTTAGGCCGAGCAGGGTGTGGGAAAGCTCGCGGCAACCTCATGAGCCACGCTCTGGCACGGCAGGCGTCGAAGTTGAGGCTGAGCTGAAGCCCATAATGGGCCTTGCCCGCCCCCTCCACCGCCTGAAAGTCCGCCAAGAGAGACTCGACCCACGGCATTGCATGCGGAGAAGCCACGATATAATCCAACATGCGCCCTGAGCCCAACGTGCACGTGTACTCGGTGTTGGACGGAACGATCACACTGCCATTCACAAGATCCAACCAACCCGTACCTGCTAACTCTTTCGGGGTCATATTCCAATCACCGATGGCGAGCCACGGCCCCTGAACCGTCGAGACCAAAGTGCCCACGTTAGCGAGCTTGGAAGCGTTAGCCTTCGGCCCGATCGAAGAGGTCATGTACACGCCAACGATCAACAAGAACTGGCCCTGGGCCCGTAGCTGCATAGCCACCATATCACGAAAGTCGATGCCTGGCAGGGCCTCTGGACGCCGATCCAGATCACGAAGCCCGACCTGGTCCGATGGCGACGACGCCAAATGCCGCATCGACTGAACCTTGTACTTCTTCAAAGCGCCCATGGTGATGCCACCTGCTCGAAACTTACCATTCTGCTCGTAAGCGGCAGACAACATGCCGATGTAACCTGCCTTGCGCCAATCATGCAACAACTCGTACGATCCAGCCTCAGGAACATGAGTCTCAGGAAACACGAGGATATCAGCGGCACGACCTCGACGCACAGATCGCGCAGCAGGTCCCCATCCACCCAAGTTCCGCATGTACAGCGCACGGCGGGTCACGACTGCATCGGATCCGACCTGGCCCCCGAGAAGGCGCTCCCCCCCTTTAACCCCTTGGAGACCGCTCGGAGAGCGGCGGGGGGGGCCTGCGGTTGCCAGGTCTGTACACGAACTGGAAGTCCCAGACGACGAAGCCACCACTGCCGCGGGGCCACCGAGAACGCACGCCTCCCCCCCTTCAGCGGCCCCCACAGTCGACACCGTCGACTGCGGACAGGGCTCACGCCCACGCGCTGCAACGAAAGGGGGTGAGGGGGTCCCAGTGGCCAGAGCATCCGCAGCAGCGCCAGCACTTGTAGGGGCCGATCTCGTACTCGTAGCTGGCGGGCATGCCCCTCGACCATCAGGCCCGCCGCGATCGAGGGGATCCGAGCGGCTAAAGGCTCGGCGGCCCAGCCGTAGCCGCCGCCGAGCGCGCCGTCGCCAGCAGCGCCTCCGCGTCCGCCTTGAGCTTGCTCTCGAGAGCCGCCAGGCGCGCCGCCTCCACAGCGTCGGGCTCGCCCCCGTCGCCCGCAGAGCCGCCTGCAGCCGAGCTGGCGGCCGCGCCCGAGCCCGCCTGGTTGGCCGAGGCCGCCGCAGGCGCAGGACCAGCGCCCGTCGCCTCCGCCGCCTGAGGTGGCCCAGGCGAATGCTCCCTGCGCCGCTTGGCGACCTTCTCGCGCATCGCCGACAGGTTGTCGCGATGCTCCTTGAGCTTCTCGTGAGCCTCACCGAACGTGGCTCGCAAGGTGTGCATCAGCGCATCCATGACAGCCTTTTTCCGACGATCCAGCTCTTCCATATCCTTTTGCTCGATGAGACCATCCTCATTGTCGAACTCAGCACCAAGAGAGATGGAGAACAGCGAGTCGTCCACCGACTGCGCCGACAACAGCGCCGACAAATCGATGGTGTTGCTCGCCTGACCGCCACCGCCCGCAGCCGTCGGCACCATGGAGCGAAAAAGAGTGGCCCTCTCCGCCTCAGCCTGTGCCAACGTCTGCGCAGCATCCTGGAGCGTCGTCTTACACTTTTCCAATTCCCTGGACAACTTCAACTGCTGAGATTGGGCCTTGTCGAAAGCCGACTGAGCCCGTTGCACCTTCGACGCCGCCGCCGTCACCTGCTGCGTGATCGGTAGCGCCGTGTCCGCCTTCTTGCCAGCAGCCCGCGTAGCATCCAGCAGCGCCTGGGCCGCCTTCGCCTGCTCGGTGCCGCCGCGCTCCTTGAGGACCGCCTCCAGCTGCGCCTCCAAAGCGCCCAGGTCCTTCCCCTTGCCCTTGCCCTTGCCAGGTTTGGGCCCGCCACCGCCCACGTCGGCCTCGGGCGGCGGAAGGTTGCTGAAGGGCGCCCCGCAGAGGCAAGTGTTCTTATACATCGCCAACTTACTCGTCCAGGCCCAGCGCGGACACGCCGAGCACTTCACCTTGGTGTCCTGAGCCTGGGGAGACTCACGCTGGTGCCGCACAGCCCCAGGCAGGGGCGGCGGCGGCGGCACATACCACGGCTGAGGCACATGCCATGGCGCCCACCCGATGCCGCTCCCCCGCGGCGCGGCCTGCTGAGGCCCAGGACGGAGCGGGAGCGGCGGCCATGGGTCCCCAGGCTGCACCTCCTGCTGCTTCTTCGCGATGCGAGAGCGCTTGCTCTTACCCATCGTTTTTTCTACCGACTATTTGTGATCTGGATCCCGTCTCGAGGACTGTCGATCCCAGCCGAAATCGCGTGGAGATTGTCGGAGGCCACAAAAGCCCGTGGTGCACCTCAGCACCTCGGGCGGTCGGGGCCCAAACGGCTGGGAGGAGGGAGGGAGGAGGAGGAGGAGGAGGGAGGAGG
>CAUYUJ010002836.1:430356-453056 GCA_963575745.1 Prorocentrum cordatum | reverse complement strand
TGGGCCCCCCAAGAAGCCAAAATCCTTCCAAAACCTAGGTACAATCATTGTTTTTTGCTTTCTCGCCTTTTCGCTCTTGGAGCCGTCTTGGGCCATCTTGGGATTCTCTTGGGGCCTCTTGGGAGTCTCTTGGGAGCCTCTTGGAGGCATCTTGGGCGCCTCTTGGGGCCCTCTTGGGGCGCTCTTGGGGCGCTCTTGGGGCGCTCTTGGGAGCCTTCGGGGCGCTCTTGGGGCCATGTTGGGAATATATCTCAAAGAAGGGGGGAGCCTCAATTAGCCTCGCCCCTCTAGAGTGCCTCGGATCGCCTCTTGGGCCCCCCCAAGAGGCCAAAATCCTTCCAAAACCTAAGGAAAATCAATGTTTTGTGCTTTCTCGCCTTTTCGTTCTTGGAACAGTCTTGGGCCATCTTGGGCGTCCCAACGCGTCGCGGAACGCCCCGTCCAGGTCAGTGGGGAGGGGTAAGGGGAGGGGTAAACCCCTCCCCGAAGGGAAAGAAGGGGGGTTGGCAGAGGAAACGCTCTAGACCACCTACGCCCTAAAGGGCTGGTGGGACTCAGGACGAAAAGCTGGTGCCTGGGAGGGGGTCCAGACCTCCAGAAGTCACGTGGCGAGTGGCGAAACAACAATACCTCGCATGTCTTGGTTTCCTGCTCATCCTCTCTTCTCAGCCCCCCTCATGCTCGTGCTGCTCCTCCTCCTCCCAACAGTATCAGTTTCCTCCTCCCTCCTCCCCGATTCAGTTTGGGAGCGTTCACGCGATGATCATTATCTTCCTGATTCTCCTCCTCCTCCTCCTCCTCATTCGAGCAACTGTTGACCTCCTTTTCCTGCCCCTCCCCCTCCTCTTCTCCTGAAGCATATCACGCCCCTGCTATTACTCGTAATCCCACCAGCCCTTTAGGGCGTAGGTGGTCTAGAGCGTTTCCTCTGCCAACCCCCCTTCTTTCCCTTCGGGGAGGGGTTTACCCCTCCCCTTACCCCTCCCCACTGACCTGGACGGGGCGTTCCGCGACGCGTTGGGACGCCCAAGATGGCCCAAGACTGCTCCAAGAGCGAAAAGGCGAGAAAGCACAAAACATTGATTTTCCTTAGGTTTTGGAAGGATTTTGGCCTCTTGGGGGGGCCCAAGAGGCGATCCGAGGCACTCTAGAGGGGCGAGGCTAATTGAGGCTCCCCCCTTCTTTGATATATATTCCCAACATGGCCCCAAGAGCGCCCCGAAGGCTCCCAAGAGCGCCCCAAGAGCGCCCCAAGAGCGCCCCAAGAGGGCCCCAAGAGGCGCCCAAGATGCCTCCAAGAGGCTCCCAAGAGACTCCCAAGAGGCCCCAAGAGAATCCAATATGGCCCAAGACGGCTCCAAGAGCGAAAAGGCGAGAAAGCAAAAAACAATGATTTTCTGTAGGTTTTGGACGGGTTTTGGCTTCTTGGGGGGGGGCCCAAGAGGCGACTCGAGGCACTCTAGAGGGGCGGGGCTAATTAAAGCTCCACCCTTCTTTGATAGATCTCCTCCAAGATGGCGCCATGAGCACCCCGAAGGCACCCAAGAGCGCCCCAAGAGCGCCCCAAGAGAACCCCAAGAGGCTCCAAGAGACGCCAAGAGGCGCCCAAGAGGCCTCCAAAAGGCTCCCAAGAGACCCCCAAGAGGCCCCAAGAGGCTCCCAAGATGGCCCAAGAAGGCTCCAAGAGCGAAAATGCGAGAAAGCAAAAAACATTGATTTTCCATAGGTTTTGTAAGGATTTTGGCCTCTTGGGGAGCCCAAGAGGCGACTCGAGGCACTCTAGAGGGGCAGCGCTAATTGGGGACCCCCCCTTCTTTGATAGATCTCCTCCAAGATGGCCCCAAGAGCGCCTCGAAGGCTCCCAAGAGCGCCCCAAGAGCGTCCCAAGAGGGCCCCAAGAGGCCCCAAAAGGCTCCCAAGAGGCCTCCAAGAGGCCCCCAAGAGACCCCCAAGAGGCCGCAAGAGGCTCCCCGAGATACGCAAGAGGCCCCCGGGACCGCCAAGAGGCCCCAAAGACGGCCCAAGAGGCCCCCAAGCTCGCCATTGTCCTCCTCCTCCTCCTCCTCTTTTTCTTCCTCCTCCCTCCTCCCCCTCCTCCCTCCTCCCCCTCCCCCTCCTCCTCCTTTTCCTTTTCCTCCTTCTCGTCCTCCTCGTCCTCGCAGTCCTCCATATCCTCCTCCTTATCCTCCTTCTCCTCCTCCGCTTGCTCCTCCTCGCGCTCCTCCTCCTACTCCTCCTCTTCCTCCTCCTACTCCGACGACGACGGCTCCTCCTACATCCTCCCCCTCTTGGGGGATATGGCGGCTCACCCCGCCCTTTGTTCTTCTGCATGCTCCCCCGCTCGCCCCAAGAGGGGCCCCAAGAGGCTCCAAGAAGCGCCCCAGAGGCTTCCAGGATGATCCCAAGAGACTCCCAAGATGCCAAAATCCATCCAAAACTCTGCAAATCAACGTTTTTGGCTTTCTCGCTTTTTCGCTTCCGATGGCCATCCGAGGCCTGAAGATGGCTCCAAGATGGCCCAAGAATCATATAGCTCAACGACTACAGAATTGAATTACATACGAATTGAAAAATCAAGTAAAATTTTACTTGGTGTTTTTTGTTCACGATGGGGAAGGCTGGAAAATATGATGCTGATGAATGGGGGCGGGCGATGTGAGAGATCCGAAGACATGTGAGGCGGTATCGAACCAGGGAGGATACGATTGAGAATGATGATGTGCCAGAGGGACATTAGAAGAGTAGGGGAAGGACGGCGCCGACGGTCGGCATGGCTGGAGTGGCGCGTGGGAACCACGCCCGCCTCATGTCGCAGCAAGCAACTGCGGCAACGTCGCCCATCGAGGCTGCATGTGGCTCAGGCACGTCCGTGAGATTTTGAACTTTGTGTGAGGCCACAATCCTGAACATTTCGTTGGATGCGAAAAACAAAACAAAACAGCAATGACATGGGCGCGGGCACCTCCTTATTCCCCCTCCCTAAGTAAGAGAGGAGTAGACAACGCGCGCATCACCGCTAGAGTATGCACATTATAGAAATAAAGCAGGGTACCGATACGCGTCACAGAGCAGCAGACTGGACGTAATCTCCATAGGGGAGGAATAGACCAGAGAAAACACGAGAGTTAGTGCATGCGTCGAGCAAGTTTGTTCCAGTAATGCGGAAGGTGAATCGAGTACGACTGGCTCCTGAGCAACGAAGCGCGAAACCCACATGAGCACCGACGAGTACTCCAGAACAGGAAGGAGTCATGTGAAACCAGTGTGTGGCATGTGGTAGTAGGACGACGTAGAGCTGGTATATACTCATCGTGACGAAAAGCCATACCATGTGCAATTGGGAGCGCAGCATTTGTGAACACCCTCCTCGGTGAAACCTCCTACGGGGCAACGCATCGGCAAGTGTCACTGGCGCGTCCCTTTCAGCTCCACATGCGGCTACGAAGCGCGCGCGGGGTGCGCCACAATGCGTGTGTGTGTGTGTGTGTCTGTGTGTGTTGGTGTGTGTGTGTGTGTGCGTGCGTGCGCGTGTCTGTGTGTGTGTGTGTTGTGTGTGTGGTGTGTATAAGTGTGGTGCTGGTGGTGGTGGGTGGTGGTGGTGGTGGTGGTGGCGATGGTGGTGGTGGTGGTGGTGGTATGTGCGTGTGTGTGCGCGTGTGTGTGCGTGCGTGTGTGTGTGTGTGTGTGATGCTGGTGGTCGCGGTGGGTGGGCGGGCGGAGTGAATGGGAGGGTGTGGGGGGAGGGGGCGGGAAGGGGGGGGGGCATGCTAACGTCGTCACTTGGGCCTTAGATGGGGCTCCTCATGGGCCACGAGCCGTCTGAGGGGCGCGTCGTAACGGGCGACGCGGGCGCGCGTAAACGTCGCCGTCGGGGCTTCAAGCGAGGCCCCCCGTGGGGCCACGGGACGCGTTAGCGGTGCGCCGTGATGCGTGGCGCGGGTGCACGCAGAGGTCGCCAGTGGAGCTATAGGCGGAGCTCCCTACGCGGCCACGAACCGCGTGAGCGGTGTGCCCTTCTTGGGGGCGCGGGCGCGTGCATACGTCGGCGCTGGGGCCTTACGTGGGCCTCCCTATGGGGCCGCGGACCGTGCGAAGTGTGCGCCGTAATGAATGGCGCGGGCGCATGTGCACGTCGCCATTGGGGCCTTCGGCGGCGCTCGCTTTGGGGCCATGAACACTGTGACAGGCGCGCCGTCATGGGCGGCGCAAGCGCATGCAAACATCGCCGGTGGTGCCGTACAGGGAGCTCGCTGCGTGGCCACGAACGGCGCGCGGGTGCGCTGTCATGGGCTGCGCGGGCGCATGTAAACGCCGCCGCTGAGGCCTTCGGTGGAGCACCCTATGGAGCGTTGGCGCATGTAACATCGCCACTGCGGTCTTGGGTGGAGCTCCCCATGACGGCACGAAACGTTTGAGGGGCGCGCCGTTGCGGGCGGCGCGGACGCATGTGGACGTCGCCACTGGGTGGATTTGGCGGAGCCCCCCATGGGGCTGCGGACCGCGCGAGGGGCGCGTCGCCATGGGTGGCGCCGACGTATGTCAACGTCGCCGCGGGGGCTTTACGTGGGGATCCGTACGGGGCCATGAAGCGCGTGATGGGTGCGCCGTAATGGGCGGCGCGGACGCATGCAGACGTCGCCACTGGGAACTCGCATGCAATTCCCTACGCGGCCACGAAGCGCGTGGAGGGGTGCGCCGACATTGACGCACGGAGCGCAGGACAGGGGCGGGATGATTGGGGGGAGGGGGAGGGCGGGAAGTAAGGTGACGCGTGGCGCCGTCGCTTCAGACCGAGGGCCCCGACGCAGAATTGCTTTGGGAACTGATGCAGTGGGGGTTGCAGAGGGCATGGCAGAAGTGCACAAACCTGTTGGAACAAGGGACGGGGTTGGGCAGACGCACTGCGGCCCTGGGCTCGCGCGATCGCGACGTAGGCCTTGTGGGCCGACAAGCAACCCGACGCTTCCCAGGCAGCGGGGCAACGCTGTGGGATGCTGCGCCGCGGCGCGTCAACGATGTCTTCCAGCATGGCAATTGCAATCAGAGCCCGTCGGCGAAGAATGGCGAAAGTAGAGCGGGAGGAGCGTCCGATCGGAATATGGATTGCATTGGCAGGGCAAAACCAAACTAGAACCCCCCCCGCCTCCTTCCCCCTCCCGCATGTGCCCCCCCCCCCTTCCCGTTCGCAACGCCCCGCCCGCCGCTGCCCCGCTCCCCCCCGGCGGCCCACCGCCGCTTTCCCGCGCGCTGCCAAGCCCGCGCGCCATCAGGCCCTGTCGGCCGCAAGCCAAGCTCAACCATCTCCCTTATCGCCCCCTGCCGCTCGCCCACGGCGCCCGCCGGTATCCGCGGCGCGCCTTGCAATCGCTCGCTGCCCGCCTCTGCGCTTCCACGTCGGGCATGCTCGGGGTCGGCCATCGGGCGGCGTCACCGCCCCGAAAGGCCCCGCGCCCTCGACCAATCACCCCGGCGCAACATGCGCAACCGCTTGCCCGCCGCAGCCGCCCGCTCGCCCGCCTGGGAGGGGGGGGGGCACGGGGTGCCAAGGCGCACACGCCTGATGCGCCGCCAAGGTTCGCACCGAAATATAATGCGGAAAGGCCCGCTCCGCAATCGGCGGAGGGGAGGGGGGGGGAAGTAGGGGGGGGAAACGATCGCGAAGGGGCGGGCGGGGGGGAGGGGGGCGTCGTTAAATCGAAAAGCCGGGGGGGGGGGGGGGGGAGGGAATCTGAAGGACGGGGGCGGGAAAGGGGGGGGCTCTGCAAAAACTGGAAGGACGGGAAAGGGGGGGGGGAAAGGGGGGCGGGCGGGGGGGGGCTTTTTGCAAAAATAAGAAGGACGGCGAGGGGGGGGCGATGGGGGGGGATTTTGCACATATTGGAGACGGCGGGGATTTCGCAAAAATCTACAGGACGGGGGCGAGCGGGGACTTTGCGCAAATCGGACTACAGGCAGAGTCCATTGCACAGGACACGCGACAGGACACAAGACTCTTCCGACGGCAACATGACCTCCCAGAACCACAGGACACAAGGGCACCCTCTCGGGGCCGCGACCGCGGTCACCCGCGGCCGACCCGCGCCCCCGCGACGGGGGGCCAACGTCGGACAGGACACCAAGGGTGTCCGACAGGCCGCGCCGCCCACCGCGCAGAAAAGTAAATCATGATGCGCCGCACGCGCCCACCTCCCTCTGGGGGCGGTCACGCGACCTGTCGCCATGGCAGAAGACCAGAGAACATGGGCGCGGACGCGGACGGCGCAAACGAGAGGACGCGCAGACCACCCTCCCGCGGGAGAGCGACCTGTCGCAATGGCAGAAGACCAGAGAACATGGGCGCGGACGCGGACGGCGCAAACGAGAGGACGCGCAGACCACCCTCCCGCGGGAAAGCGACCTCTCGCCATGGCAGAAGACCAGAGAACATGGGCGCGGACGCGGACGGCGCAAACGAGAGGACGCGCAGACCACCCTCCCGCGGGAGAGCGACCTGCCTCCATGGCAGGAGACCAGAGAACATGGGCGCGGACGCGGACGGCGCAAACGAGAGGACGCGCAGACCACCATTCCGCGGGAGAGCGACCTGTCGCCATGGCAGAAGACCAGAGAGAATTGGCGCGGACGCGGACGGAACAAACGAGAGGACGCGCGTGGGGACTTCTGTATTGCTCACAATAGAAAAGTCGACATTTCCGTCGGCCTCCTTAAAGGCCCACAGAAATTTCAAATTCAGTTTTTGCAATTACATGGCAGTTTCTTTATTGTGGACAATACAGAACTCCTCACGCGCGCGCGCGTGGGGACTTCTGTATTGTTCGCAATAGCAAAGTCGACATTTCCGTCGGCCTCTTTAAAGGGCCACAAAAATTTCAATCTTAGTTTTTCGAATTACATGGCGGCTTTTCTATTGTGGACAATACCGAACTCCTCGCGCGCGCGCGTGGGGACTTCTATATTGTTCACAATAGAAAAGTTGACATTTCCGCCGGCCTCCTTGATGGCCCACAGAAGTTTCAAATTCAGTTTCTGGAATTACATGGCGGCTTCTCTATTGTGGACAATACAGAACTCCTCACGCGCGCGCGCGTGCGGGGACTTCTGCATTGTTCGCAGTAGAAAAGTCGGCATTTCCGTCGGCCTCCTTACCCACAGAAATTTCAAATTCAGTTTTTGCAATTACATGGTGGCTTCTTTATTGTGGACAATACAGAACTCCTCACGCGCGCGCGCGCGCTCGCACGCGCGCGCGGACGCGCGCGCGTCCGCGCGCGCAGGCGCGTGCGGACTTTCTGTATTGTCCACAATAGAAAAATCGACAGTTCCGTCGGCCTCCCTAAAGGGCCACAGCAATTTAAAATTCAGTTTTTGGAATTACATGGCGGCTTTTCTATTGTGGACAATACAGAACTCCTCACGCGCGCGCGCTGACGCGCGCGCGCTGACGGGGGAATTCTGTATGGTTGACAATAGAAAAGTCGAGATTGTCGTCTGCCTCCTTAAGGCGCCACAGAAATTTCAAATTCAGTTTTTGGAATAAAATGGCGGCTTCTCTATTGTGCACAATACAGAATTCCTCACGCGCGCGCGCGGACGCGCGCGCGTCCGCGCGCGCGCGCGTGGGGACTTCTGTATTGTCCACAATAGAAATGTCGACATTTCCGTCGGCCTCCTTACAAGCCCACAGAAATTTCAAATTCAGTTTTTACAATTACAAAATGGTTTCTCTGTTGTGGGCAATACAGAACTCCTCACGCGCCCGCGCGCGCGGGGACTTCTGTATTGTCCACAATAGAAAAGACGACATTTCCGTCGGCCTTCTCAAAAGGCAACAGAAACTTCAAATTCAGTTTTTCGAATTACATGGCGGCTTTTCTATTGTTAACAGTACAGAACTCCTCACACGCGCGCGCGCGTGGGGACTTCTGTATTGTCCAGAATAGAAAAGTCCACGTTTCCGTCGGCCTCCTTAACGGGCCACAGAAATTTCAAATTCAGCTTCTTTTTGGAATTACAAGTTTGCTTTTCTATTGTGGACAATACAGAACTCCACGCGCGCGCGTGCGCGTGGACGCGCGCGCGTCCGCGCGCGCGCGTGGGGACTTCTGCATTGTCCGCAATACAAAAATCGACATGTCCGTCGGCCTCATCAAAGAGCCACAGAAATTTCAAATTCAGATGTTGGAAATACATGGCGGCTTTTCTACTAGGGACTATACAGAACTCCTCACGCGCGCGCGCGCATGGGGAGTGCTGTATTGTTCACAATCGAAAAATCTACATTTTCAAATTCAGTTTTTGGAATTACATGGCGGCTTCTCTATTGTGGACAATACAGAAGTCCTCACGCGCGCGCGGGGACTTCTGTATGGCTCACAAAAGAAAAGTCGACATGTCCGACGACCTCCTTAAAGGGCCACAGAACTTTCAATTTCAGTTTTTGGAAATACATGGCGACTTTCCTACTGTGGACAATACAGAACTCCTCACGCGCGCGCGCGGACTTCTGTATTATTCACAATAGAAAAGTCGGCATTTCCGTCGGCCCCCTTAAAGGCCCACAGAAAATTCTCAAATTCAATGTTTGGAATTACATGGCGGCTTCTCTATTGTGGACAATGCAGAACTCCTCACGCGCGCGCGGTGACTTCCGCATGGTTCACAATAGAAAAGTCGGCATGTCCGTCGGCCTCCTTAAATGGCCACAGAAATCTCAAATTCAGTTTTTGGAATTACATGGCGGCTTTTCTATTGTGTACAATACAGAACTCCTCACGCGCGCGCGCGTGGGGACTTCTGTATTGTCCACAATAGAAAAATCGACATTTCCGTCGGCCTCCTTAAAGGCCCACAGGAATTTCAAATTCAGTTTTTGGAATTACATGGCGGCTTCTCTATTGTTGACGATACAGAACTCCTCACGCGCGCGCACGCGCTGACGCGCGCGCTGACGCGCGCGCGCGCGTGGGGACTTCTGTAGTGTTCAGAATAGAGAAGTCGAAATTTTCGTTGGCATCTTGAAAAGACCACAGAAATTTCACATTCAGTTTTTGGAATTAAGTGGCGGCTTTTCTATTGTGCACAATACAGAACTCCTCACGCGCGCGCGCGCACGTGGGGACTTCTGTACTGTCCACAATAGAAAAATCGACATTTCCGCTGGCCTCCTTAAAGGGCCACGGAAATGTCAAATACAGTTTTTGGAATTACAAGTTTGCTTTTCTATTGTGGACAATACAGAAGAACTCCTCACGCTCGCGCGCGCGGACGCGCGCGCGTCCGCCCGCGCCCGCGCGCGCGGGGACTTCTGCATTGTCCACAATAGAAAAGTCGACATTTCCGTCGGCCTCCTTAGAGGGCCACAAAAATTTCACATTCAGTGTTTGGAATTGCATGGCGGCTTTTCTGTTGGACAATACAGAACTCCCCACGCGCGCGCGCACGCGCGCGCGTTGGGACTTCTGTAGTGTCCACAATAAAGAAATCGACATTTCCGTCGGCCTCCTTAACGGGCAACAGAAATTTCAAATTCAGTTTTTGGAATTACATGGCTGCTTTTCTATTGTGGACAATACAGAGCTTCTCACGCGCGCGCGCGTGCGGACTTTCTGTATTGTTCACAAAAGAAAAGTCGACATTTCCGTCGGCCTCCTTGCAGGGCCACACAAATTTCAAATTCAGCGTTTGGAATTGCATGGCGGCTTTTCCATTGGACAATACAGAACTCCTCACGCGCGCGCGCGCGGACGCGCGCGCGTCCGCGCGCGCTTGCGCTTGGGGACTTCGGTATTATTCACAATTGAGAAGTCTACATTCCCGTCGGCCTCCTTAAAAGCCCCAAGAAATTTCAAATTCAGTTTTGGAAATGACATGGCGGCTTTTCTATTGCGGACAATACAGAACTCCTCACGCGCGCGCGCGCGGACGCGCGCGCGTCCGCGCGCGCGCGCGTGGGGGCGCATGCATTGTTCACAATAGAAAAGTCGGCATTTCCGTCGGCCCCCTTAAGGGCCACAGAAATTTCAAATTCAGTTTTTGGATTTACATGGCGGCTTTTTTATTGCCGACAATGCAGAACTCCTCACGCGCGCGCGCGCGCGTGGGGATTGCTGTATTGTCCACAAAAGAAAAATCTACATTTCCGTCGGCCTCATTAGAAGGGCCACAGAAATTTCAAATTCAGTTTTTGGAATTACATGGCGGCTTTTCTATTGTTGACAATACAGAACTCCTCACGCGCGCGCGCGCGTGGGGACCTCTGTATTGTCTACAATAGACAAGTCGACATTTCCCTCGGCCTCCTTAAAGGGCCACAGAAAATTCAAACTCAGTTTTTTGGAATTACATGGCGGCTTTTCTATTGTGGACAATACAAAACTCCTCACGCGCGCGCGCGCGGACGCGCGCGCGTCCGCACGCGCCCGCGCGCGTGGGGACTTCTGTATTGTCCACAATGGAAAAGTCGGCGCGTCCGTCGGCCTTCTTAAAGGGCCACAGAAATTTCAAATTCAGTTTTTGGAATTACATGGCAGCTTTTCTGTTGTGGACCATACAGAACTCCTCGCGCGCGCGCCAGCGCGCGTCCGCGCGCGCGCGCGCGCTCTAGTTTGCAAGCCAACACGGCGTCTTTTCTATTCGGAACAATACAGAGCGCTCTATGAGGCTCAGGCTGAGCGCCCGCGTGACTCCGCCAAAAGCGCGCCTCCACTGCTGTTCCCAGGAGCCCGCCGAAGTGAAGCCAATGCGCAGGACGGCAGGGTGCCCTTTGCGCGCCCCGCGACCTGCCCGAACGCGACGATGAACGAACTTGCAGGGCTGGGCAAGTACCGGACACAGGAGTACCCTGCTGCGCGGGGGCGACCTCGAGAGAACGCGTCGTTGGTTCACTGGCGGCGCGGCCGCGCTCAGAGGACATCGCAGAGCATGCCCTTCGCCGCGGCGCCGGCGGCGCGGCGCTAAACCCACAATCTTACATCGAAGCGAACCGAACCCCCAGATGTGCCAGGACACAAGGGTACCCGTGACCAGGGCCGCGACCTCCCCGAGGCGCGACGCGCCCAGAACGCCGCGGGCCAAGCCGCCGACGCCCGCGGAAAGCACAGGACACAAGGGTCCCCTTGCCCGGGGAATGCAGAGGACACGAAGCGCGATGCACAGGACACGAGAGCACCCTTGATTTGGCAGGCCCGACCTGCTAATGGACTCCGACGGCACGGGGGGGGGGGACTTTGCAAAGATCGGGAGTCACAAATCGGAATAAGGGGGTGGGGGGGCTTTGCAGAAATCGGAAGGACGGGGGAGGAGGGGCTTTGCAAAAATCGGAAGGACGGGGGGGAAGGGGGGTGGGGGGCTTTTGCAAAAATCAGAAGGACGGGGGCGGGGGGCGAGGGGGACCTTGCACAAATCGGCATGGGGAGGTGGGGTGAGGACTTTCGCAGAAATCGGGAGGACGGGGGAAGGGGGGTGGCCTTTGCGAACAAAACAAAAGGAGGGGGTGCTTTGCAAAATATTGGGCGCGTTCGAATCGCAATTCGTAGAAACAGCTTGCTAGACGACTTGCTTGTTTGCTTGGCGTAGCAGAATTTTGCTAGAAATTTGCTTAAATTTTGCTTCGCGTAGCAAAATGTTGCTAGAAATTTGCTTAAATTTTGCTTCGCGTAGCAAAATGTTGCTAGAAATTTGCTTAAATGTTGCTTGGCGCTGCCACCCCCGTCCCCCCGCGCAACTAAGATGCGACCGCCATCGCTGTGAACGAGTAAGATGTGGAAGGGGCGAAGCAAAATTTTGCTAGAAATGTGCTTAAATTTTGCTTCGCGTAGCAAAATTTTGCTAGAAATTTGCTTAAAATTTGCTTGGCGCTGCCACACTTCCCCCCCCCCCAAGTGAAACGCAAAGTGTTGCGACGCCCCTTCCACTACGTTTTCCGTGCGCAGTGATGGCGGTAGTGGTCATATAGGACCACGACCGCAGTCGATGTGAGCGGGTAAGATGTGGAAGGCGCGAAACAGAATTTTGCTAGAAATTTGCTTAAATTTTGCTTCGCGTAGCAAAATTTTGCTAGAAATTTGCTTAAATTTTGCTTCGCGTAGCAAAATTTTGCTAGAAATTTGCTTAAAATTTGCTTTGCGCTGCCCAAGTAATATCCAAGCATTTGTTGTTGCTACGCCCCTTCCACTAGCTATCCGTTCGCATCGATGGCGGTAGTGGCCACATAAGACCACGACCGCCATCGATGCTTGGCGCAGCCGACCAAGCAAAATGTGCTTCGAAGTTTGCTTAGTGGGCCGCGCCAAGCAAAATTCAAGCAAAATTTTGCTTGCCAAGCAAAATTCAAGCAACATTTTGCTTGCCAAGCAAAATTCAAGCAAAATTTTGCTTGCCAAGCAAAATTCAAGCAAAATTGTGCTTGCAAAGTAAAATTCAAGCAAATTTTCAAAATTCTACTATCGGAAAGCATTTTTTCAGAAAAATGCTTCCCCAAGTAAAATTCAAGCAAAATTAAAGCAAAATTCAAGCAAATTTAAGCAAAATTTTGCTTGAATTCGTTCCGTCGTACGCCGTCGTGCACCGTCGTGCGCCGTCGTGCGCCGTCGCGCGCGGTCGCGCGGCGTCGAGGCGCGCCATGCGCTGCGGCGCGCTTCGTCGTCATCTGGCGGCGCTGATGGCTGCGGCGGCGCATGCGGCGCGGGCGCCCGACCAGCCCCCCCCCCCCCCCTCCCCCCTCGCCAACCGCTGGCGGGATGCACGCGGCAGGCGCGCGGCCCGAGGTGCTCGGGCGACGTAGGTGGACAGAACGCTCATGACGACGCCCCTGCGATACTCTCCGCCGCGACGCACCTTGCTCGCTCGCATCTTCGATTGAGGAACGCCGCCCCCCCTGCGAAACTTTGGCGGGCGGGCCCAGCGCCCCAGCCGCAGCGCAACGCTCGCGCAGCCGCGATGCGCTGCCCTGTGCCACCGAGCGCTCCACTGTCGCATTCTCGGGTGGACGCCACCTGTCGGCGCACGGGCGACCTAACCCCCCCGCCCCCCCCCCCCCCTCGAAGACATGGGCAAATGCGCCAAAAACGCATTCGGACACGGCGCCCCTCGTTGCCGGTGGCCGAGTGCCGCTTAACGCTGAACGCCACCAGCGGCCCCGACGGACAGAGCCTCCCCCCTCTTTTTCCCCCGCCACGAGGAGGATACCGCCGCAAGTGCCAGGCGGCGCGGCCGCGGAATGCCTGGGCACACGGGGCGCCCCGGTCTGCGGGCGCGCGCGCGATGCCCCAACATGGGCCAGGGCGTGCGCGAAGAGGCCAAGGGCTGCCCTCCCAGAGGGTGGCCCAACACTGGAGATCGCACGCGCACGGCCAGGATGGCAGAGGCGCGTGCTCGAGGGCACCCGAGGGATCGCAAAACGTGGGCGAGTGGAACTCAGATACCTGCACCTCATACTGCATGCGCCCACAGATCATCCCACGTTGGCACGGCGCGCTATCTCGTGACCAATGACTCCCCATCCTTTGCCCCCGACTCTGCCTTGCTCTGCCGTACTCAATTCTCCTCCTGCCCGCCCATATTAGACGGGCGGGGGACGGGTTGGGGGAGGGGCGGAGGGGGGGGGGGGCGGGAAAGGGGGAGGGGAAGAGGAAAGGCGCGGGGCTGGAGTTTGACGTACAGGCAGAGTCCATTGCCCAGGACACGCGACAGGACACAATACTCTTCCGGCGGCAACATGACCTCCCAGAACCACAGGACACAAGGGTACCCTCTCGGGGCCGCGACCGCGGTCACCCGCGGCCGACCCGCGCCCCCGCGACGGGGGGCCAACGTCGGACAGGGCACCAGGGGTGTCCGACAGGCCGCGCCGCCCACCGCGCAGAAAAGTAAATCATGATGCGCCGCAAGCGCCCACCTCCCTCTGGGGGCGGTCGCGCGACCTGTCGCCATGGCAGAAGACCAGAACATGGGCGCGGACGCGGACGGCGCAAACGAGAGGACGCGCAGACCACCCTTCGCGGGAGAGCGCTGTCTCCAATGGCAGAAGACGAGAAGAGAACATGGGCGCGGACGCGGACGGCGCAAACGAGAGGACGCGCAGACCACCCTCCGCGGGAGAGCGACCTGTCGCCAGGGCAGAAGACCAGAGAAACATGGGCGCGGACGCGGACGGCGCAAACGAGAGGACGCGCAGACCACCCTTCCGCGGGAGAGCGACCTGTCTCCATGGCAGGAGACCAGAGAAACATGGGCGCGGACGCGGACGGCGCCAAACGAGAGGACGCGCAGACCACCCTCTCCGCGGGAGAGCGACCTGTCGCCATGGCAGAAGACCAGAGAACATGGGCGCGGACGCGGACGGCGCAAACGAGAGGACGCGCGTGGGGACTTCTGTATTGTTCACGATAGAAAAGTCGACATTTCCGTCGGCCTCTTTAAAGGCCCACAGAAATTTCAAATTCAGTTTTGGGAATTACATGGCGGCTTCTCTATTGTGGACAATACAGAACTCCTCACGCGCGCGCGCGCGCGCGCGCGTGGGGACTTTGTATTGTTCACAATAGACAAGTCGACATTTCCGTCGGCCTCCTTAAAGGGCCACAGAAATTTCAAATTCAGTTTTTGGAATTACATGGCGGCTTTTCTATTGTGGACAATACAGAACTCACGCGCGCGCGCGTGGGGACTTCTGTATTATTCACAATAGAAAAGTCGGCATTTCCGTCGGCCTCCTTTCAAGACCCACAGAAATTTCAAATTTCAGTTTTTGGAATTACAGGGCGGCTTTTCTATTGTGGACAATACAGAACTCCTCACGCGCGCGCGCGAACGGACGCGCGCGCGTCCGCGCGCGCGGGACTTATGTATGGTTCACAATAGAAAAAGTCGACATTTCCGTCGGCCTCCTTCAATTTCAATTTCAGTTTTTGGAATTACATGAAGGTTCTTTGTATTTGGGACAATACAGACCTCCTCACGCGCGCGCGCGCAGACGCGCGCGCGCGCGCGGGGACTTCTGTATTGTCCACAATAAAAAAGTCGGCATTTCCGTCGGCCTCCTTAAAGGGCCCACAGCAATTTCAAACTCAGTTTTTGGAATTACCTGGCGGCTTTTCCATTGTGGACAATACAGAACTCCTCACGCGCGCGCGCGCGCTGACGCGCGCGCGCGTGGGGACTTCTGTATTGTTCACAATAGAGAAGTGGACGTCTTCGTCTGCCTCCTTAAGGGGCAACAGAAATTTCAAATTCGGTCTTTGGAATTAAATTGCGGCTTCTCTATTGTGCACAAAACAGAACTCCTCACGTGCGCGCGCGGACGCGCGGCGCGCGCGTCCGCGCGCGCGCGCGTGGGGACTTCTGTATTGTCCACAATAGACAAGTCGGCATTTCCATCGGCCTCCTTAAATAAAGGGCCACAGAAATTTCAAATCCAGTTTTTGGAATTACAAAGTGACTTTTCTATTGTGGACAGTACAGAACTCCTCACGCGCGCGCGCGCGGACGCGCGCGCGTCCGCGCGCGCCCGCGCGCGGGGGACTTCTGTATTGTCCACAATAGACAAGTCGACATTTCCGTCGGCCTCCTCAAAGGGCCACAAAAATTTCAAATTCAGTTTTTGGAATTACATGGCTGCTTTTCTATTGTGGACAATACAGAACTTCTCGCGCGCGCGCGCGTGGGGACTTCTGTATCGTCCACAATAAAATAGTAGACATGTCCGTCGGCCTCCTTAACGGGCCACAGAAATTTCAAATTGAGTTTTTGGAATTACATGGCGGCTTTTCTATTGTTGACAATACAGAACTCCTCACGCGCGCGCGCGTGGGGACTTCTGTATTGTCCACACTAGAAAAGTCGACATTTCCGTCGGCCTCCTTAAAGGGCCACAGAAATTTCAAATTCAGCTTTTGGATTACATGGCGGCTTTTCTATTGTGGACAATACAGAACTCCTCACGCGCGCGCGCGCGTGGGGCCTTTTGTATTGTCCACAATGGAAAAGTCTATATTTTCGTCGGCCCCCTTAAGGGCCACAGAAATTTCCAACCCAGTTTTTGGAATTACATGGCGGCTTCTCTATTGTGGACAATACAGAACTCCTCACGCGCGCGCGCGCGGGGACTTCTGTATGATTCACAATCGAAAAGTCGAGATTTCCGTCGGCCGCCTTAAAGGGCCACAGAAATTTCAAATTCAGTTTTTGGAATTACATTGCGGCTTTTCTATTGTGGACAATACAGAACTCCTCACGCGCGCGCGCGCGCGCGGACGCGCGCGCGTACGCGAACGCGCGGGCGCGCGTGGGGACTTCTGTACTATCTATTCACAATAGAAAAGTCGACATTTCCGCCGGCCTCCTTAACGGGCCACAGAAATTTCAAATTCAGTTTTTGGAATTACATGGCGGCTTTTCTATTGTGGACAATACAGAACTCCTCACGCGCGCGCGCGCGGACGCGCGCGCGCGGGGACTTCTGTATGGTTCACAACACAAAAGTCGACATTTCCGTTGACCTCCTTAAATGGCCACAGAAATTTCAAATTCAGTTTTTGGAATTACATGGCGGCTTTTTTATTGTGGACAATACAGAAATCCTCGCGCGCGGACGCGCGCGCGGACGCGCGCGCGCGCGTGGGGACTTCTGTATTGGTTCACAATAGAAAAGTAGACATTTCCGTCGGCCTCTTTAAAGGGCCACAGAAATTTCAAGTTCAGTTTTTGGAATTACATGGCAACTTTTTTATTCTGGACAATACAGAACTCCTCACGCGCGCGCGCGCGCTGACGCGCGCGCTGACGCGCGCGCGCGCGCGCGTGGGGACGTCTGTATTGTTCACAATAAAAGAGTCGACATTTCCGTCGGCCTCCTTAAAGGGCCACAGAAATTTCAAATTCAGTTTTTGGAATTAAGTGGCGGCTTTTCTATTGTGCACAATACAGCACTCCTCACGCGCGCGTGTGGGCATTTCTGTATTGTCCACAATAGAAAAGTCAGCTTTTCCGCCGGCCTCCTTAAAGGGCCACAGAAATTTCAAATTCAGTTTTTGGAATTACAAAGTGGCTTTTCTATTGTGGACAATACAGAACTCCTCACGCGCGCGCGCGCGACGCGCGCGCGTCCGCGCGCGCCCGCGCGCGCGGGGACTTCTGTAGTGTCCACAATAGACAAGTCGACATTTCCGTCGGCGACCTTCAGGGCCACAGAAATTTCAAATTCAGTTTTTGGAATTACATGGCGACTTCTCTATTGTGGACAATACACAACTCCTCGCGCGCGCGCGCGCGGACTGGCGCGCGTCCGCGCACGCGCGCGCGTGGGGACTTCTGTATTGTCCACACTAGAAAAGTCGACATTTCCGTCGGCCTCCTTAACGGGCCACAGAAATTTCAAAATCAGTTTTTGGAATTACATGGCGGCTTTTCTGTTGTGGACAACACAGAACTCCTCACGCGCGCGCGCGTGCGGACTTCTGTATTGTTCACAACAGAACAATCGACATTTCCGTCGGCCTCCTTAACTGGCCACAAAAATTTCAAAATCAGCTTTTGGAATTACATGGCGGCTTCCCTATTGTGGACAATACAGAACTCCTCACGCGCGCGCGTGGGGACTTCGGTACTGTTCACAATAGAAAAGTCGACATTTCCGCCGGCCTGCTTAAAGGGCCACAGAAATTTCAAATTCAGTTTTTGGAATTACATGGCGGCTTTTCTAATGTGGACAATACAGAACTCCTCACGCGCGCGCGCGCGCGGACGCGCGCGCATCGGGACTTCTGTATTGTTCACAATAGAAAAGTTGGCATTTCCGTCGGCCTCCTTAAAAGGCAACGGAAATTCCAAATTCAGCTTTTGGAATTTCAGGGCGGCTTCTCTATTGTGCAGAAGACAGAACTCCTCACGCGCGCCCGCGCGTGTGGGGACTTCTGTATTGTCCACAATAGAAAATTCGGCATTCCCGTCGGCCTCTTTAAAGGGCCACAGAAATTTCAAATTCAGTTTTTGAAATTACATGGCGGCTTTTCTATTGTGGACAATACAGAACTCCTCACGCGCGCACGCGCGCGCGTGGGGACTTCTGTATTGTCCACAATAGAAAAGTCTACATTTCCGTCGGCCTCCTTAAAGGGCAACAGAAATTTCAAATTCAGCTTTTGGACTTACATGGCGGCTTTTCTATTGTGGACAATACAGAACTCCTCACGCGCGCGCGCGTGGTGACTTCTGTATTGTCCACAATGGAAAGTCGGTGCGTCCGTCGGCCTCCTTAAAGGGCCACAGAAATTTCAAATTCAGTTTTTGGAATTACATGGTAGCTTTTCTGTTGTGGACCATCCAGAACTCCTCACGCGCGCGCCAGCGCGCGTCCGCGCGCTCTAGCTTGCAAGCCAACACGGCGTCTTCTCTATTCGGAACAATACAGAGCGCTCTATGAGACTTAGGCTGAGCGCCCGCGTGACTCCGCCAAAAGCGCGCCTCCGCTGCTGTTCCCAGGAGCCCGCCGAAGAGAAGCCAATGCACAGGACGGCAGGGTATCCTTTGCGCGCCCCGCGACCTGCCCGAACGCGACGATGAATGAACTTGCAGGGCTGGGCAAGTACAGGACACAGGAGTACCCTGCTGCGCGGGGGCGACCTCGAGTGAACGCGTCGTTGGTTCACTGGCGGTGCGGCCGCACTCAGAGGACATCGCAGAGTATACCCTTCGCCGCGGCGCCGGCGGCGCGGCGCTGAAACCGCAATCTTACATCGAAGCGAACCGAACCCCCAAATCTGAGAGGACACAAGGGTGCCCTTGACCAGGGCCGCGACCTCCCCGAGGCGCGACGCGCGCAGAACGCCGCGGGCCAAGCCGCCGACACCCGCGGAAAGCACAGGACACAAGGGCACCCTTGCCCGGGGAATGCAGAGGACACGAAGCGCGATGCACAGGACACGAGAGTACCCTTGATTTGGCAGGCCCGACCTACTAATGGACTCCGACTGTATCTTGGGCATGAGCTCGATCGTGTGCAATGGCGAGGACCGCGATTGTGGACACGCAAATGCGCGTGTCACTGGGGCGTTCGGTGGGGCTCCCTATGGGGCCACGAACCGTGCGATAGATGCGCCGTGATGTGTGTGGTGCGTGGTGCGTGTGTCTGTGGTGCCGGTCGTGTGTGTGTGTGTGTCGTGTTTGTGTGGTGGTGGTTGACGGTTGGTGGTGGCGGTGGTGGTGTGTGTCGGGGGGGGGGGGGCGTGCGTGGGGGTGGCGGTGGTCGTGGTGGGTTGGTGGTGGCGGGGGTGGAGCTGGGCGGGGGTCTCTGGGTGGGTGGGCGGGCCATGGGCGGCGCAAGCGCCATGGGCGGCGCAACCGCACGTGCACGCGCCGTCATAGGCGGCCAAACGCAGTACACGTCGCTTGGAGCTCCATATGGGCCCGCGAATGGCGCGAGCAAAGGTCGCCATTTGGACTTTATGTGGAGCTCCTCATGTGGCCACGGGCCGCGTGATGGGGCGTGCCGCAATGGGCGGCACGGACGCTTGTGCGACGCCGCCTCAAGTCAAAACCCCCATGCAGCCACGGACCGTGCGAGGGGTGCGCCGCAATGGGTTGCGCGCGCGCGTGCGAACTTCGCCACTGGGGCCTTGGGTGGAACTCTTTCTGAGGCGACGGGCCGCGCGATTGAGAGCGTCGCAATGGTTGGGCAGCCTTTCGTTGAGATCCTTCTGGGGCCACGAACCGCGCGAGGGCGCGCCGCGATGGGTGGCCCAGGAGCGCGCGACCGTCGCCACGGGTGCTTTAAGTGGAGCACCATGTGGGGCCGCGAACCGCGCGATGGGGCGCGCCGTAATCGGTGGCGCGGACGCATGTCCACGTCGCCACAGGGGGCTCAGATGGAGCCCCCTATGGGGCCACGGTCCGTGCGAGGGTGCGGCATGATGCGCGGCGCGGACGCATGTGAGCGTCTCTACTGGGGCCTTGGGTGCAATTCCATAAGTGGCCATGAACCATGGGAAGGGCGCAGCGTTGTGGCGCGGATGCGGCGCACGGGACTTGTGCGTAGGCGTCGCGCGCGCGTGGCACACCGACGTGGCGCATGGACATTCGCGCACGGATGCCACGCGCGGGCGCTGCTGTGCACGGGCGCTGCGCGCGGACGCGGGGGGGGGTGGGTGGGGGGGAAGGGCGCGAACAGAGCGGGGTCGCGATGGAGTGGGGTCGGGTGGGGTGAGGGGTGGCGGTAGGGGCGGGAGGGGGAGCGGCGGGGGGGCTAAAACTGCGCGATGCAGGCGCGCCGTAAAGTTCGCGTAGGATGAATGCATTAAAGCATATGGCGATCCACATCAAAATAGCAACGACGCCTTAACAGTCGCGGCAAACGAAGAAGAGCAGCGCTGGCTGTGCGTTGGACAAGGTAAGGAGGTATATTGCACTGGTACACAAGAGTTGTGATTAGTTGCAGGAGCCCGTGTAGAGCAAAGCCTGATGGGGGGAGCGGGCATTGGATATATTGGGCAAGAAATGTGCACGTGGTCTGCGCATGCGGATTGGGCGTTGAGTTGCGCTGTGCTACCGCGGTGACATTTGCGTCGTGGACGCCGCCATGGCGGCCGCGTGTGTTACGAAATCTACGCGTCGAACCCTGAAGAGACGCCCGCGTCGAACTCGGTCTTGCCGCCCTTTGCACCACCGCTACTTGTGGATAGCGTCTGGCTGGCGTTTGAATATGCCAGGGTGGGGTGGGATGAGCTGCGGGGCAGGTTTGCGGACCACGCTAATGCTACGAATCGTACGGCGCAGGATAGTTGCAGAGATGCGGTTGACCTTGATCACAGCATGTGTAGGAGTAGGGGTTGGAAAGGGCGCGGTAAGGCACGTTAGTGCAGAGTAGATTTTCAACGCTCTAAATATGCATAAAACGAAGCCAGCGTAGTGTCTAAATAACATTGGATGTAATAGAACCTAGTGCCTCCAGCGAAGATGGAGGGCAGGATCCCGTTGAGTACGACACGGGCTGGGGTAGCGCGGCGTGGAAAGCATGCGCACACAATTTGTTATAAGATCTCTCCTGGTGAGCTGCTCGTTGGCGGAAGGGGAGGAGCAGGGAACAGGAAAATCGACAAAGGTTACTTCCTGAAAAGTTGTTAACCGCGCGCCGCCGACTAGCGTGGAAAAGTGTCACGGGAGAAAAGGTATGACAGGCAACCACGACATCAAATGACGAACTGGATGTGACCGTCTGGATGGCACGTGCCACGGCGGAAGCCCCATGGAGAAAACCAACTGTGCATTTTTGACTGGGCGCCAACATGAACCAAGGAAACCTCAGAAAGGCAACTCGTGACACGTGTCACCGAGGAAACCGCTAGAGGAAAGCCAACGGTGCATTTTTGATTCTGGACGCCGCCATGATCCAAAGAAGCCTCAGAAAAGCAACGGGCGATACGTGTCACCGCGGAAACCGCTTGGAGAAAACCAAACGTAATCGTTTGATTCTCGGCGCCAACATGAGCCTGGGAATCTTCAGAAGAAAAGCAGGTGACGCGTGTCACCACGGAAACCGCTTGAGGAAAACCAATGGTACATTTTTGAATCTGGACGCCATCATGGGCCAAGGGCGCCTCAGAAGAGCAGCGGGCGACAAGCCCCCGCGGGGGAGGAGGGGGGAGGCAAAGAAGGGGGCGTGGGGAACATGAAGATATACCGTTGCCGGGTCAAAACTGACACAAGATCGGGGAGAAGGCGACAACCCAAAAATCTGCAAGGATGCCCAAGGGGCCGTGCAACGCCATTACGCGGCAAGAAACGCGCGGGGATGCGCCCGCCCAAACGAGAACATGGGCAAGGATACGGAAGGATCCCCAAGGGTACCCTTGCCTCCCCCATCCCTGCGACGCCGCCGTGCAACGGGCTTCAACCCCAAACGGCAAGGATGAATGTGCCGCCAAGGGTACCCTTGGACGGCCGAAGCAGCAGCCAAGGATGCCGGGAAAGGATGATGGCTTGACGTCTTATGGCTTGGGGCGCCTTAACCGCGTTAGTGGGCCAAATTTCCTGGTGGCACCACCTTTGATTGCACGGTGGGCGACCGCGTCCGTCGCGGTCGCGTTTCATGTTGTCTGCGGGCGGGTCCCGCCACTTGCAATTCAGAACCTGCGGCGCAGATTCCGTGACATTGCGGGTGGGTAGGATTCGTCCACCCTTGAGTCGCCTTTCACAGTTCTTGTCCTGCTCCACGACCCGCGCACCAGTGGTGGCGATGCATGCGGCCTGTAGCTGGGAGCGCGGCGAGGGCCGACAACGCAAAACAGAAGCCGACCCCGAACTGGCTACGCATGCTGGGCGTGTGTATCATTATCGCAGTGTCGCACGGGTCGAACATTGGAATGCCCCTGCGCCCGTCCACTCAGCCTACCCCCCTATGACCCGCGCAATTACAAAAAATCAAGTAAAATTTTACTTGGCGTTTCAATTCTTGGGTAAATCAATTTCGTAGTGATGCAGCGGTATAAAAGAAGGCACCAAGAGAAGCCCAAGAGAGCTCCAAGACGGCCCCAAGAGCGCCCAGGAGCGCTCCAAGATTGCCCCAAGAGCGCCCCAAGAGCGCCCCAAGAAGGCCCCAAGAGGCCCCAAGAGGCCCCCAAGATGCCCCCAAGAGGCTCCCAAGAGATCCCCAAGAGGCCTAAATATGCTCCCAAGATGGCCCAAGACGGCTCCAAGAGCGAAAAGGCGAG
>CAUYUJ010002836.1:327500-425256 GCA_963575745.1 Prorocentrum cordatum | reverse complement strand
TGGGGCCATCTTAGAGGAGATCTATCAAAGAAGGGGGGGTCCCCAATTAGCGCTGCCCCTCTAGAGTGCCTCGAGTCGCCTCTTGGGCTCCCCAAGAGGCCAAAATCCTTACAAAACCTATGGAAAATCAATATTTTTTCCTTTCTCGCATTTTCGCTCTTGGAGCCTTCTTGGGCCATCTTGGGAGCCTCTTGGGGCCTCTTGGGGGTCTCTTGGGAGCCTTTTGGAGGCCTCTTGGGCGCCTCTTGGCGTCTCTTGGAGCCTCTTGGGGTTCTCTTGGGGCGCTCTTGGGGCGCTCTTGGGTGCCTTCGGGGTGCTCATGGCGCCATCTTGGAGGAGATCTATCAAAGAAGGGTGGAGCTTTAATTAGCCCCGCCCCTCTAGAGTGCCTCGTGTCGCCTCTTGGGCCCCCCCCCAAGAAGCCAAAACCCGTCCAAAACCTACAGAAAATCATTGTTTTTTGCTTTCTCGCCTTTTCGCTCTTGGAGCCGTCTTGGGCCATATTGGATTCTCTTGGGGCCTCTTGGGAGTCTCTTGGGAGCCTTTTGGAGGCATCTTGGGCGCCTCTTGGGGCCCTCTTGGGGCGCTCTTGGGGCGCTCTTGGGGCGCTCTTGGGAGCCTTCGGGGCGCTCTTGGGGCCATGTTGGGAATATATATCAAAGAAGGGGGGGGCCTTAATTAGCCTCGCCCCTCTAGAGTGCCTCGGATCGCCTCTTGGGCCCCCCCAAGAGGCCAAAATCCTTCCAAAACCTAAGGAAAATCAATGTTTTGTGCTTTCTCGCCTTTTCGCTCTTGGAGCAGTCTTGGGCCATCTTGGGCGTCCCAACGCGTCGCGGAACGCCCCGTCCAGGTCAGTGGGGAGGGGTAAGGGGAGGGGTAAACCCCTCCCCGAAGGGAAAGAAGGGGGGTTGGCAGAGGAAACGCTCTAGACCACCTACGCCCTAAAGGGCTGGTGGGATTTCTATTAGCCACCTGGCCGACCGACGAGGGTTCCATCTGCGACGATCCATCCGAATGTTCGAAATCGAAATAAAGAACGCGCGCGCCACCGGGTGTCCCCGTAATCCCACCAGCCCTTTAGGGCGTAGGTGGTCTAGAGCGTTTCCTCTGCCAACCCCCTCTTTCCCTTCGGGGAGGGGTTTACCCCTCCCCTTACCCCTCCCCACTGACCTGGACGGGGCGTTCCGCGACGCGTTGGGACGCCCAAGATGGCCCAAGACTGCTCCAAGAGCGAAAAGGCGAGAAAGCACAAAACATTGATTTTCCTTAGGTTTTGGAAGGATTTTGGCCTCTTGGGGGGGCCCAAGAGGCGATCCGAGGCACTCTAGAGGGGCGAGGCTAATTGAGGCTCCCCCCTTCTTTGATATATATTCCCAACATGGCCCCAAGAGCGCCCCGAAGGCTCCCAAGAGCGCCCCAAGAGCGCCCCAAGAGGGCCCCAAGAGGCGCCCAAGATGCCTCCAAGAGGCTCCCAAGAGACTCCCAAGAGGCCCCAAGAGAATCCAATATGGCCCAAGACGGCTCCAAGAGCGAAAAGGCGAGAAAGCAAAAAACAATAGGTTTTGGACGGGTTTTGGCTTCTTGGGGGGTGGCCCAAGAGGCGACTCGAGGCACTCTAGAGGGGCGGGGCTAATTAAAGCTCCACCCTTCTTTGATAGATCTCCTCCAAGATGGCGCCATGAGCACCCCGAAGGCACCCAAGAGCGCCCCAAGAGCGCCCCAAGAGAACCCCAAGAGGCTCCAAGAGACGCCAAGAGGCGCCCAAGAGGCCTCCAAAAGGCTCCCAAGAGACCCCCCAAGAGGCCCCAAGAGGCTCCCAAGATGGCCCAAGAAGGCTCCAAGAGCGAAAATGCGAGAAAGCAAAAAACATTGATTTTCCATAGGTTTTGTAAGGATTTTGGCCTCTTGGGGAGCCCAAGAGGCGACTCGAGGCACTCTAGAGGGGCAGCGCTAATTGGGGACCCCCCCTTCTTTGATAGATCTCCTCCAAGATGGCCCCAAGAGCGCCTCGAAGGCTCCCAAGAGCGCCCCAAGAGCGTCCCAAGAGGGCCCCAAGAGGCCCCAAAAGGCCCCAAGAGGCCTCCAAGAGGCCCCCAAGAGACCCCCAAGAGGCCGCAAGAGGCTCCCCGAGATACGCAAGAGGCCCCCGGGACCGCCAAGAGGCCCCAAAGACGGCCCAAGAGGCCCCCAAGCTCGCCATTGTCCTCCTCCTCCTCCTCTTTTTCTTCCTCCTCCCTCCTCCCCCTCCCCCTCCTCCCCCTCCTCCTCCTCCTCCTTTTCCTTTTCCTCCTTCTCGTCCTCCTCGTCCTCGCAGTCCTCCATATCCTCCTCCTTATCCTCCTTCTCCTCCTCCGCTTGCTCCTCCTCGCGCTCCTCCTCCTACTCCTCCTCTTCCTCCTCCTACTCCGACGACGACGGCTCCTCCTACATCCTCCCCCTCTTGGGGGATATGGCGGCTCACCCCGCCCTTTGTTCTTCTGCATGCTCCCCCGCTCGCCCCAAGAGGGGCCCCAAGAGGCTCCAAGAAGCGCCCCAGAGGCTTCCAGGATGATCCCAAGAGACTCCCAAGATGCCAAAATCCATCCAAAACTCTGCAAATCAACGTTTTTGGCTTTCTCGCTTTTTCGCTTCCGATGGCCATCCGAGGCCTGAAGATGGCTCCAAGATGGCCCAAGAAGGCACCAAGAGAAGCCCAAGAGAGCTCCAAGACGGCCCCAAGAGCGCCCAGGAGCGCTCCAAGATTGCCCCAAGAGCGCCCCAAGAGCGCCCCAAGAAGGCCCCAAGAGGCCCCAAGAGGCCCCCAAGATGCCCCCAAGAGGCTCCCAAGAGATCCCCAAGAGGCCTAAATATGCTCCCAAGATGGCCCAAGACGGCTCCAAGAGCGAAAAGGCGAGAAAGCAAAAAACATTGATTTTCCTTAGGTTTTGGACGGAATTTGGCCTCTAGGAAGGCCCAAGAGGCGATTCGAGGCACTCTAGAGGGGCAACGCTAATAAGCAACCCCCCCTTCTTGATAGATCTCCTCCAAGATGGCCCCAAGAGCGCCCCGAAGGCTCCCAAGAGCGCCCCAAGAGCGCCCCAAGAGGGCCCCAAGAGGCCCCAAGAGGCCCCCAAGAGGCCTCCAAGAGGCCTCCAAGAGACTCCCAAAAGGCCACAAGAAGCTCCCCGAGATACGCAAGAGGCCTCCGGGACCGCCAAGAGGCCCCAAAGACGGCCCAAGAGGCCCCCAAGCTCGCCATTGTCCTCCTCCTCCTCCTCTTTTTCTCCCTCCTCCCTCCTCCCCCTCCCCCTCCTCCTCCTCCTCCTTCTCCTCCTCCTCCTCCTCCTTCTCGTCCTCCTCGTCCTCGCCCTCCTCCATCTCCTCCTCCTCATCTTCCTCCTCCTCCTCCTCCTCCTCCTCCTCCCCCTCCTCCTCCTGCTCCTCCTCCTGCTCCTCGTCTTCCTCCTCCTACTCCGACGACGACGACTCCTCCTACATCCTCCCCCTCTTGGGGCGTATGGCGGCTCAACCCGCTCTTTGTTCTTCTGCATGCTCCCCCGCTTCCCTCATCACCTCCACTCCCCTGGGGCTCATTTCTGGACGGGCTGGTGGGGATACGCGAAGCGTCTAGAATTGTAAAGGGGTCGTGTGCTAACGGGGCCCCCCCTCCCCCCTTCAAGGTGCGGGTGATTTCGGACCCCCCTTTCAACGGAGGAGGTAGTGGTTTCGGACTCCCTCCCTTTGCGCTAGAGAGGGTGGGGGGGGGGATCTCGGACCCCCCCTCATCCCCCGTTCAAAGGAGGAGGTAGTGGTTTCGGACCCCCCCCCTCTGGCGCCGGAGAGGGAGGGGAGGATTTTGGACCCCCCCCTTGTCTTTTGAAAGGGGGGGGGGGCGGAAATCCCTCCCACCCCTTGCGCCGGACGGGGGGGCTGGGGGAGTGCCTCCCGCTTCCCTGTGATGCGCCAGACATAATGGGCGTCTGGGTTAGAGTGGTTGGGTTGGGATAAGGGTAAGGGTTTGGGTGTTAGGTGTAGGGCGTTAGGGTTAGGGTGTTAGGGATATGTTTACCAGGGTCTTCAGGTTAGGGTAAGGGGGGTCGGGGGTCAGGTGTGGGATGGTAGGGTTGCGGTTAAGGTTAGGGTTGGGGTTAGGGATGAGGTGTTCGGGTTAGGATTAGGGAGTTCTGATTAGGGTAGTAGGGTAGGGGGCCAGGGTTAGGGTGAAGGCCGCGGAGTTTGGGTTAGGGTATCCGGGTTATGGCTAGGGGGTTCGGATTAGTGGGTTTGGGTTAGGTTCTGGGTCAGGGGGTAAGGGTTTGGGTGGTGGGGTCCAGGTTAGGGTGCTAGGGATAGCGTCAAGGGGGTTCTAGGGTTAGGGTGGTAGGGTTAGGTTTCGGGTGCTACGGGAAGGGGTTTGGGGCTTATGGGGGTTCGGATTTGGGTGGTGGGTTTGGGGGAGTACGAAGAAGGGTTCGGGTTAGGGGCTACGGTTAGGGTTAGGGGCAGAGGGTGAGGGATTATGGGTGGTGGGTTTCGGGTTTGGGTTAGGGGGTTAGGGTTAGGGTGGTACGGTTAGGGTCAGTGCCATGAGGGTATGGATGTGGGTGGTAGAGATATGATTAGGGGTGTTCGGGTAGGGGTCAGGGGTATGGGGGTCACGGTTAAAGGGGACGGGTTACGCCGTCAGGGTCAGGGTCAGGCGATCAGGGCTCGGGTTCGGGTGTTAGGGGGTTATGGGGATTCGGATTAGGAAGGTCGGAATCGGATTCGGGTTCTGTCTAAGGATAGGGTCAGAGGGGGGAAGGTTTTAGGGATAGGGTTCGGGGGCCAGGGGGAACGGGTTAGGGTAGCAGGGTAAGGTTTAGGGCTTGGGTGAGGGTTATGGGGGGGGGGGAAGGTGCTATGGTCAGGGATTCTGGATTGGGCGTTGGGGCTCCTAGGGGTTTAGGGTTGTAGGGTTCGGGTTGGGGTTTCGGGTTGTGGTTTCGGGTTAGGCTTACGGTCCGGGTGAGAATTAAAACTTGGGCTTGGGATTTGGGGTTAAGGATTCAGGCTGGGGAAAGGGGAATAGGGGGCTAGGGTTAGGAGGTTAAGGTTAGGATTCGGGTAATTTGTGTGGGGTGCAAGTGTTACGGTGAGGGCGTTCGGTTTAGGGTGCTCGGGTTGCGGTTATGGGGGTTAGGGTTACGGCGGTAGGCTTAGGAGGTTCAGGTTACGGTTAGGGTTGGGGGCTCGGGTTGCGGTGGTAGGGTTAGGATTAGGGCTAGGGGTACGGTCTCAGGGTTATGGTTGGGGTTTAGGGTTCGGGTGGTAGGGCTTGGGTTACTGGGTTAGGAGGTTTGGGTTGGGGAATTCGGTTTAGGGTTGGGGGGTCAGGGGGTTCGGTATCGGGGTGTGGGGATTCGGATTTTGAGTTTAGGATTGGGGTGTTAGGGTTCAAGTTGTAGGGTTCAGGTTAGGGTGATAGGGATACTGTCAGGGGGTCAGGGTCAGGGTGATAGGGTTAGGCTTGGGGTGCTAGGGTCAGGGTTACGGGGTTAGGGGGTCAGGGTTAGGGTGGTAGGTTTGGGGGCGGGGGTAAGATCAAGTTAGCCAGCTCGAACGAGCCAGAGGGTTCCGTCCACTCCCACCCGCCCTCCCACAACATAAGGATCAGGTGCGTCGTGCCCGACGCCTGTCGCTCATCTTATATCGCGGGCGGCTGGACGTTCAGCGCGCGACGCGATCTGCGACCTATCCCTGCCGCGTACTCAGCAACGTCGACGAGAAACAAGACCGCGCGCGATGTACGCCGCGCCCCGCTCCGGCCTCTCATGTTGCATCGTCGGCGACAACGTGTCCAGCGCGCGAAGTGCGCCGCGTCTCATTCCAGCCACGCGCGCTGCACTGTTAATTGTTTCGCTCCTGCCGCGCATGGAGGAGGGGGAAGACGAGGAAAAGGAGGAGGAGGGGAGGGAGGGAAGCCTCTCTTACGTGTACACGACAACGGGCGCGCCGGCGGCGAACCGCACTTGCTCGAAGCATTATGACTTGCCGCCCGCCCAGCTCCTCAAGCCGACGGGCCCGCAGTGTCGACGACAAGAAAGTCCATGTTGACGAGAAGGCGATCCCGCGCGATGCGCGCCGCGTCCCATTCCCGCTACGCGATTCGCAGCGCCGACGAAGAGAAAGTACACGCTGGCAAGAAACACGTCGACGTTGCGGTGTTTTGGGGCAAGTAGGGCGGGGGGTCCCGCGTAGTGTTGGCCAGGCGTCCGCGCTCGATGTGCGCCGCGTCCCGTTCCTGCTACATGTTTCGCAGCGTCGACGGCAATAGAGTCCATGTTGTCGAGAAAAACGTTGACTTTGTATTGCACGTTTGATAAGCAGGACGCGACCACCCGCTTAGTGTTGGTTACCCAAGCGATGTTCAGTCCGTCCCATTCCTGCTCAACTTTTCGCAACTCGACGACAAGAAAGTCCATGCTGTCGAGAAAAACGTTGACTTTGTATTGTTTCTTGATAGGTAGGACGCGACCACCCGCTTGGAGTTACCCAAGCGATGTTCATTCCGTCCTATTCCTGCTACACTTTTCGCAACTCGACGACATGTTGGCGAGAACCAATGTTAGCTTGTATTGTTGTTTTTTACACTTAGGACGGCGGGGTTAATCGGCCGGCTAGGTGGGGGTTTGGGGGTGCTTAGTCATAAGAAGTAAGGGTTGGGGTTCGGATTAGGGGGTTAGGGTTAGGGTGGTAGGGTTTGGGGCTAGAGGATTAGGGTTAGGGTTGAGGGGGTCGGACTAGGGTGGTAGGGCTAGGGTGGTATAAAGGGTGAGGGTAGTAGGCTTAGGCTTAGGGTCTGAAGATTAGTGTCATGGGGGTTCGGGTTAGGGTGGTAGAGTTACGGTTAGGGAGTTAGGGTATGGGGTTCGGACTGGGGGGCTAGAGCTCGGGGGGTCGGGTTAGGTTTTGGGTTAGGGTTAGGTGGTTAGGGTTCGGGTTCGGGGGGTACGGGGTTATGGGGTTAGTTTTGATGTAGGATTCGGGTTCGGGTTAGGTCTAAGGTGAGGTTTAGGGGGTGAGGGTCAGGATGACAGGGCTAGGGTTAGGTAGTCAGGAGGTTCGGGTTCGGGTATTAGGGTCAGGTTTACGGCTTGGGTGAAGGATGTAAAGGGGGTTAAGGACTAGAGGTTAGGGTTGAGAGTGTTAGTGTTAGGGTTTAGGGTTTAGTTTAGGGTTGAGGTTAGCGTTGGGTGCACCGACGACGGATCGGGAAGGTGGAGGAGGGGGGGGGTCCGCCGGCGACGGATCAGGGAAAGGTGGGAAGGAGGGGGGTCCTGGACCCCCCCCTTGGGGTCATCCAGCGGCGCGCCCTCCAATAGAAGTCTACGTCTCTGCTTTCAAAGCTGACAATTTGGCGCCACGTTGCAAAATGTGCAAATGGCACGTTGCCCGCGTTTTCGCGTCGGCGCCGCGCTCACTTTCCGGAGAATTCAGTTCCCGCTGTGAGGCGGGGCACATGTGTTGTTCGTAAGTTCGTCGACGAGCACGCGGACGAAAGTTTTGTTTTTACCAGGGCGTCGCGCAGACTTCGTCTGGAAGTGGCGCGAACGCCTAGGCACACATGCGTCACTCGACATGACGTTGTGGGCGGCGCCGCGCGCGCACGAGTGACTTGCCGCCCTCGCCCAAGCTCCGCGAACATGTCGCATGGAGGTGGGGCTCCCGCGTGGGAACGAAACCGGCGGGGCCGCGCGAGAGCGAGCGCAGTGATGTCCTCGCCCAGGCACCGCGCAGCTGGCGCCCGAAAGTAGCAATGCCAGTTAGGCCTTGCGCATGATTCGTCTTCGCCACGGTCATCGGACATTTGGCCGCCCGAGAGGGGGCTACATGGTGCGATCGCCGCAACGACGCGCAAAGATTTTCTGAAGTGCCTCTGCCGCCCGTGCGGTGCTGGCAGTTTTTCCCTGCGCCAAGTTGTCGGAGCTGGGGCCGGGCGCGAGCGCCGTCCATTCGCGATGCCAATCCCGATGCCACTGTTCGCCACCATCGATCCTTATTTTAAGAGAGGGACGGTGAGAATGACCCGGGCCAGCTCACTCGTCAGACCTGGCTAGCTTGACTCTCACTCCTACTCGTCATCATACTCATCACCATCCGCTGCAATTCCCCTCGTCCGTCTTCGCTCATGGGCACGGTCCTTGACTAAATTCGGGTGCTCCACAGAGGTCAGGATGTTGATCTCCCTGCTGAAAGCTACCTGGGCTATGCTCGCGCGTCCTACGCAGGTCGTTGTGACTTGTGGCGGAAGGGGGGTGGGGGAAGAGACAGGGACGGGAGGAGAGGAGCAGCAGCAACAGAGGGAAAAAGACAAGAAACAGGATGATAAAGATAATGCCTAGACGAGGCCACTGACTGCCTACACTCTACCCTGCCCTTACGGTTACCTCTCCATGTGTGGCAAGGGATTGTCTCAGCGGGGTGTCCCCGAGGCCTTGTCAGAGAGACATCTCACGACACCGACGCTCTCCAAACGCAGGCAGCCACTGCGCGCTCGAGGCAAGGCAGCCCTCGAGAATGGCGGCGGCGGGCTGAAACGTGAGTGAGTGGGAGACATCGCGTGTGCAGTGACACGTATAGTGCCGAGATCTCAGGCCCTCCCTGACTCTCACTCTCTCTCTCCCTCTCCCTCTCTCTCTTTCTGTCTCCCTACCTCTGTCTCTCTCTCTCTCTCTGTCTCTCCCTTTCTCTCTATGATTATTTCTCTGTATACATGTACCTGTACATAGAATGGCCTCCGTGTCAGTCGTTACCTCTATCTGTATGTTATGTATCTCCCTCTCTGGCTACCTCCCAAAACTCGACAGCGGAGTCTGGAGTGCACGGCCAGGGAACGTGGGGGACAAGCTCCTCAGAGGCAGGAACACTCTGATTCGCGCGCGGAGAGAATAGCGGGAGAACGAAGCCAGAGAAAAACGAGCACCCTGCCCAACCTGGGCCAACGCGGTGGCCCCGTGGGCGACTGCGACGTTCGCGCCTGTGGACCGGCGCAGCGAAGCAGAGAGGTCAGCGACAACGGGCGCGACCGTGGCAATATAGCAGGAGCAGCGGCGGAAGCGCAGGGCGTCAGCCCAGCGCCCGAGCCGCCGGGGCAGGGCGGACCCAAGGGTCCCAATGGAGCCCGAGGGGGGCCCGAAGCTGAGCGAGAGCCACGACCGCGGAACGCGCCTCTTCCTGCGCGGCCGTAAAAAGGTATCCTCGGAGTAACACGCTCCTGCGGTCGCGACTCCGCGCAGCCTGGGCACGCTGAGCAGCCGCGACGTCGTCGAGCTGATCGACTCGTCGCGACTCCTGCCCTCGGCAACCGCGCCCAAAGGAGCGCGCTCTCGCCCCCCCCCCCATCGGGCCCCGCTGGCCCTCCTGTGGTGCGGCAGCTGCTCGGGCCCTGCTCCCCGTGGGCTTCGCCTGGGGCGAAGTCCCCGGCAGCGAGGGCGCCGGCGGGGCCTTGGCGCGCCGCGCCTCGCCCTGCGCCGAGAGACAGCTGGGCTCCACCGCCGGGGAGAGAGGCAGCCGGGCCTCCCTCTCCGGCGTAAGGGGCGGGTCCGCGCGCGCCGCCTCGTCGGCAAACGACTGCGGTGCCTCGAGGCGGGCCCCCTGCAGGTTGGCGCGGGCCCCCAGGGGAGGGGCCGCTGCCTGGGCCGCGCTCGCGCCCAGCAGACGCGGGATCTCCGGCTGGAGCTCCGCGCGAGTCATCGGCGCCCCCCTGCCTCGAGCCGCAGCGCAGGCCCCTCCTGCTCTCGGGCTCGGGCGGGCCCTGCCCGCCAAGGGGCTTCGGCTGAGCGCATGGGCGGCTCCGCGCCGCCACGGGAAGCGCCTCCGGCAGCGGCGGGGCCCGCGCTGGCAGAGGAGGGAAGCCCGCGGCCTCTGCGTCGTCCACTGGGCCGCACGCCACGAACTCGTCCACGGCGGATTGATGCGGCGCGCCGCTCCCTGCGCCTGGAACGGCCTCGTCCACCTCGACGGGCGCTTCACCGCGGATGGCCACGTAGCCCTCGCGAAGGGCGAAGCCCCCCATGGGGCGGCCGACCCGAACGGGAAAAACCCGTCGATGTCTCCCTCCTCCAGAGGGGCGAGGGCCTCGAGATCCATTTCCGAGACCTCTATGTCGACCACCAGTACGGGAGCGGTCGCGCTAAGCGGGCGCGATGCCGCACCGAGCAAAGGCAAGCTGACCACCTGGAAGGGGGCAACCATCCCTGTGAATCCTTCCGCCCCCGCCAAACTGAGACTGTCGGCCGAGCGGAAGGACCCACGGCAGCGCCGGCAAGGTGCCCCCAGGCCGAGTGGCCGAAGGGATCGCGGCGAAGCTCACGTCACCTCGCCCTCGTCCAACCGCCAGCGGTCGCGCCGAGTGGCTGACGGTGAAGTGACCGGGTGGAGGCCGGGCCGGGCCCATCGGGGACAACGAGCCCCCCGCTGCAGATGCGGCGGCTGCCATCGCTGGCGGCGCGCGCGCGACCCAGGGGCAACCCGCAAAGACCGGCCGAGGGGGGGGGGGGAGCAGCTGGCGGGCCTCGCGACAGGGCCCGCGTGCGCTCCCCGGCCCACGCTCCTGGGCCGCAGACCAGGGCGCGCTGCGCGCCGCGACCGTGCCCGTCGGGGGCTCCGATCGAGGCCCGCGCGGGGGGGAGGGGGGCGTCAGCCCCCGCCAGCGGGCCACGAAGGCCACGACGCGGCATCCCCCACACGTGCCGCAAACGGCCGTGGCCCCGAGGAGGGCCACTACCGTCGCGAGCAGCACACGGGTGACCCCGCTGTTCAGATCCGGTGGGGCAGGCCGCGCCCCCAACGGCAGAGGGGCAGCGCCCTCCGCCGCTCGAGTCGGCCTGGGCGGACCACGGCGTCCCCGCGGAGGGGGCGCCGAGGTCCGCGAGCGATGGGGGAGGCTGACGTACGAGTCGCTCGTAGAGCGCGACTCGTAGGCCTCCGGAGAGCACCTCGCCCGCCCCCCCGATGTCGGCCTGGGCGAGCGCCTGCATGAAGCGCCCGCCGAAGGAAGGCCACGCGAGGGCTTGGGCCGCGGAGACGGAAGAATAAAAGAGAACGTCTTGAGGTCTCTTTGGGATTCTCTGGGAGCCCGGTTGGGGGCCTCTTGTGGGTCTCCTGGAGCCTTCCCAGGGGCATCGTGGGCCCTCCTCGGTGCTTCTTTGAACCCTTTTGGGGGCCTCCCGGGAGGCCTCTTGGGACCTGTTGGGGGCGAGTTTGCGGCCTCGGGGGTCATCTTTGGGCGGAGGGCTCGGAGTGGCAGCTCGGGTTCCCCCTGTTGGGCCATTTGGGGGCCCTGTTGGGGCCGTCTTGATGGTTTCTTGGTCCGTCTTGGGGATCGCTTGTGCCGTCTAAGAGCCGTCTTGGGGGCCTCTCGGGCTGTCCTGGGGCGGTGTTGGAGACCTCTTGGGCCATATTGGACCGTGTTGAAACATAAGCTGCTAATGTGCTAAGATGCAAGTTGTCCCAAACGGAATGGGGCGGTGTATGCTTCTCGGGGCCCTCTGGGGGGTCCTCTTGGAGCGGTCTTGAAGCGTCATGCGTGCCTCACGGGCCGTTTGAGACACATTTTGGGCCGTCGGAGAACTCGGAGAGCGTCATGGGGGTGACTCGGGGCCGTCTTTGGCTGCCGTATTGGCTGTCGGGTGGCTCTCAGGGGCTCCCCAATTGTTGGCCGGGCCACCAGGTCCCCCCATTCGTGGTCGAGGTCGCGGCCCCGTGGGCCCCGGGCCCGGCCCTCTGAGTCCGAAGTGACTATGGTAAGTCAAATAGCATCCAATTCCATGCTGTGTTGGTTCAGTATGGGGAGTGGATGGATAAGATAGGATAAGATCGATGTAGTGATCTTCCCAGCACATAGCGAACCCCAGCAGCGCCCGGGCAAATAGGGCGCGCGTGCCTTGAGCCAAAGGCAGCGGCGCGCGGGCTATACTCCCGATCCTCTATAACATCTCCCAAAGAGCTACCCTTGAAGCCGGGAGGGGAGGAGACGGAGAGTATAGCCGCGCAGCCGCTAGGCTCTAGAAAGGCCGCGCGCGCAACTGTTTGCAAGAAAAACAGTACGCACAGTCTGGCCTAACACCAGACTGTCGGGCGAGATTATTCGCCGGCGAGTTTCCTCGCAAAACATTTTCACGCATACACAGGATAGCCCCTTGGATATCAAAGGGCTATCGGCCCGGCTAGAGGTAAGCCAAACAGGATATTCCTCTCCAGGCAAAAGGTATTAAAGCAAAGAGCCTGAATCAATCTGAACAGGCTAGTTGCCAAGCGTGAAAAGTAGGACTCGTTCCCGAGCGGCTAGAAGGGCGCCTCTGTATTAGGCGCCCGGGCTGGCAAACTGGACCGCGGGGGCAACAAGGACAGACTAAAACTGATTCGACATGGGCTTACTTCTGTCCTCGGGACCACGATAGGGAACAAACTGCTTCACGTCATACTTAAATGACTGAGTGCCTGACATCACCTCCAAAAGCAGCTCCCGATCGATACTCCCCTTTGCATGCCCATCTGCGGTCATGTCTCGAGTATCACACCATTGTACGTTATGCACTATACCTATATCCATGAGCTCACGTATCCAGCTGATATGTCCCAGCATTGCCCGTTCCGTCGGCATCTTAAGATCTTTGCTGGATAGCGATTTGTATACAGACTCAGCGTCTATAGTAAGGGATACTTTGATAACTAGGCCTCCAACTTCACGCATCTCGTAGTTGTCGTGGAGTAAGTGCCCCTGCCTTGAGCTCGTGGAGAGTGACGAGCGTGGGATAGCATTCATCAAGGTTGTGTGCAACTGCAAGTGCCTCAGCGGCATAGCTGGACCTCACCTGCAGTCGGTGTGACTTACATAGTCCGTCGCAAAGGTGAATGGCGAATTTGCCTTGAGGCGAGTTTCCTCGCCGTAATACGTTAGCCCCACGAATGCCGTAGCCCTTGGTTTCATCGTCCTCCTCCCCGGTGCGCTTCCGATACCCCGAATCACTGTGTATGTCTACTTCACTCGTCGGTTTCATCCGAGGGAAGGCGATGCGTTTCGGGCTGCTGATCAGCTTTCGCGCCACAACATTCAGTCGTCTGACTTGTAAGTTGGTGGGCTCTTGGATCTTCTGGAGAGAGACCACATACTCCATAAGCCAGACTTGAGTAAGAAGGGCATAGGCGAGAGCTCCCCTCAGGCTAACGAACATGCCGGTGATGAGTTTGGTAGCTTTCGCGTCTGCCGCCGCTCCCGTAAGTTCAGGGTGTGTGATAGGACGTAGTTGTTTAATGTACTCGTCCTGGCCCATGATCACAGCCCCTTGTTCATTCTTAGTGTAGCGAACGGCGCAGTTCGTATGATAATGTTTGTTGAGCCTGGATTTACGAAACACCTTTTCGACACGTTGCACATAGTCATCTACGTTTTGCTCGAGGCCTGTCATATTGATATCGTCGACCTATTTTGCTGTTAACGAATCCTGACTAAATTCAAACTCAGGATCGTAACTTGTCGGTGTGAGGCCTATGGCTCGTGTAGTCGTACGAAGTTTGAGGGGGAACGCTCTTGGGGCGTCCTTTGCACCTGTTCCTGGCTTGAGGCACCTGAGACAGTGTCGGCTTTCATCGTAAGAAGAGAAGCCTGGTAGTGTACGAAGCACCTGGGCACTTCCTGGTGGAAGAGTGAAGCAAACCATGCGAGTTTCCTCGCCGGTGGCATGAGCAAGTTCCTCATAGGTCAGACCTTTGAGGAACGCTTTGTCGGTATCCATAGATGCTAAGATCCATTCTGGATGACATGCCGCCTCATTCGCCAGGAGCCTCTGGGACTGTCTTCGAGCAGCTCCTGAGAAGGTTTCTACACCGAACGCCTCCGTGCCCATGAATCCGCGAAGGACAAGTCTGAGACGGATGGTTTTAACGTTCTCGGTGCCTCCCTTCACAAACTTCCACTTGTATACATATCTGGATGTCATGATGTTGGAAGCTTTAGATAGGTCATACATCTCAAAGCACCGGTTGTCAAGCCAGATCTTGAGCTCGGTGTACAAAGCTTCACTAACATCTTTAAGATGTGCTGCTATATCGGCTTTGGTGAGTAGGTCGTCTTCCTTGACTACCACAGCACGTTTAGCAGCCGATGATACATATACTCTCATCGTTGCGACCATGTCAGTTTCAAGCTGTGCAAGTTGGGCCTGATCCAACACTACTTTTGACATTTCTGGTGTGAAACATAACTCAACATATCGACCATGCTCATCACTGTCAAGAGACTAGCCCTCGTGCGGTGTAGTCGAGCATAGAGAGATAAGACAAGGTTCTCGTAGTTCAGGCTCGTCTCCGATCATCTCCGACACTACGGTATCTTCCTCGTCCACGGATGCTGAGACCAAGACACATTGGTCAGGCAGCATAGTTGTTGGGACGCAGTAGAGATGGTCGTCGGTAACCGTTGTGGGATGAAGGTCCATGCGTAACTCATCGTACCACTCCTCCATCATCATAGCCTCGATGTCATGTTCCTCGCTGTCTTCGTAGATTGTAGACAGGCGACCTTCACTTGGCGATGAAGCACTGGGGGTGTCTGGTGGAAACCTGTCTCCAGGCTGGTCGCGTTCTCCAGACGTTGTGCCCAAGTGCTGATACTTGGCAAGGTCGCCATGCAATCCTGGGGAAGGAACTTGTGACGTCAGGCACTGGATGAGTCTGGAGTGAGTGCTACCAGTGAATTGAGAGATGTTCAGGCCGGTGCCCACACACTCATAATAGTGGAAGACTGGGTTAACATCGTTTCGTAGTGGATGAGTGTAGACCCGGTGGCGTACTTTACTGCAGGTAGATTTGACACGTTCTTGGCCAATCTCACGGCTACTACACGTTCAACTCGGAAATAATTTCGCACGATGTACTGCAGTGCAAGGTGCACGCGCGTGTGGAACTTGCTGTCGTCCGAAAGATTGAAGTTCCCCTTGTAGTCTGGAATGTAGCCCAAGACTTTGGCAGGTTTCCCTGCACCAAGATGTGCCACATATGTAAGGACGGTTTGCATGGCCATATTGTCCATGCCAGGTTCCCTGGTAAGAAGGCATTCAATGTATAACGTGTGGCGAGCATCAGGATACATTGCAACTACCTCACGCGATCCTGCCTTGACGACGACGTGTCCTCGTTCAGGCACGCTACGGATCACAGGAAGCGGGCCATTCCAGCCTCCATGGTCGTCCTTAGTGGCTGTAGGTCGGTGATAGTCGACCAAGTCCCCTGCTGAGTACAGGCGAGCACCATCTGGGGCCGTCTTAGCCCTGAGAGCACGATTGGTCTTAGCTGCCGCCGTGGCTTGAGTTATTGCTTCCAGGCGAGCTTCCCTCACACGACGTTCTCGTTCGTGGCCTGACGTCTCGGGCCCCTTAGGGAAGTCAAGGGTGTCGAGGTCAGGAAGAAAAGAGGGCTGTCGCCCAGTGTGTGCTTGGCACGGCGGTACTCCGTTGTAAACGTGAAAGCGTTGGTGACGAAGATGCCTTCAGCCAATACTCTAGCAAATACAACGGGGATGTTGTGTCTGTTCAGCTCTTCCTCAATCAAATGGAGAGTACCCCTAAGAATACCATTGCGTGACTCGATCGAGGTCGCGCGATGGCCAGGCGCTCGGATACGAAGTGTCGTGCCCTTGTTCGCCATCGTGGCCTTGGCAGTGTCATTGTTGAGGGCGCCTTCTCCATCTGAATACAAGACTTTGAAGGGTCCGTGCTAGGCAACCCAGCAGTAGTGGTAGGCGTCAAATATAGCGTCACGTTCTCTATCAGGAATCTCTTGGCCTGCTGCCAGGAGGATACATCGGTCCATAATATGACATATGGTTCGTTTCTGGTAGAACATGAGGTCTACTTCGCCTTCATCTTCCAATTTCCAGGAAGGCTTACGGAAGGTAGCGTAGAATTACCTGGACGTTCCCATGCTCTACATTCCCGACATGTGTCACAGATTTCTTTGACCATATTTAATCGAACGCTATCCAGTCCCACTTTGTCTAGGATCAGCCTCATCTTGGGTTCCTTCGCGTGGTGCCACCGTAAGTGCAGTTGACGGAGTTCCTTTCTGACTACGTGAGGTTCGTGACTACGGAGGTTTTGCAGACTGCGTTGGATGTCAAATCTCGTCCGGTCGGGCAGTCGTGGAGCCCCCGAGCCGGTTGAAGCATGAGGGTTCCTCGTGGCTCTCCGCAGTCGGTCTCCTTCGTCAACTGCATCTGGTGGTAGAGGTGCGCCTTGTAGGCGGCCACGGCGGGCCGCTACTTGTGGCGGCTCGCCTGAAGACGCGGTGGGCGTGTTTCCACGCTCGGGCGCGTCTCGCAGTATGTCATAACTGCTGGCGCCAGATGTCGGATCAGTGTTCCCAAAGGCTCGCGGTCGCGGTGGCCTGGCGTGAGCTCCCTGACGGCCACCCGATGCCGAAGCTTGGCCCTCCCCAGGCTTGGGTAAGGATTTCCACCAAGCTGGCACATTGCGGCCCTCGGGATCATGATCATCTGGGAGTTTGAACGGCTCAGCAAAACGGCATTTGCCGGGCTCAGTGTCGAGGTGGTTCGTAACACCCTTGCTTCTCGTAAGGTCCCTTTGGCATGCAGGACATGGCCAGTATACCGAGATAGAGTCATGACACCTACACTGTGCAGGATCTCTGCTGTGGCTGGGACTGTCCTTTCGGACATTGTCGATGCATGCTGGGCATGTAGCCACTTTTGGGACGATGCGATCGCCGATGCGTCTCATACCCTCTCCTGGCTCAGCTTGATCAGGAAGGTCGGCAGGGTAAGCATGCGCAGTTTGTGTCGGCGCGTCTCCGCGCGTGGTGTCGATGGCTTTCGCCAGCTAGACGGCTTCCACACAGGCAGACTGCAGTCTTGGAGTGTATTTTTGTGCCAGTGAAAGCTCTCTGTTGCACGGTTGTGCATGCGCATGCTGACCGTTGCACTTGAGTCGCTCAAAGGGTTTAAGAATTGTCTCGTCGTTGCTGGTGATATGTGTCGGCTTCTTGATATAGTCGCCAGCCGTGTCTTTAAGTCCCGTCGCACATTGGTCGACGCGTACGGTTGCGATATGTGATCGGTCGGCAAGTTCTTTCCATGGGGAAAATATCATCCACCCATGTTCCTGTGGGTTGTTTGCGTATAAACCACCTCCGTGCATTATCTTGAGTAACAGCTATTCTACCCCAATAAGTTGTGCGTGGCAAATCTTCTTTATGATGCTGTTCCCAAGTGCTATAGTTGGCTTTGTAGTTGTAGTAGGATGGTGGTCCTGTGGTGCGGCAGCTGGGCTGTAGCATGGCTACCCGTGCGTGGCATACTGCGAAGTAATGGTCTACAGCTCGCTGCACCGAGGGATCTCCCAGGTCGACACATGTGGTCTTGTCTAAGTTGCCTCCGGAGGAGAGACCCCTTGAGAAGGCAAGCTCTGAAATGCCACCCTCTCCTCCGCAAAGCTCCAACATATCCACGCAATTGTTGTGACCATAACATAGAGTAGCCACTATGCTATATATGTCCGCGTGTGTGTCGGGCATAGATGTGGGGAGGGTATGGAACAGGTCATCTTCCTCATCTGAGCTAATCAGCTCGACAGGGACGTCAGTGCTCCAGGTCGCCATAAGATCCTGTCCGAGTCCTGACAAGTCGTCACCGCAATCATCGTTTCCATATTCAACGTGCTTTTTGATGCGGCGAGGCTTGATGCCTGCCTCCTTTTCGGCGTTGAACCTGTCCTTCTGTTTGATACGCGACTCCGTAGGTAAGACTTGCTCGTCTTGTTCACAGGTCTGTGTGCCCATCGTCGTTGACGAGAGGGTACCTGCGTCAATCGCCAGAGTCGGGAGGGGAGAAGGACAGTCATCTATGATGACGCGTCGGGGCTTCTATGGTGATTGAGTAGGCTCGTTTCCGAGCATGACCGGTTCCTCGGGCTGCCAGTACATCCGTGTACTGATGTTGGCAACCCCTGTAGGTAGTGGTGCATGTCAATCATATCCTGTTGGTTGATCGGCTACTACGATATCCTGAATAATCGCGTTGGTATTCAGGTTGATCGTTACACGTCGGATTACATCAGACAATTTCGGTCCTCCTTTATTGGTCGCCACATAGTGATGCATGTTGTGATCCGTACGTGTATAGGTGTTCAAGTATATCGGCACGTTTCCGTGCGTAGTGTTGCTTCCCAGGATTTTGTCGTTGAGGTGACGGATAAGTGTGATGCGTGTCTGGGCTCGCCATTCAGCATGTCGTACCGTTTGGCCGTACCAATCCAACACATGTTGTGGCATCGCCAGGCACGCACATGCCCACAACTTAGAGCTAACCGGTATCGGTGTGGCTACCTGCATATAGGTACCACTAGGTGTATTGTCTTGCATATTAAACCTAAAATTGAAATGACATAACCGCGTGCGTACTACCGTCAACTTAAGGTCTTCCAGAATATCACGTATTGGGGATAACTTCCAAACGTATCCTGGGGGGGGGCAAACACTATAATCTTCATGCGGAGCTTCTTAGCTTTTGTCAGAAGGTTTTTGAATGCACGACCAGTGTGGGGCCACTCTCTTTCCTGGGGTTCGCACGTACCAGTCACCCGGGGTACTAGCCCATATTAGAGTATAGTCCCCACTGATCACCGCACCCAGGTAATATGTGCCCACAGTCGTCATGAGCTCATTGTGGGAAATGCGATCACAGATGTAACCTCGGGTGCGGAGGTCAGCGCAAGCCTCTCTCGCATCTTCGATGACGAATGCTCTTTGACTATGGCAGGTTGCCCCGCTGCCCTCGTTACCCCCTGGCCTTTCGGCTATCAGGCAAGGCGAAGAGGGGGCAGCATCGCCCTGCCATCTTCAAGATAAAGAAGATGCGCCTGCAACATCTGCCAGCATCTGGGCTTCCCTCAGATGCTGGAGCTCAGCGCTGCAGCGCGCGGTAGCCTCAGAGGCGGATTGCTCCGCAAACGTGGCCAGCACGGATGGATTATCCATCAGCTGCTTCAATAGGCCGTTCGACCTTGCGTCGTTGACCGTCTGCAGCTCATGGTTCGCGTATCCCATCACTATCTTCCGGCGGGGCCGTACAGCGTCCACGGGTGCAAGTCCGCCATGCTGGGCCAGTGTCCTGGCTACGAAGCAATCGAACGTCTCCAGATCATCGATGCTGTCGCCTCTCATCGTCGCCTTGGCGAGTATCGCGAGCAACCCTTGAGGCAGGTTTCCCTGCAATTGTTGGCGCTCTTGCGCAGGGGACGGCTCGCCTGTCAGCACCGTCTGGAACGATGTTGTACTTGTACTCGAGGCGGGTTGCCCCGCGGCTCCAAATCGATCACACCTGATTGACAGATGTCCCGATGGCAACTTCGTTGTCGGCATGATCTTGGAGCCCTCGGGGAGTTCCATCTTGACCTGTCCCTTCCCGGGGAATATCAGCTTCTCCTGGCCTCGTTCGAGCACACTGATAGTGCGCTTGTCCTGCGTGCTGTCGAGGCCCAGGATAGCTGGCAGGTCCTTGCCACAGCCCGACACAATATTAGTCTTGTGCGAGTCGAGCTGGGTCGAGCCCTGGTACTCGCAGGCAATGCTGAAGGTGCCCACGGTATCAGCTGGGGCCGACCCCTCGCCTACCCCGTTGATGTTCAATCGAGAACGAGGCTCAAACGTACAAGGACGATTATGTGCCTCAGCAGCCTGGACGAACTTGCGGCTCGCATTTTCTCCCATTATGTTAATCTTCGAGCCCACGTCTATGAGGATTGAATTTCCACCATCCTCAAGAAATGCCTTACTGGGCTGCTTGATGTGCACTGTCTCTTAAGTGCCGGCTGCGCTGTCTGGCGGGTTCCCCCGCACCTCGGTCGTACTTATTGGCGGGTCTCCCCGCATCGTGCTGGCACCTGGCCTTCCTGCGGCCATGCGTGCCAGATCGATGTACTGGAAGTGCGACACGTTCTGGGCTTGAGCGCCCTGTTCCTCCCGCCAGTTGGCATACTCATCACGTGTGCTCGTGTGCTGTTCGCGGGTAGTGCGCCGCGCCAGCGTCAAGTACGAATGAAGGGCGATGTCCTGTAATCCCTCATTCGTAAGGTGGTCCCTATATTGCAACCACTCGTCGAACTCATTGTTCGTAGCTGAGAGCTCGACGGCCCTGACTGCTGTTGCCGCTGTCGCCACTGAAGAGTCTGAGAGGTCAAGCGACTCGCTCTCAGGATTGTCGGCGTCCAGCATGAAAGTGGTGTGTGCATTGTCCATCTGGGTCTGGAAGTGGCGAACGCGCAGTTCTCGCAGCTGTCCAGGGTCTAGTGGCAGCTCGGTCCCACCCCCACCTTGGGGTGACATTGGAGGAGCCACCTGCCCGACTCCAGGCTCGTAATGAGTTGGAAGAATCGGCGCAGGTGGGGTATTAGGCAGGTTCCCCTGCTGTGGCGCCGTCATCGGGATAAGCTGGTCGAAGTATCCCGTCTCCATCGGCGACCTCACCTCCTCCGGCTGGTTTCCCCGCTGTTGGGACTGTGCTGTCTGCCTGTCCAGCATACTGGCTGTCATTTCCTCCACCATGCTCCTCAACTCCCGCAGCTCCCTCGCTGCCTGTTCGGGAGCCTGAGTGACGGAGCCGGTCCATGGAAACGATGACGCTATGATGCCTGGCGCTCGGCAGATAGCACATACTGGTTGCTGAGGATCTCCTTCTCGCTGGTTCGCAACATGGCCCACCACATTCGAGTTCCAGCACTCCTCGTGGAACAGATGGTTGCACCTCAAGCGGTAGATGCTCTCCCTCGGCAGAAACTCCTCGAGGCATACCGCGCAGGTGTCTTCCATCCCAGCATAGATTTCCACGTCTGCCGCCCTAGGGCACAGCCGCCGCTGCCGCTCCAGGACTGTTTCGGAGCCCAGGAAAGCAGCTGGGGGATCTCCTGCGGGAGCCATTGCCTCCGGCGCTACGGCAGCCACTGCTGGAGGAGCTGCCGTTGCGGGGGCTGCGGGCGACGCGGCTGGCGAGTTTCCTCGCATGGGTGAGCCTCTGTTCCTCACGACCTCAAGTCCGGCTGCACGTGCTTGGTCACGTACGCTCTGCACTGCCTGCCTGCGCCTGAAACAAGCATGTGGAGTGTGGTACGTCTGCCTGATGTAGTCTGGTACTCCCCATACTGCCTGATGATATCGAATGAGCAGTAGGCTGGACGGCCACCTCTGGCGTTGTCGGTGCAGGCATGAAAGCCATGTACTGATGCATGGACTGATCACTGCAGCGCACATTCGTGAGGCTATGAAACTGATCCGCCGTCTCGCGAACAAATCTGTTCGGGACTCTAGACCCATCTGGGTACAGTGGCGGATCCATTGGTGCTGGCGCTGGCCTCTGGCCCTGAGCCATGCTCGGATGAGCATTGAAGGCCGGGATAAAGGCTCGTTGCCGAGCAGGGTCACGTGGATTCGGACCATCTGGCTCCCAGGACCAGGCTGGCCTCCACCTCAGACCGCTCGGGTGGGGCAGGTTGTGACTCTGCACTTGTTGTACCGCAGCTGCCACCCCTGCGCGGTAGTCATCAGGCACTCCAGCAGCAGTAGTTTGGCCAGCAAAAGGTTGGTGGTGTACTGGAGTGCCGGGCAGGTTTCCCTGCAGACTCGTTGGCGTGCCCGGTGGCATCATGCTCAAAAGAGCTATGCCATGCTCAGCTCTTGCCGCGGCGATCCGCTCCATGAGAGTGCCATTCGTGGCAGACCGACCAGGAGTCCCAAGCGGAGACTGCGCTGGTGGTGTCGCCACTGGGGTCATGTCCCTCGGTGTGTGCATGCTATGCGAGGGGCTCCCTGGCATCTGCTCGAATCGAGCAGGCTCTCCGAAGATGCGGCCGAACGTTTGCGGGTCTCCCTGCGGTTCGGGCATGTTGTATCTGAGTCTACTAACGGGCAGGTTTCCCTGCGTGGCCTGGCGGTTACGTGTCACCATGGCGGACATAGCTCCCTGACCTGCGGCCCAGGGATCTTGCTGGCACAGTCTGTCCGCTAGCTGTTCCACCTGCTCAGGATTTAGAGCAGCCGCGATCTGATCCAGATCTGAGGTGCTGAGGACCTGCCAAGATATGGCACTAGGCCCTTGGCTTGGAGCACGGCTTGGAGCCGCGCTTCCTGCCTCACTCTCGCTGATCATGAGGATCTGGTGGATCTCGGGCTGGTTTCCCAGCACTGCTGGGCTGTAATGGTCCCCTACCTCTCTTTGACCATGAACCGTATGAGGTTCATTAGCCTCTCGGTCAAGAGACCATCTGTGCTTGATACTAGCACTGCTCACAATGTTCCACCTGCTCGGGTCCGTCATTCTGGCAGTGGAGACGCTTGCATGGCGACTGCCCAGATATCCTGGGTTCCGCCATTGCTTTCCTGTGGAGAGTTCTTCCACGTGTGTTGTATAATACGGCTCAATAATGCCGTCTTTTCCTTCCGATAGGAGAACCCCATTGTCGGACCAGCAAAATTCGATCCCGTCCTTCAGGGCTTGGCGCCAGTCCACAAAGATAACGATCTCGGATTCGGGGCCCCATCCACTCTGCACGCCGCGACGACGAAGCGTCGGAACAAAGAAGGATGTGTGATCGGCCAGTCCCTCTCTTCCTGGTGTTGTAATCTCTACGACAAGAGAGGCCATGCCACATGATGCCCTCAAAGGCTATCCAACGTGTGCCGCGCCTGGCAACCTCGGGGCATGGGGCCGGTCTCCCGGCAGGATTGTCGCGCAGTACAATGTACTTGTACAACGACCAAGGGGCCTTGAGCGTCCACGAGCGCCCTTGCGAGGCACGGGTGAATCTGTCGGATTTGCCAGAATCTCGCACCAGGACCTTGAACTGCAGACGCTGCTTCTCTTCACCGTCCGCCTCGTGGACGTGGACGATCGTCATCATGATGGCAGCCATCTGGTCAACCGTTCTGTCGTAGAAGGTCTCGGCGATGATCTTGGCCTCATCCAGTCTCGGGTTGTACCCGTCCTGTCTCGTACGTCCGTTGCGCCGCGGAAACTCGCGCACGAGCTCATCGAAATTGACCCGCCCATCATGATCGTCGAACGTCTCAAGGCTCCACACTGCATGTGTGGTCTGTCAGGCGCGTGTCTGCAGACCCTGTTGAGGCATGTACTAAGCTGCTTGAGTGTATGATTACTTCTCGGAACAATACCTTTCTGCCTGCAGCTCTCCATGAATGCCTCATCCACCGAGCGTATCGGTGGGAGATTCCGCAGGGTACGGCGATCATTGATTAACGCCTGACTCCCGCTAGTGAAGGAAGTATCCCCTGGAAGATGCAGCCTATCCTCTGGCGGGTTTCCCCGCAAAGGAGCCTCTGTCGCCGAAAAGGCTGCGGCTCCTGAGGAGGAGGATGCTGCAGCTGCAGCGCCTGGCGGGTTTCCCCGCGGTGTTTCTCGGCTGGCGCTGCCCCTGATCTTGGGCACCCAGGTACCCCTAGATAAAGCACCTTCCTCAGACCTCTTGGAGCGTGTCGCCGCAGGCGAGGCCGGCGTAGGGGTAAACCCTGTACGCTCGAAAACCTTGGCCTTGCTGGCGATAGAGCCGCTACGGCTAGGCTGTCGTCTGCGGATCTCCATGGGGTCCTGAGGTTGTTGCCTGGCGTCGGGTCTCTTTGCGAGAGTTGCTCGAGTCGGTGACTTCGGCATCTCAGGACGGGGCCTCTCCATCTGCACATCGAACCCGAGTTCCTCTGAGCGGGCCGACGTTTTCTGTCTTTCCCCCGATGGCGTCCTGGGTGCACGCGTTTCGCTCTTGGCCTTCGGTTGGAGTGGGGGCTTCCTTGCCCCCTTCATATAGATCTTTTGTGACTCCAGCAGCATTTGGCGAGTTGCCTCGCTGGCGCGTTCGTCTGCCACTCGCCTGCGCTCCGTATCTGCTGCGGCTCGCTGAATCTCCTGTTCATCGTCATCCATCATCTCTGGCTGTTGGGCCTGGCTGGAGACGCCAGGCGGGTTTCCCCGCATTCCAGGAAGACGGTTGAGCGCATCTTTCTCTTCCTGGGTCATGGGCACAAGTCCCCTCGGAGGCTGGGCCTCCTCGGCCATAGGGCCCCTGTGAGCCGTGGTTCCGAGACGACGGTTGATCTCGTCGATCTCTGCTTGAGTCATAGGAACCAACGGTGGATGACCCTCCTTTGCAGGAGTGCGGCCTCTATTCGGGCTCAAGCTCTCGTTGGGACCTACAGGACACCCAGGCCTGTGTTCCTGGAATGGCTGCGAGCACGGGCCGCAGTCTGCGTTTGGCCTGTAGAACTTGCGCGCCGCAGTGATGGTCCGCAGCTGAGTCCGTACTGCCTCTATCTCAGGACGACGAATGTTCGTCGCGAGCTGATAGCCACCCCGTATGGATCTGCCTTGGGCATCCCTGTAGGCTGGGTTTCCTTTTCCAAAGGCAGAGTGCTCACCTGTTTGACGCCTAGGATCGTTGTAGGCGAGCAACTGACCCCCTCGTCGAGAGGCATGCTCTGGCGGGGCTGCTTGTCTCCATTCGCGTGGGAGCCGTGCTTGAGGGTGAGGGTCGTCCCTACGGCGTGGATGCGAGCGAGACCTCCTGGCATGTTCATCAGATGATGCCGCCGACGTAGCCTGAGCAGGAGCCGGCGGGGGTTCCTGCGGGGCCGCAGGCAGCGCCTCTGGGGCAGGCAGGTCCCCCTGCTGACTGGAGTCTGGCATAATTGGCTCCTGTGCGGGTGGTGGTGTGTCAGGACTGTCTGGGCTAAAATCCACCTCCTCGTCTTCACCATTGACTTCCATCATCGTGAGGACGGTGGTCTCGTCCTCGCACATCCCACATCCATCGCCTTCTTCGTCTTCTGACATAGGATTGCCAATGACGGTGGTCATTGGTCCAGCCGGGGCGGGCAGGTTTCCCTGCTGCGCAGGCGTCTGAGCATCGCTTGGCTGTCCCGGAGTCGGCGGTACGGTGGTCGGCTCAGGCTCGTTACCGAGCATAGCGTGCGCCTCGAGATGATCATAGTCTTATGAAGGCTGCCCGATCACATTTCGCATGGCCGCGCGGTTGGGCTGTAGCCCCGCCGCCTGGAGACCCCATCCCGGCGGAGGGGGAGCCTGTCCACGCATGGAGATGGCCCTTTCAAGGGCTTGGCGCCATCTCCCTCTAGAATACCACACATGTCGCTGCGCGTCCTCAGGGTGCACGCTGTCGATAAGAGTGAGGGCCGCTAACACTAAATCCGAGTCGTCACAGGCATCGGTGTCTTGTAGCATCATGTGGCCACTCTCGACACTCTCTTGGCTCTCGGGATATGCTACGACCAGTACAGCGTGCATCTGCATGAGAGTCTGCAGTATCGCGTGCGGTCCGTACTCGCCTGGCGCGAGCATGCCAGGTGGTACGCGCGGGTTCCCTGGCACGCCCACGGTGAATGCTTGAGCCTCTAATTCCATCAGATCACCATAGTTTGGAGGATATACTGGAGTGGGCCTGTTTCCAGGCATAAAGTCGGGTTGACGTCGAAGGTTGTGGTCAAGCTCCGAAGGCGAGGCTTCAACAGTGACCTCCTCGTCACTGCTCTCGTAGGCCATGATGTTGCCTGGGTTGCCGAACATCCAGTCGAAGAAAGATAAAGGTTGGTTTCCCAGCGCTCCATTCTCCACAGGCGTAAGCTCGATATTTCCGAGAACAAACCTGCGGATATACTCGAGGTAGTACGCGTACAGTCCATGGCCGTACGCCTCGAGCTCATCCAAACTGTCCATACTGCTAGCCCAAGTGAAAAATATCTGTTCCACAGCTTCGAAATCTTGGAGGCTCAGATATTCAATAGATGGTTCACTTAAGCCGAAATGGACTTCGGTTGACCTGCCCTTTCCATTTCCCTTCGCTGGACAATCCTTTACAAGATGATCGGTACTATCACCCTCATGGCACTTTAGGATCTGGCCGTCTCTACCTCGCGGGTTTCCCCGCCTACCGTTACCTTTGCCTGAGGTCTCCCGACGGCCTTTTCCACGGCCTTTTCCCCCGAAGAATATCTCATCATACTGATCATCTGAAAGCCTCTGGAGGAAAGCCGAGATGCCTGGTCCGTTCAACCTCAGGCGACCCCGTTTGCCTTTACCTTTTTCCTTTGAAGCTCCTCCGTATCCTCCTCCTAACACGACGCACTGGTTTTCGTGTGAACCTCCTCCACCTCCGCTTCGCCTGTTGGAATACTCAGAACAGGTGTTCGGCACGCTGACTGTCCCCTTCCATTTGCATGATGTCTGACCCATCTAGGGGTTCGACACCATCTGATGAAAAGGTACCGGCGTCGGTGCCGGAGTCGAAGTCGTCGTTGCCTAGGTAGGTGGATACACCGTCGTTTAGGGGATTCGCTTCACCCCATAGGGAACGGTGTGGTTGAGGTTCTCTAGGAGGAGGGCTGGTTGCCCAGCTTGGTTGTGATCGACCCACTGTCAGTAGGGCAGTAGATTCTCCAGGATCGTCGGCCCACATGTTTGGAGGCCCGTTGCCAGGCTGAGCTTCAGTGGTTAAGGTAGTATAGAAATTTCCACTGCCAGTTCCCCTTCCCCTTCCAAATACTGATCCTATGTTGCCAGGAGACCGTTCTGACAAATGGCCTATCGAACGCATCCGCTCACACAACTCATCATACTGTTGTTGTGTTCGGGGCATTTGGTGGTTGAGTGGCTGCAAGTGTTGCGTGGCTCGCTGGTTGCCAACGCCTAGGGCGCGGAACAGGATAGTAGTGAGCAGTTGGAAGTTGAAAAGGCCAAACCCCACCGACTGTGCCTCAAGACGGGCCATCTCGAACCGAGTAAGGGTTACATCGACCCGTTCTCCGTGAGGCAAATGAAAGTCGATGGCCTGAGTGCCTGAAGTGAGTTGACGCTCATCTTCCAGGCGTTCGAACTTCATGCTTAAGAGAACATAATGTAGGTTACTGGGCCGGTGTGGACACCATCGATGTCCGCACCATAGTTTATAATGTCAGGTTGTACCCTCATGGCGAGTGCCCTCGCTAAGCCACCCAGGCCGCGTTGTATGGCGGCTGCATGGGCCTGTGGCGTCATGCGTCCGCTCGTGACGTTAAGCCACGCGTTGGCCTCATAAACGTATTCGCGGAAAAGGTACGTTGCCTTGAGGGTCCCAGTATGGGCCATGTGTTTGCCCATCTGTGTTGTTGTCTCCTCGGCGCATTTGCCCGATTGCTGCCCCCAGCGCAAACCATATGATGGCGAAGATCGCCACCCCAAGGCTGTGAAGATATGGGTGGTTATCAGGCGCGTTGCCACGCGGGGGTAGGGCTTGTAGCGCCTTATCAAGTCTACGAGGCGCTTTATCTTGCGGGTCTCCCCGCCTCTGCTTCAAGTACTGAGCTGTTGGCTCGTTGCCGAGCGGTTGGTAATAGCGAAGTGATGAAGCGTATATGGTACCAATGTTGTTATCTAGACGTCGTACCTCTCGTGTTGCTTCTTGCTCTTGAATTGATCCTCGTAAATGTAGTTGGAGTGGTGGCGCAGGGTGGTAGTTGGTCACGAAGATCGTGCCGGATAGCGCGAGGATAAGAAGAGCAAGAGCTGACCACACGAGAGTGCGGCCAGCTCCGCTACCAAGTCCGAAATGACGATGGTAAGTCAAATAGCATCAAATTCCATGCTGTGCTGGTTCAGTATGGGGGGTGGATGGATGAGATAGGATAAGATCGATGTAGTGATCTTCCCAGCACATAGCGAACATCAGCAGTGTCCGGGCAAATAGGGCGCGCGTGCCTTGAGCCGAAGGCAGCGGCGCGCGGGCTATACTCCCGATCCTCTATAACATCTCCTAAAGAGCTACCCTTAAAGTCTCTGTTATATGTATACATGTATGACTATACCTCTACAGCTCTATTCCTCTATTCCTCAATCTCTCTTTCTTTCTCTCTGAAGTCTCTCTCTCTCTCTCTCTCTGTCTCTTTAGAGCTGTACGTCCACTCACTGTTGTCGCAAAGTAGTGACCTAGCAAAAGGAAAATTAGATGTGCAATGTTGTGATTGGGTGAGGGTGATGACTTAGTGCGGATATGATCCAGCTGGCATCAGGCAGTAAAGAGGACAACCTATCTCTGTTGGAACGCGAAAGGGTTGAAACCAAGCTGCGGCGTCACACGCATGATTCACCGACGGGCGGAAAGGGGCCCAGGGCAGGAGCCGGGGAGCGAAGCATGATGACGAAGAACAATGAGCAACAACTTGTGGGGATCCGTGTATAGTTCTTGGGTCGTTCTCAGAGGCGCCGCCTGGGGGGCTTGGCGCCGAGCCAAGAAATCCGTGAGGACTTCCGGCAGTGGATGTTTTCCCCAAGGCAGCGCTTGCACTGACGGGCTCTTACCTGCGGTGCTCGACTGGTGCCTGGCCGCGGGCGCCGCGTGGACGCACAGTGCGATGGGTGTGCGGGCGGGTGCGAGGCGCCTTGTGGCCTCAACGTGCGGTGAGCTTTCGGCTGGTGCCCACCCGTGGGCGCCTCGAAGGTTCCTGGCGCGCCAGGTGGACCACGCAGCTTGCAGCACTCGGCTTCCACCACCGCGCTTGCACCACACGCATTGCGCGACGTAGCTTGTACCACACAGCCTGCGCAGCACAGCCTACATCATATGTCTTACACCGCATAGCTTGCATCACACAGCTTGCATGGCATGGATTGCACCACATACACAGTTTCCACAACAGAGCTTGCACTTCTGTAGCCCTGCACCACATAGTCAGTCTCGCACAGCTTGCACCACATGGTGTGGACCACATGGTTTCTACTTCAGAACTTGCATCACGCCGCTCGCACACCAGACTTTACATCACTCAGCTTGCACCCGATATATTGTCACACGTAGGTTATAGATCACACTCCATAGCTGACACCACACAACGTCCACATACCTATTGTTTGACCCAGCCGGCTCGAGGTGCACGTCTGCTGTGTTGTGTAAACGTTACCCAGAAGCAGCTGCAGAGAAGCGCTGAGGACGGAGACTGCGGGGAGACGCGTCGTCATCTGATACGGACTGAGAAAAAGGGGCACGATGCGCGGTCGCCGAGCAAAACCTGCAGACGAAGTCGACAGTGGGGGCTCTCACCGGCCAAAGGCAACACCGAGAGGCAGGTTACGCAAGCATGCAAAAGGCACGCGCGCACATGCGTAGAACGCTGGCTCGCAAATCGTTTCGCAGCTTTCCCAAAACAACGTTGCACATGCTGCGACACAGCACGACGCGTAATTTCGTCATGGCTTTCTGAGGCTGTACTATACAGGTCACCTGTAGGACCGCGCAGTTGAATCGGCTTTGGTTCGTACCTGGCCAACGCTTTGGTTCGTATCTGGCCGTGTGACGAATTTCCACATACCCATTGCAAGAGCTCACCGTTTCGGGTCCGCGCTGGTAGACGAATGTGCGTAGCCTGTCCTTCGTGAGTCAAACAGTCGCTGACGGGGGGGGGGTGCTGAGAAGCCGAAGGGGGGAGGGGGCAGCATCCGTGGACAGAGGGCCCGCGCCCCGGCGAGCCTGCTCCTGCTTGCTCAGGCGGCGGTGCACCAGCAGCTTGGGGCGGGGGCAGAGCGGGGATCGGGCAGTCGGGCCGTCACGTCTGGAGAGGAGGGCGCAGATGGGCCCCCATCGAAGCCCTTTCCCCCCTCCCCCCTCCCATCCCCCCATCCCTTCGAGACCCCCATTGACCAAAAGGCCCTGCAGTTGAAAAGTAGCACGGGACCACCCTGCGGGTGCAGGCCCGCAACAACCTCCGATCCCCTCTACGCCCCCCTCTGCCTCGTGCTCCTTTGGCCCGTCCTCCTGATGCTTCTGCTCCCCCCTCCTTTTCATCCTCGTCGTCTTCTTCTTCTTCCTCCTCCTCCTCCTCGTCCTCCTCCTCCTCCTGTTCCTCCTCCTCCCTTCGCGCTTTCCACCGACCCTCCCCGCCCTCGTTGTCCCCTCCGTCTCGTGCCCCGCTTCATGACGATCCTGCCCATTTTCCTCCTCCCCTCCCCTCGTCCCCGACCCCTCCTCCTCCCCACATGCTCCTCTCCTTCATTCTCCACCTGGCCCCACTTTTTCGCCCTACGGTCCCTTGGAGGGGCGAGGAGAACGAACGGGAACGACTGGGGAGAGGGGAGAGGCAAGGGAGGGGAGAGGCACTGGCAGAAAAGCGAAGAGTAAAGTAGGTGAGAGAGAAAAGGTAGGAAGTGAGGCAGGGGGGAAGAGAAGACACCAGTGATCCTCGCGCTGGGCTTAGCTGGGTCCTTGGCAGGAACTTGCCTGACCAAGGCCCTGCTTGAACACTGCCAGGATCCTCGTAGGACCCTGCCGCGACATCACCAGGACAGTGACAAGGCAGAGGCCGTGTTCCAACTCCTCGTCGTCGACCTCCTCCCTCTTACTAGTCCCCGCCCTTCCTCCCGACGCCGCGAGACCCAGACCTCCGACGCCGTGACTTTTTCAAAACATGGTTCCCCTGACCTTTCCTGCTGAGTCGTTTCTGAACGGTTCCGTGGCCCAGCGAGGGCCCCCAGGAGGCTGCAAGACAACCGCCCGCCATGATTTTCTCACACCCTCGAAAGAAGAGGAGGAGAGGGAGGAGCAGGAGGACAGCAACGCACCCTCTACTGCGACAACAACAATCCCATACAAGCCACCGCCAGCAAAGGCGGCACCGAGGCCTCCGACGGCAAATCGCATGGCTATCATCTAAGAACTGGCGACAATTCCAGTCGAGAAGCCACACATCGGCATCAGATCAGGCACTACTGGTCCCGACCTCGATCACGACGCCATCGACCGCCCTACAAACACGATCAGCATGCAGCACGGCCACACCGGGCCATGTTTCAAGATCCACGTCCACAAGCTCAAGGAGGCCATGAAGGAGATCCACAACTCAGAGGCGCTCTACGACTAGAACACCAGCCCGTACGCAACGCACCGAGCAGAGTACGACCAAAGATGGTCGTACTGTTCAAGGTCCTTCAACAGCTAAACGGGCGAGGCTGCCAATCCACCGATCAACGAAGTTCGAGATGATCGACAACAAGAGGGCGCTGACCCGTGCCATCATCCACCAGATGCGCACCATCACCTCGCACCCACCAGTGGCCGACGAACGAAGAGACAAACCGACCCCATACTACGCACGAGTGGAGCGTGGGGACATCCTCACCTAATTACATCAAAGTTCGGATGCGGTACAATCCGACGGGCAACCCGATACCGTTTGCGACGCCGGCCATCCAAAGGGAAGTCGCCAACCAACTGATCGGCAGAAAGAACGACCTCCTCAAAAGCCATGGTGAAACACGATCAGCAGGCACAACCTGACCAGACACCGACAACGACGACGAGACACCCGACCGCGGAGGTCCTCTGGAACGCCGCGCTGCACCACCTACAGGCACGAGCAGCATCGACCCACAGGGAACGGCGCCCAGCTCAGACAAGAGCCACACCAACTGGGGCCCGGAGACTGACGTCACCAGCGGACCTCCTCGTCCAAGGGTTTTTGCTGACAATGGACACGAGAGCGGCCAGTCAAGGCCTTCGCCAGTTGATCGAAGCGCAGTACACCCCCCCGACTTCGCCACAGGAAGGCATGCCACGGCGGCCGCCTGCTACGCGAATCATAATCACCGGCAGCAGCAAGCCCGACATCGAGGACGTCACCTACGACACCAGGTACCTCATCGTTCGCTCTGACATCAAAACTGTCACGATCCACAACGAGAAATACTATCCGGGCTACGACAACATGGGCTGCGCCAAGAAGAAACACGCCATCGTTGCTACGACCGACAGCCCCACCCTCGCGAACCCGCTCCACAGTCAGCCGAGTGCCAGCGATGACACTCCCGATAAGGCGGCATGCCCACGCCTTGCTTGACCGCACGGGCACATCCCGCATTCCTGATCCACCCAACTTCTCCGAGATGGCAGGCGCTCCAACCTAACTGCTCACAACCTGGCAGACAAGATGAACACCACCACCACCATGTCATGTCGGGACCTGCCTAACTGAGGCCCATCAGTGCGTCATCCCGACCGTGCCTTTCTCCCTTTCCCAGTTCCGATCTCGGCACTGTTCTCTTACCGCTCCGCTGCCCTCACTGTCGCAGAGTAGCAGCAACAGCTGGACTGCATCGTTTTCTCAATTTCCGCCTCTTGGCGACGGCACACTCCCAGCTCTACGAGCACTCTCGCGGCGACCGCAAAAGCACAACACCCACGACGCGCACACCTACAACAGGCGATGCTATGCAGCGGGTCCACGGTCAGACACTGTGCGCCTTAATCGATGAGACACTCTCGCGGCCGCACATGATTCGACGCATACTTGTGGGTTTGCGGTAGCACCGGGCTCCGGAACCCGCCGCAACTTTCTCACCAACAAAGGTCCGAAGCAACGCCAACTGATGGAGTGACCTCAGGCGCCTCTTTGGTGTCACCGTCACCTCAATCCCACCGTCGTGGGACCTCGGAGGCAGCGACACGAAGGGCCCACCATCAGTCAGGCCACCGGGAGCTCCCGCCCAACCTCCCACTCCCCCCTTGGCTGCCCACTCCTATCATGTTCCGCCCTCTTCACTCTCACAGAGCCTACACCTTCACCACTCGTATGGGGGGGCGGGGTGGGCTGGTGGTCACGGGCTTGGATTGGGCGGAGACCCACCACCGACCCTCATCCTGGCAAAGACCAGGACGGCGCTGTCAGACGAACCGACCAAGCTAGCCGCAAGACTCCGCACTCCGAACGCCTCGCATGAATATTCGACCCAGCTTCAGCAGACGACTTACCCTATCGCTAGCTCTTGCCGCTCTCGCCACCAATTCCTTGATGATGGGGAGCAATCGGGGGGAGGGAACCGCCGCTGGCCGCCACGGCGTTGGGCCGCCGCATCGAGCTACTCAGCCTCAAGCTTTCACCTTACGTATTCGCATCTTTCTCCTCAGCTTCCATCGCATTTTGGCACTATGTGCCCAGCCTCAGTCTACCCAGTGGCTCTGCCGGCAGCGAGGGCGGAGTGGTCATCTTCCGACGGGGTGGGTTATCACCATGGATGAGGGGAGGAAGGTGCAACAGCGGATGGGCCACCGCCAGGAAGGCGCAAACCTCCTCCACGCCTGGTGGACCCCCACCAGTCAGCCACCAGATCCACGCTCAGGAACTCTTTGCCTGCCTCTGTGGGTGAGGGTCCCCGTCGCGGGACTGTGGGCTGGCTGGGGGGCTTCCGAAGGGCAGGAGGAGAGGCCTTTGCGCAGTCTCACTGGGCGAGAATGACCTAGGCCGCAGGACCGCTCAACCGCCACGCCGCTGCGTGCTCTCACCATCTTTTGCGCCGCACTCTGGCCTCACCTGAACCAGCCTCCGCTCTCCCCGACGTGTCCTAGCGCCGCACTCTGGCTCTACCAGCACCCTGCAACCTCCAGCCTACAGGCTGTACTGCCGCAATATTTCGCCCATCGCCGCTAACGCCAAATATCCCACTCCTCCTCTTCTTACTCTTGATTATGCGGTCCTCTTCATCCCTATCTCCTTCATCGCTCGTCACATCGCATGCCGTGTTTTCCGTTTACATCTGCAGATCTCCCACCAGCCGTCAGCCCCACGGGCTCTCACCCCTGGGGCCGGGCTCTCACCCCTTGGGCCGCCTGGCTCACTGGGTTGATCAAACCCCCCAGCAACGACCGCTGCTGGGGGGAGGGATGGCCGCGTCTGAACGATGCCAGGGCTGAGAGTTAGAAAGAGAAAGAGAGAGAGAGAGGAGGACGAGGACAAGGAGGAGGTGGAGGAGGTGGAGGAGGTGAGGCGGAGCCCTCGGACCCCGGCGAAACCCTAGCTGCTCCGCACATCGGCCCTCACCCCGTGCACTTTTTGCAGATGCGGAGCGAACCTTCCCCGCCCGCAGTTGAGACCACCCCGGCCCGAGCTAACAATCCAATCTGAAATGTGAAACGGCGAAGAACTGCCGCGGCGAGCGCCGAGCGGCGCCAACAGATCGGCGTTCACGAGACTGAAGTGGGACGATCACGGCTCCCTGGTAAGCAGCAGACGGCAAGGTCACAGCCGAGGAAACGACTCACCCTCGCTGCCCCGCACACTCGGAGCAGGGCGCATTGAGACAACGGTAGCTCACAATCGGTCGCAGGGCTCAAAAGCACCAAAACCCCAAGCTGAGCTGCGTCCAGCCGTGGCGACGAGGGGCCCTTCCGCAGGACAACTGCCCCTGTCTCAGCTCGCCATCCTCTGACGCACCGCCCCCTCCCCTCACCGTGCCCGCCGGGCCGCGCCGCGCCGCGCAGGCCCGGGCCGCGCCGCTCCGCGCCCCGCCGCGTCGAGCCCCGCCGCCGAGACCGCCGAGGCCAAGCCGCGCGCAGTGGCGGGCGGCTCCCGGGGGGCAGAGGCCGAAGGGCCACGACTGGGGCCGCCGCCCCACGCCGACCTGCCCGACGGCGCCAGCCACCGCCCGCTCGGGCCGCTCGGGCCGCGGCGGCGACGGCGACCGCGGCGGCGGCGTTCGCAGCGGCGGCGCGCGCCGCCCTCCCGAGGTGTCGGCGCCCGAGGGGCGGGGGGATCTGCACCGCCAGGAGGAGTCCGCGCCCACGGCTTCTGGAGGCGCTCCGGGGGTAGAAGCCTGAGATCCTGGCGTCGCATTTCTTTCACGCTGGGCGGTTTCGCCCCGTTTCGGGCCCTCGGGGCCCTCACGGACAGATCCAGCTCAAATTTGCAGCAGAAAGATGGGGTCCAGGTCGCCGGTGGCAGTTCCACCAGCCAAGTGGGGCGCAGGTGGTTTAGGGCGCTTCCTCTTCCAACCCCCTTCTTCCCCTGCTCGTCCACCCGACGGGCGACAAACCCGGGCCAATGCCGACCCCCCCCCCCACCACCACAACCATCCCTGGCAAAAAATCACGACGAAGTCCACATTGCACGAGAATCTGGACAATGCGCGGGCGCGCCGCGGTACCCTCGCACCGGTGTGTTGCAAGTGCGGCGGAGGGGCCAGCATACTGCCTGCCACAACTCTTTGCGACATACAGAATCGACCGTGCACTTTACACCAAAATCTGGATCATGCGCGGGCGCCCCAGGATCACGGTTCATTGGTTTTTGTCCAGGACGGCGGGGGGGGACTGGCATAGTGCCTGCTGCGCACAATTCCAGCCCCCCCCACTCACGCCATCCCTTGCACAACAGCGCTACAACATAAAACTTTCCACCAAAATCTGGATCAGGCGCGGGCGCCCCGCGATCACTATTTTTGTTTTGTCTCTCTCTCTCTTTTTCTCTTCCTCTCTCTCTCTCATTTACAAGTAGGGCGGGGGGGGGGGCGACATATTGCCTGCTGCGTGCTGGCCCGACAAGCCTAGAAACGGTAAGATACAGAGTGCACTTTGCCAGGGACGGCGGAGGGGGGCATCTTGCCAGCTGCGCAGTCCCACCATCCCTGTCGAAACACGACGAATGCCAAGTGAAACGCGTCGCGGCCACGCGCAAGGCGGCGCAAAGTGGAAAGTGGGGCGAAGAGACGCGGCCGGTCGGCCAAGATCACGCGGCATGGGGATACTGGATCCGCCCATAAGGGATCGACAGTGCCACTCGCGGGGAGGCTACGCGAGGGGAAGACAGGGAGAAATAGAAACGTACGTGGACCGGGCGTGGAGACGAGGAAGCAAAACCGCGCACAGTACGAGCGGATGGGGTGAGGCGCAGCAACGGCCGCAAAGGCGGGCGGCGGGGGGAAGAGACTACAGACAGACGAGGCCCCAGGATCCACACACACACACATAATCAACATTGCTGGCAACCCCGCCGTCGCTTTGCATGTGTTATTGGCAAGGATGGTGTGGGGGGTAGCCCTGCACCCCCATCAGACGCCCGCCAGGTGCGCCGCACGTGCCAGGTGCGCCACGCGCACCGGGTGCGCCACATTGAGCAGAGACCCCCAAGAGGCCCCCGAGCGGCCCCCGAGCGGCCCACAAGCGGCCCCCAAAAGTCCCCAAGAGGCACTCAGTTCAAATACGACCCAACAGGCTCTGAAAATCACCAATAAGCCCCCAAGAGGCCTCAAAGAGGCCCCGAAGGCGCCCTAAGAGGCATCCAAGAGACCTCACGAGACATCCCAAGAGACTCCGAGGGGCACCCAAAAGCCTCTGGCCCAAGAAGGCTCCCCGAGCTCTCCAGCTGATGCCACGCTCCCCCGATAAGGGCCGCTTTGGGAGGGACATCTGGAACCTCCCAGAACCTCCTAGAACCTCTGGGGGGCACTCCTGGCTGCCGCCCGGCGCTGCGTCCCTGGGGAGCGGTGGATCCAGATGGGCTTGCCTGCCCGCGGCGGGCGGGCGACGGTCCAGATCCACCACTCCTCAGGGCCCCTGCCAGGCACAGCTCCGCAGCGGTGGACGTGGAGACACCTCTTCTGAAGGCGGGCGACCGGCTGATGCCCGCGTCGAGGGCGAGGCGCGCCAGGGCCACGCCCCTGGGTCGAGGCGCGCCAGGGCGACCACGAGACCGGGCGGCAGCAGCATCGGTGCAACCATGGGCGCGCCAACCGCCGCACGGAACGCGTCACGCCCCCGGGTCGAGCCGCGCCACGGCGGCCAGGAACGCGGTCGGCAGCAGCAGCGACACGATCCCGGTCGTGGCCACCGCCGCACGGAAGCCGCAGGCGTCGATCATGAACCCGCCCAGCAGAGCTGAGGCCCCGAACGTGAGCGGCTTGATGGCCATGACGTGGAAGAACTTGCCCCGGTGCTCTGGCTTGACCCTCTCCAGCGTGATGGCATACACAGGTATGTCGGTCGCCTTGGTCGCGACCTGAAAGACCAAGAAGGCGGCCGCTGCAGCCCAAGGCTGCCTCACAGCCGCCAGGCCCAGCAGCGCCACGCAGGCAAGCAAATGTAGGCCCAGCGTGGCCGCGATGCTGCCGACGCGCCTGATCAGCGCAGGCATCACGCCCAGGCTCAGCGTCTGCAGCAGCGGGGACACGACGTAAAGGACGGCCACCGCCTCGGGCGTGAAGCCGAAGTCCCTCCTGAGCATGAGGGCGAGGTAGCGAACGGATGACGACGATGACGATGACGATGACGACGATGACGGTGACGCCGAAGCCCCTCCTGAACATGAGGGCGAGGTAGCGAACGGATATGCCAAAGCAAAGCACCAGGGCCAGCCGGAAGCCCTCCAGCAGGGCGGGCACCACCCACCACGGCCTCGGCGGCCGCCGCGGGCCGCTCTCGACCGAGGAGGCCTCGGAAGCTGTGGGCGTGAACGGCTCGCCCAGCCCCTCTGGGCTCTCGCGCAGGCCCTCGGCGGGCGGTCTGAGCGGCATGTCCCGGAACACGCACTGCGCGGGCGCGATGAGCGGGAACGCGGCCCAGCTGGCGAGGATCAGGCCGCGCAGCTGCGGCAGGCTCCACGGCTCCGCGCCCTCGGCACTCCCGCCCCGCCCGAGCCCTGCCGCCAGCAGCGCCAGCTGCGCCAGGGGGCCAAACGACGCCCCCAGGGTGCCGAACTGCGTCTTGCGTGCGGCCACTGGCGCGGCCGTCGCCGGCGTGGCGCAGTCGGCCATCACCATGTCCATCGTTCCGCAGTAGTTGGCCTTGTAAGCTGCGTACGCCACAGCAGCGGCCACCAGGCCTGGCTTAGAGTCCGAGAGAACTGCGGAGAAGAAGCATATGCATGCCAAGATGCCGAGGAAGACGCTGGCCCGCATTACCGACGACCTCGGATGCTTGTCAGACAAGTAGCCGAGGGGAAACGCCAGCCCTACCTGGGTCAAGGACATCACCGTCTCCACCACGCCCACGAAATACCTGGAAGTCTGGTCATGGGTCCCCAGAGGTCTCCGGAGGCAAGGCCTCCGGAGACCTCCAGAGGCCAAGAAAAGTTCAAACACGTTCCAAAACCTCTGGAGTACGCGCGGCCGCCTGTGAGCTCCGACAGGTAGATGTCGAGGAAGGCTCCGTAGCTGTTGCTGTCGATTAGCCGGTACCAGAACCAGACGTAGAAGATCAGGCGAAGGTTAAACCGCGCAGCCGCCTCTCGGTTGGACGCTGGCCATGTGCACCACGGGGTTGGGGCGAGGGGGTCCGCTTTCGAAGAAGGCGGGGGGATCGGAAACTTGAAAAGCGGTCTTTTAGAAGGCAGGAGGGCTTGCAAGTAAGAAGGACCCTGTCCTCTCAGAAAGCAACGTTTGGCATGGGGGATAATGGTCCTGAAGCAAGCGGGTCCTGGAGTGCCGGGGCATGTCCTGGGACTGGTTGTTCACAGTGGGCATTATGTTGGCGGTCCCCGGGCTTGCACGGTGGCGGGACTTGCCGCAGGCAGCTGGACAGAGGAGATGAGACGGAAAATGAGGCAGGAGGAGGAGGAGGAGGCAGGAGGAGGAAGAGGAAGAGGGAGGAGGGACAGGGCCGAAAACAAACACTTGGAGGAGGCGGAGGCGGAGCGAAGAAGGGCCTCCCAGGCACCCGCGGCCACCAGGCGGTCGCCTCGCCGCGGCGCGCCGTCCTCGACGGTGGCCCCGCCGAGGTCCATCGGCGCGCGACGGGCCTCACCGCGCGCGGGCACGGCGAGCCTCCGCGCGCCCCTGGGCGCGGGGCTCCCGACGGAGCCGGAAATACCTGCGGCGGTGGCGGCCGCGGCAGCGGCCACGGCGATCGGCGTGGGCGGCCGCCGCGGTCGGTGGCCGCATCGGCGTGGCGATCGGCGGCGATCGGCGGCTGGGGCGGCCTCGCTCCCCGCTTCTCGTATTTCCCCTCGTCCTCCTCCTCCCTGACGTCCTCGCACCGAGAAAAAATGCGACGGCAAATGTTAGTCCCAACCATCCTGTGGTGTGGGGTCCTCGTTTCGAAGAGACAGCTCCCCGCGTCTCTTTCCTCTCCTCTACTCTCCTCTCCTCCTTCCCCTTCTCCCGCTCCTCCCTCCTCCCCCTCCTCCCACCATCAACATCATCATCATCCTTCCCCTACTCCCTCCTCCAGTGCTATCATCGTCGTCTTCATCCTCATCCTCATCCTCATCCGCATCCTCTTTCTCCTCCTCCTCATCATCATGATCATCATCTCAGCCAGCGTTGACTCCAAATATATAGGAGGACAGGGACAGGACGAGAGGAGGATGGGAGGCGGACGAAAGGAGGATGGGAGCAGGACGGGAGGAGGACAGAAGAGAAACCATCAGGCAAGCGGAAGCAAACAAGCGGAAGCAAACAAGCGCAAGCGGGCACGCAAGCAAGAGCCAGCGATCAATTGCAAGCAAGCAAGCAAGCAAGCAAGGGCAAGCAAGAGCAAGCAAGCGAAAGCATTCACGCAAGAGCAAGCAAGCACGTGCTATTGGAAAAAAGAGGGGGGGGCATTGGAAAAAGGGGGGTGCTAGGAGCGCTCAGAGGTGGTGCATAGGCATAGGCATCATAGGCATAGGCATAGGCATAGGCACAGGCATAGGAGTTGGGGGAGAAAGAGCATGGGCATAGGCATAGCCAGAGGAATTAGAGGGACATAGGAATTAGGGGGCAGCCGACCAATTAGTAGGGTTTGGGCTAGAACTCATATAGGGCAGGCCTATTTGGAGAATGACCATCATCAGCATCAGCATCAGCATCAGCATCATCATCAGCAGCATAATAGTCATCACAATAATAATCATCATCATCATCATCATCATCATCATCATCATCATCATCATCATCATCATCATAAGCACCAGCATCAACAGCATCATCATCATCATCATCGTCGTCATCATCATCATCATCATCAGCATCATCATCATCATCATCATCATCATCATCATCATCATCATCATCATCATCATCATCGTCGTTATCATCATCATCACCATCTTCATCATGATCACCATTATCATCATTATCACCATCACCATCATCATCAACATCATCATCATCATCATCATCATCATCATCATCATCATCATCATCTTCATCAGCATCAGCATCAGCATCAACCTCAACATCATCAGCATCATCATCACCGTCGTCCGAGGGTGGCCCGATAAGGAGCGTCGTCCGAGGGTGGCCCGATAAGGAGCTCCGCCGGAGGCCCCAGTGGCAGGGTACGCATGGCGCCACCGCGCCCATTTCAGCACACCCCTCACACGCTTCGTGGCCCCGTAGGGAGCTCCGCAGAAGGCCAGCAAGGTTCGCATGGCGCCACCGCACCCATTTCGGCACACCCCTCACACGGTTCGTGGCCCCATAGGGAGCTCCGCCGAAGGCCCCAGTGGCAGGGTACGCATGGCGCCACCGCATCCATTTCAGCACACCCCTCACACGGATCGTGGCCCCATAGGGAGCTCCGCAGAAGGCCCCAATGACGGGGTTCGCATGGCGCCACCGCACCCATGTCGGTACACCTGTCACACGGTTCGCGGCCCCATAGGGAGCTCCGCAGAAGGCCTCACTGGCATGGTTCGCATGGCGCCACCGCACCCATTTCGGCACACCCCTCACACGGTTCGCGGTACTTGGAGCAGGCAGGTTTTGGGGGCGTTTGATTGTTCCCAACCATTATGTGGTGTTGGGTCCTCGTTTTAAATGACAGCGCCCCGCATCCCCTTCCTCTCCTCTCCTCTCCTCCTCCTCCCCCTCCTCCCTCCTCCCCTCCTTGCCTCTGCCCGCCACATGTTTCCATTTCGGCATACCCTGTACGACGTTTCGTTGCGCCACAGGGAGCTCCACCGACGGCCCCGTGGCGGGGATCGCATGGCGCAACCACGCCCATTTCGGCACACCCCTCACACGTTCCGTGGCCCCAGATGGGGCTCCACCGAAGGCCCCAGTGGCAGGGTTCGCATGGCGCCACCGCACCCATTTCGGCACACCTCCCACACGCTTCGTGACCCCTTAGGGAGCTCCACAGAAGGCCACATTGGCAGGGTTCGCAAGGCGTCACCGTTCGGCAGAGGCAGCTGAAGTCGGGACAGTCTCATGCTCGTTTGCGTCGCTTCTCGCAGGCCGCCCGCCGATGGCAGGCCTGCCGAGCTCCAGCGAGCGGGGCCGCAAGCGGCGGCAATCTACGGACACCGCGTGCATGGACAATTCGGCTCGGCGACGCTGGCCAATCGCCGCCGATTAGGGGCAGCAGCTGGTTCGTCGAAGCGTGGCAGATGTTTGACAACACTCTTATCACTCAGGAGGCCTGGATGTGATCCAGGCCATAAACTACCCAAGCAATGTATTTCACAATGGTTGGCAATCTGACTCTCAGAGGCCGGTGTGAGGAGATCTATCGAGCTGGCCTGGCCGAAAGCTGCGGCACATATGCGCTCCCTTCCTCTCGGGCAGCGCGTGCAACATGTCAGAGGCCCGATGGCCGCGGCGTTTCTGAATATATAAATATATATGTAATATATATATATATGTATGTATGCTCGAAGCTGCATGGTCGCCTAATACTCCTACTGATTGGCATGCGCCGAATGACGGCTCCTCTGAAGTTCACGCTTGGCATTTTGACAGCGAGGATTTCGAGGCGCTAGATCGGGCGGCCCCTCTTCTGGACGAGTTGCAGCGAACGTGCGAACTGAAACAACGGCTGGGTGCCTCTACTCTGTTCCGCGGTGGCGGTTTAGAGGGAGGCGCGGACACGAGCTCGCTGCGCGCGATGGTCGCGGACCTGCTGCACGCGCGCACGGGCAGGCAGTTGTCGGAGCTGCTGGTGACGGTGGCCACTGGGGGCATTTGGCCGAAAGCGCGCAGCCACGAAGCAGGTCTCCGAGCTGATGGTTTGTGTGACCGATGCGGTACCGAGCAGGATACCCCTCTCCACCGCTGCTGGACGTGTTCAAAAGATCAAGGGTCTCGTGCATTGTGTCTGACGACTTGCTCCCGCAAGCTGTTACCGAATCTGAGGCTTACCCGTGTTGTTGGATGATAGGTTTAATTTCTTCTGTCGGGACCTCCATTCAGCCCCCGCCCGCTGTTGAGCAGATTTGTGGGGCTGTCTCGGGAACGACGGTCTTGGGGCGGGGAGTCCTGGAGTAGGGACCTCAGCTGAGCCCCTGGTCGTCTTAGGGGACGCCTCGGGGGGTCGAGGCGCTCTCGACTCTCGGCTGAGGCGAGTAGGCATAGGTTTAGCGACGTTCTTACTACCTTTGCTCCTTTGTCTCTAGGGCCCTTCCCGATGAGACCCCTTGCAGGTGTTGTGCAGAGCGTGCCTCGAGGCGAACTCAGGGCCTTCGAATGGCCTTTGCGTTTTAGTGGAGGCGTTTTCTGGTACGTTACTGGTTGTGACAAGGTTGCTCGAGGCTGACACGCCGAACTTTTCCGCAGGCCTCAAGGGCCCCAGTCTGACATTTGGAGAGGGGTTGGCAAGACGCTGATTTCTCACGGTAGGTCCCCTGCGCGCACTAAAGTGGCTCAGGTCCCGTCTCAGTTGACTGGATCAGAAGTTCTCACCCGACTCACCCGTCGTATTCCCTCGTGGCTTGTGCTCGGGGGTAGCTGCGTGGATACCATAGCGGGCGAGGCCGCCGCGCGCGCGGGTCTCGCCTGACGATCGTCACAAGATCCACAAAGTCGAGCATCGGGACCGTCTTGTTCGGAGGAGGTTGCTGCGAATCGGCTTCGACTCCAGTCGAACGTCTCAGCTTTCTGGCGATCAGAGAGTGCGGGGTGCTGGTAATGTCCCTCCCCCTCCTCCACCTCCTCCTCCTATTGCTCTTGCACGCTTCGCGTCCGCACATACCCTGACCGAAAACGGGGGGGGGGGGCGTGCGGCGTGTGTAAAGGCTGTGCGACTAAGGCGGTGTTGGCCGAATGGTTAAAATAAAGTGAGTGCTTCCGTCTTCAACATGTGAACAGTGAGCTGTGTCGAAATCCTGTGGGTCGGCGTTTACACTGAGCTGGTGGTTGGACTCATCCCTCACACGCCTTGACCTCTGGTACAAGACCTTACAACTTGGTTGCGCCGCACATGCGGGTTCTACAGACAGGCTCAACTCAAGGACCTGGGATAACCGTGCAAGCTACCGATTTCGAAGGCCAGGCGCGAATCTCTTGACAGGATTGATCGCGGCCTGTTTCCGAAGTGCTGAGCATCTTAGCCTTCTTGTCACTACGTGATGGCGGAAATCCTGGAAATCCCCTCCCCTTCCCCTCTCTCCCCCCCAAAAAAGAACGGCTCACCTCTTCCTCGGGCCGCCCATCCCTTCGCCCCTCCCCCTCCTCCTCCTCGGTCTCGGCCTTCTGAAGGTTCGCGGGGGGAGGGGGCAGGGGGGAAGGGGGAAGAGCAGCAACAACAACACCAGCGGCGGCAGGCGGCAGGAGCAGAGGGTGGGAGGAGAAGGACCGGGAGCGACAAGACGAGAGGGATGCAGAAGAGGGAGAGGGGGAACAAACGGGTGAGGGAGGTACGAGGAAAGAGACGAGGGAGAAGCGAGGAAGAGGAGGACTGCAAGGTTATGCGCTTCACTCCTGGGTGGAAGACATCATTTGTTTGATCTGCGGCGAGCTGGATCCAGCTAGCAGTCGGCTAATAGAGAAGGGGAGGCAGGCCTACGATGCAGAGGATGGAATATGAGCGAGGACCTAGGTTGAGGAGGGAAAAGAAGAAGGAGGATCAATTGTTGAATGCATTCCTTGTTTCAATGATGCACTCGTCCTCATCGTCGTCGTCCTCCTCCTCCTTGTCTTCCGTCTCTTCCCCTCGCGGCTGTTCCCCCTCCTCCTCCTCCCTCTTCCACCAACAGAGGCCCTGTAGGACGCCACGAGAACCCCACAACACCCCTGGAGTCCGCTGATCCCCTCACGTGATCACTCCTCCCCCAAGCCCTCCGATGCCCCATGTTCTCACGACGACGTGGGACACAAGAACTCTCGCCCTTTCTCGAGGGCCGTTCTTCTGCCGCCGGCCGCTTTGTGACCGTCCAGGTCCGAAACAAAGCTTCAGATGCCAAGCGAGAACAACATCGCCAACGTGATTTTGTCATGCCGCCTCGAGGCTTGTGTCCTCCCACGCACAGGGCAGCGCCGCCCGACCCGGGGGTACGGAAAGCTGGTCTGACTAGTCTGACGCGGGGGGAGGAGACCGTCTGCGGACCTCCAGAGCGCATACGTGTATTTGAGCACGCGCGCCTTTGGCCGTCGAGCTGCCGACTCTGCCCCATGGACGGCAAAATCACTGCTCAGTCTTGATAGACACCCTCTCCTCCACCCAACCGAGGGCCAGCCCGAGACATGCCCCCCCACCACCCCTGTCCAAAAACAGTGCAGCATCCACGGTGCCTCCAAATCCGGAGCATGCGCGGGTGTCAAAACAACAATGCAGCATACCTTTTGCCTCCACGTCTGGAGCGTGCGCGGACGCCCGCGACCAATACGCAGTGGTGTTTGACACAGATGGGGAGGATGCCGTCATATTGCTCGCTGCGAGCAAGCAAACTATCCTCATCTGGAGCATGCGCGGGCGCCCCGCGACCACTACGCATTGGTTTCTGACAGGGACGGCGGGGGTGCTGGCATAGTGCTTAAACGTGGAGCACGTGCCGCACCTGGCGTGCCTGGCTCGCTTAGGCCTCAAGGGTGCCTGGTGCACCTGGAACCCGTGGCGCACATGGCATGCGTGGCGCTCCTAAGCAACATGCTGAGACTCTCTCAGGTGTTACTTTTTTGTTGGGAGGGCGCGTGGGAGTGAGCGAAACTGCTTGCGGGCGAAGGGGGTGCCTCGAACCACCCCTACCCCAATCCCCAGCCAGGACCCCCACTCCCGACCTGGTGATCCAGGGTGTTTGGGGGCGTTCCTGGGGGCCAGCAAACAATACCCTCACTCCCAAGGGTGGGGTGTGCGGGGGGGGGGGGGGTCCTCGACCATCCTTCTCCTCCACCCCCTTCCCCTGCTGCGCCCCGTCACCACTTCTCCTTCTGGAGCGGGAGGCTCTCCTGCTTGATGGCGACGGTCCCCTGTTTCCACAAGCCCACGTCCGCTGGCCCCGCGGAAGGCAGGGGAAGCAACATCCAGCATGCGGGCAGAAAGACCCTCTGGTAGAGTCGCATATATCGTCCTTCTCCCTTCCAACCCTAATCCCCCTCCCTCCACTTCCTCAACAACCTCCTCCCCCTTCTCCTCCGGCTACGGCCTCAAGATGCGCCTGTCTGAGTGGCAGAAAATGGATACCGTTAGTCCGCGGCAGTCAAGACCTTTGCAGGTCTGGAAGCTTTTTTCACTTCACTGCACACCTCCATTTCGCTCCGCCCTTTTTCCCCTGTCTCTCGCGCCATGTCCTGGCGCACTAAGGTCCCATGGCGCGGCGGCCCCAGCTAGGGCAGGGCGCGGCAAAGACCACGTGACTAGACCAGCTCGCCGAACGACGTGTGCATATCGTGCGGGCAATGGGGGGTACCAATCTTATTGGAAATGGTGCTGTTCGAAATACGGAGGTACGCCAACGGATTCAAGAGATGAAAATGCCAAACACAGTGCCGATGTGCCGGGTGCGCTACGTGCTGCAATCCACGCCGTTCTTGCCGCCCGACCCGAACTTCAAGAACATCTTGGAGGACTGGCGGCAGCGCCCAAAGAAATCGACTAGACAGACGCTAGCCGCCAAGGTGTCGGATGAAACAAGTCGTGAGCGTACCAGGATCACCAGAAGAGTGGAGAATGCGGAGGAGGCTGTTCGGCTCGCGTCACAGGAGGTCCACCACCGCAAGAATCGCGAGCAGAAGTTCGAGAGCCAGTTGGCCGAGGCGCGCATCCCGCCCCAGGAAGATGAAACTGAGGCTCGTGATGCCAACCAGAAGAAGAACGAAGCTGATGCAGCAGTTGCAACATTCGACCAACATCCTCGTCGTTTCCGGTTCGGGGCCCCACGACCCGATGTCCGCATTGAGGAAACAGCAACCCCTTGGGTCTACTCAGGTTTGGAAAGGCTGAGATGATATGAAACATGCGAGTTACGAATCGGTGGGTTGGTAAGTATAAAGGGGTTCGCAGTATCCCTAGGCACAGGGTGTGGTGCAGGGCGCGCGGCCCTGTGTCAGGCACACGGCGCTGCTCGAGGTAGTGTGGCAGCCGACCACCCCTGCCAGCTGGCGCACAACAGATGGCCAGCACCTTTGCCCTGGTGGTCGAGATTTGTCTGTTCAAGTGTCGTGAGCTGAGAAGGACGCCCGACGCAAGCTCATTTGGAGCCAGGCTGCTAAACGCTATCATGTACTGACCGGTCGGAAGAAGTAGGTGGAACATGGAATTGGGGCTCACAATGTTTTTTATTTATTTATATCGAGAGAGAGATGACCAGGATTTCGAACAATCTTGACGTCGGGGGGCGAAAGGTTTTGAGGAATCGGGCTCCTGGAAGCTTGTGGGCCGACCAGAAGCTACATGACGAAGGATAGCATACCGCTGCGAAAGGTAAATGCCCCAAGCGCGGGGAATGCCTGGGGTCGACGTGCCATCGCTCCTGGGCTTGCTGTCAATGATCATATTCCCGACCCTGTCATGGCCCTGTCATATAGCGCACTGCTCGCCTTGCACCGCGTGCTGCTTGTGAAATGTAATGTCCTGCTTTGTAGCGTCGGGAGCTAATGCCTCTACATCGAGCTGTCGGCCATCTCCCTGAGGCCAACGGGATTGCGTGGTTCTGGGGGTCATATGAGGACCGCGCGGTCCACGAAAGGGGGGGATCGATGGGTCGGGAGGAGGTGAAGATAAGGATCCACGGCTAAGGCGGTGCGGCTGGGCGTGCGTCGGGCTCTGCGCGACGCTCGACAACGTTGACGGTGGCTTCGCGGGAACGCCAGGCGGAACCGAGCAGTCTTCCCCGAGAGCCGGGCTGCTGGCATTGGCTTTCTGTTCTGCAACCTGCGAGTCGGACAATATCTATGTTGCAGGAGGAAATCTCCTTACGCCCCCATGAAGCCATGAAGTCTGATATGCTGGACTTGCGGGTTCGACATTGGGACGTCTTGGGGAATAAGCAAGGCTCTGTGGACCCCAGATGGACTAAACGTCCCTCCCCTCCAAGGGGGACCGCGTCAGCGCCCTTCATTCTACCATTATCGAGCAACTCCTGAATGGAACTGCCTGTGCTGCCTGTGCTTGTGCGTGGGGGAGGGGGCGCCGTGTTGCCACCCCCGCCGAATTAGCTGCCATCACACACCTGCATGGAAAAAATTGGCACTGACGTGGCGAAACGACTTGTGAATTCAGCGGTCAATTTTTGCGGCCTCCTCCCGCGAGAGAGTGCGAAAGAGGATCGGGCACGAGCACGTGCGAGTGAGGAATTTGCGCACCAATGTCCAAATACGTTTGGAACGAAGGATAGCCGCCAGGCATGCGCCTGTGCAGCGTCGAACCGCGATGAAGTGTAGCATTTGTTCTGCCCGTTTACCGAAGCGGGGCGTACTGTTTTGTTTGGCCAGGCCCGTGTGTGGCCAGCAAAGTTTTGCGTGTTGCGCCTCCTCCTGAGGGTCGGGTGGCTGCCGTGGGACCTGGGACCGACGAACACGATCGGCTGGCCCACCCGCTGGCCGCAAAATGCCTGGATACTCATGCAAAGGCGATTCTCAATGACGTGCTCTTTCGTCTGTGCTGCGGGTGCTCCGCCGTGAGCAGCATCAGAAGGCTCCACGAGCCCTGCCAGCATCCCACTGGAAAAGGGGCTCAAGGCTTTGAATCGTCGCGGGCGGGGGCTCCCGTCAAAGTCGAGAATGAATTTCCCCGGGCGATGGTGGTGAGGTGGCCAGGCTAACACCGGGGAGCCACGTTGCCACCATAGCGCCATAGCTCCTCCTCCTACTCCTCCTCCTCCTCCGACTTCCCCGAGTCCTCCTCCCCCTCCTCCGATGGCCTTCCCCACCTCCTCCTCCTCCTCCTCCTCCTCCTCCTCCTCCTCCTCCTCATTTCGCATCATCCTCCTCATCCTCCTTCATCGCCCTTGCTATCCTTACGCCTGACCCTGCCTCCAACTGCTCAGCCTCCTTCCTCCCTCCCCCCCCCCCCCGCGTGTTTACCATCCCTTCCTCCTCGGCTGTCGTCCTTGTCCTCATCCTCCTCCTCCTCCTCCTCCTCCTCCTCCTCCTCCTCCTCCTCCTCCTCCTCCTCCTCCTCTTTAGAACTCCTCCCCGTGGGAATCCCTCTTCTCTCCATTCATCCTACACAGACGAATTCCTCGACCTTTCTTCTCACTGCTGCGTACAATCTTCCGTCTCGTCCTCCGCCTACTCATCATCGTAATCAGCAGATCACGTCGTTCGTCTTCCTGTCCCCACCTCCGTCATCATGAATCCTCCGCTTACATTCCCTTTACATGGGGGATCCTTCCTCACCCTTCCTCTCCCTCCTCCGCCTCCTCCTCCTCCTCCCTCCCTCCTCCTCCCTTCCTCCTCCCCAGCACCCCTCCCGACAATTTGTCTCATCCACCCTCCATTAAATTGATCGAATTCCTCATGATGTTTCCTCTTTCTCTCCCTGCTCGTCCTTCCTCCTCCTCCCTCCTCCTCAAGGCCCTACTCCTTCTTCCACATTCTGGATGGTGGAGGCTTCCGGATCTAGAGTGAGGAAGGAAGGGGAAGAGGGTTGATGACGAGAAGGGAAAGAGGGAAAAAGAAGGGCGGATGGAATAGGACGAGGGAGGATAAGGGAAAGAAGGTAACAGGGCGAAGCGCAGCAATAAGCTGAACAAGGCAGAGACGGAAGCGCCATGTTCACACGACTCACTACTCCTCAAACGGCAGCTGCATCAGGCAACCGTCGCCCACGGGCACCTCAGAATGCAACCAAGACTCGTGGCAAAGATGAATGGCAAAGACTCCGAGACCCTGGACGTCCGCATGGTAACGGTTGCGGCGGCATCGGGCCGTCAACTCTGTGGTCTATGGCCATGGATTGGCCGAAGTGGCAGAGACTTAAGGAACAACCAACAAGCTGCATAACCATCAACTATTGGGGTCCGCGCGGATTTCTTGAGTCGACGCTGGGCGCCCCTCCCAGACTCGCGGAGCACGCCGGGGACGGCGCTGGAGGCGCCGGAGAGGCTCTACCAGGGAGGTCTAACGTTAATCCGAAACATCTGGTCGGAGCTCCGGAAATCCGTGTTCGTGTCGTTATTCCTTGTTCGAGTGAGGGCAGCCTTGACAGAGCACTGAGGCCAGCCTGCAGGCAGTGACTGCAACTTGGGCCATGAGGCTCCCCAACTCCGCGTGCGAGAGCTGCGGCGGTGCACTTGTGCTCCTCCTCCATCGCCCTCCTGCCCTCCCCATTCTCTGTTCCCCCTCCTCCTCCTCCTCTTACTCCTCGCCTCTCGCATCTTCCTCCCCCCGCATCCCTTCGATGCCTTCGATGCAGCGAGAGAGGGAAGGCCAGTGGCCAAACACTCTCGAGACAAGTGTCTTCCGCCTTCCTCGCCTCCTCTTCCTTCTCCTCCTCCTCTTCATTCTCCGCCTCATCTGCTTCATCTCTAAAGCTACTTCTCTTCCTAGTCGTCTGTCCCTGCTGCCATCTCTTTCCTCCTCCGCCTTGTCGTCTTGTCGCTGCTCACCCTTCTCTGGCCTCTCCGCGCCTACCTCCATCCATCGCTCACCGACGGCTGGTTAGGCGCAGCCCGTCTGGCTAGACCTCAGCAGTGGTGCCGTACCCTATGCAATTCTGGAGCTCAAGATCCTCGACGGGGAGGACTCGGAAGGAGGGAGAAGAAGGAAGGATGATTTAGAAGGGATGCAAGTGTCAGTAGAAGGGAGAAGGAGGAGAGAGGAGGGCGGATGGACAGAGAACCAATGGGTGCGGAGGAAGACGACAATGAGGATGACGAATGTAGAAGCCCAAATTCGCGGCACTACCCAAAGAAGAAGCGGACAAGCTCAACCGGCTCGAATTGAAGCTGACCAAGGGGAGCATTGCCAAGAGGCTCACCAGGCGCTACCACTAACATATACTGATCGACCACCGAGCCAGCTACATGAACCAGTGACACGACCACGACAGGAAACTGACGACGACCTTCAAATCATACGCGTGTTGGGCCCTGCCGCCTACACCGATGAGGACGTCAAACTGATGAGCCGACCATCAGATGAATGGGTGCACTACCCGGTCCGAGTGAAGATCGTGCACTTACCACGGAAGCGACCGAAGGCGACGAGTGGAGGTTCCTGATCATCAGCCTCGACGTCGCCAACAGCGAGCAGAAAGACAACCTGCACGACAAGGTGGTCCAAGTGTGGATCGCCGCCACGCATGGCGGCAAAATAGTGGGCAGATTCGAGGGCCGCCACAGCAGAGCCCTGGCGACCAACTGGGGCGCGGCTATGGGTCAGCCAGGACGGAGGTGCCCAACTAACCAGAGGAGAGCGCCCATCTATTATATATATATATATAGATCTATACATATATATATATATATATATGTATGCACGGACAATCGAAAGGCCATGGACATGCCCGCCTTGAGGCCGAAGGAGCAGGAACAAGTAGCCCTTGGCGGGGGGGCTTCTCACAAACACATTCATCCTCCTTGCGGCCACACAGGACAACATGGCACCAGGAGGGGAACACCCTGCTCCGAGTCAAGGCGATGAGCACATACAGGCTGAAGGTGCCAGATCAGCGCAAAGATTACGAAGAAAGCCACCATCCTATCCACTCACTGTGAACACGTGCCGAAGGTCATCCGAGCCGACATTGCGCTGGGGAGTTGGGCTTCGTTGGCTTCGTTGTAAACCTATGCGGTCGATCCTGCTCGTGGGCCGAATGGACTCCCTGAGAATGTGAACCTGATTGTTTCGAAGCACTCTGGGTACGGTTGACAAATTTGAGCCAGTGTAACAGAAGAGTCGGTCATCTTTCGTGGGCGCGGCGCGGTATGGATGAGCCGAAGAGGTACATAGGGGCGAGAATATGGCGGATACCTTGGGATGACGGTAAGAAGAATGCTTGCCAGCCTGGGTCCCGCACAATGCGGTAGTGCGCTGGAGAGGTGAAACTTATGTCGTGAACGCCGTATTGTGTGAACTTCAAGCGAACACACGCGAAACCTGTGCGGTGTAGACTGCGTGGCGCAACCTAGGTCGCATGAACGATGCGGTGTGAACTGGAGGTGAGAACGTGTAAACTCAATGATGTGCGCTCTGATGTTAGGCTCTGCGGTGAACAAAATGTGCAAACTATGTAGCGGAAGCTGAACCGTGTACGCTCACGAGGCGCCGACGAGGCGTCCTGGGCGGCAACGTGGCGCAACCTCGACGTACCCCTCCAGCGCGAGGCGCCCAGGAGGCGCGCACAAGGCGGCATGGGCGCACACACCTCCCGAGCGCGGGGCGCTCACGAGGCACCCGCGAGGCGGCAAGGGCGGCAACATGGCGCTACTTCGACATACCCAGCAAGCGCGGGGCGCCCGCGAGACGGCACGGGCGGCGACTTGGCGCAACCTCGACATACCCCCCAAGCGCTGGGCGCTGACGAGGCGCCCCCGAGGCACCAACGAGGCAACACAGCGGTGAGAACCCGAACAACTTGCTCCTGCCCGGGGTATTCGAGCAAACGGTTACGCATCACTTTTCCATGCGTCACGCTCATGTTGAAAAGCTTGAATGACAAACCAGACAACGACATAAATTACACCAATGCTGGTTTCACGCAATTGGTGCACACAAATGCATCGATATAAAGGTGTATAATCATATCTGTATATATAACTGGTTACAACTATATGTATCTGAATATATATATATATATATATATATATATTAACCATTTGCGGCTATCGCGTAAGCTGTGTTTAAATCCATGTAGGTCCCGCTCGCCCTAGCTGGCATACATGGGGCGAAGCAGGATTTCGCCATACCACTTGTAGGTCCCAACTGGGAAATTATCCGATGACAGAAACAAGTCTCTGGCTACAGTCCCCCAAGCAGAGCAGAACTGCATGAATAAACGACTGGTGGCCCCACATCCTTCCCTCATGACGAACGCGTTCACGGCACCAGATAACATATTCTTGAGGAATTTCCGACGCGCTGGATCAATCGGTCATTCTGGCTATGGAACATCTGGAGGCCGTCCTTCATAACACCGCGCTTGTTCACGAAACAATGCCACGTGCCCTCATCTGTCGGTCAGGCTCGTGCAGCCCAACGCCCCGCAATGAACAAACCTACGCTGATAATTCAAGCAGCCTTCCACAAATGCATCCTGTTGTATGGTCCGTACCTCTGACGATCCGACATGCTCACCGTTAGGGCTACGAAACCAACCGCCACCCTCTGCACTCACTGCGAGCGCCAGCCGAAGGCTATCCGAGCCTTAAACGACGGCGGGTCGCGCGACCATCGTGGAAGAATACAGGGCAGAGCTACTGACGGCAGCTGGATGACAGCACCAGCCAGGCAGTTCCGAAGTGCACCAGACACACCTCGGAGTTGCTAGCGCCAGCCCTCAAGGCGAGCGCAGTGGAGAAGTGGCCTGAGACCGGTGGGGCGCTCAACTGGGACGATGTCGAGCACTAGGACATGTACGCGCTGCTGGAACCGTACACGTCGTTCATTTCTGATCGTGGTCAGTTCAAAGTGTGCTCGTTTCTAATTGTTCCTGGGGCCCCCCAGTGGCCAGGAAGAGGCCCAGGACAGAAGCATTAGAAATGAAAGGATCTTGGCCCCCGAGAAATCCAAGAACCTTCGAAACATCAGAAACGAGCAGTGCGCACGCCATCTCAAGCGACGTCCCCCTCGGCTGCTGCCGCGTGCCCTGGAGACCCCTGGTCCGCACGGGCAGTGCCTGCGGGTGTCCTGGCCCGCCCTCGGTCCGTCTGGCCCCTGACCTGAGGCTCTTTGTTCGGGAGGTCTGCAGAAGGATTCGGCCGCGCATGCAGCAGTCGCCCAGCGTGCTCGTTCAAAACAGATCCGATGTACCCGCCAGTCCTGAAGGGGCCCTGGGACACACAAATGAATACACACAAATAACCCGATTCGCCATATTTTGCCACATTTTCCCAGGGATCGACAATTCATTGCGTGTGTGTGTTTTACCCCTCCTGAATGTAGCAGTCGCCCAGCGTGCTCGTTCAAAACAGATCCGATGTGCCCGCCAGTCCAGTCCAGGACGAGGAGGACGAGGAGGACGAGGACGAGAACGGGGATGAGGAGGGGAACTCCTCAAACTCTATGTGCGTGATGTCGTCCACCTCCAGCGACCTGTGGAGGGCGGGGCACTGGCCATGGGCGTTCTGAAGGTTATGCCCCCCCCCCTCCGGCTCACGATCTCACGGCTGCCTTCGTGCCCCCCTCTAGCTCTCCTTCGTTGCTGCTGCTGCCGCCGCCGCTGCTGCTGCTGCTGCTGTTGCTCCCCTCCTCCTCTTCCTCCTGCCTCGTTTTTCCCTCCTCCACAAATACAAAAGAGACCAACACAATGGTGAGGGATAGGAAGGTTGGTAAGTAGGATGCCAGATATGGCACGAGCGCGCATAACTTGACATTCCCTCTTCCGTCCCCAAAAATGTCACTTTGCACGCGTCGCCCTCCTTCCCTTCCCCTCAAAACCGCGCCTCCCTCCCTCCCCTGCCCAACTCCTCCGTGAACAAATGCACAATCTGAACACTACCCTCCTCTCCCTCGAAGACCCAGAGGTCGTCGCCTGCCCCCCTTCCGAGAGTTGTTCGTTGAACATAGGTTCCCCCAAAGGTGGTCGACGATTTGTTCTTCCACTCGAAACGTTTTGAATACTTCTAGAATGGCGCTCCCGCTACAGCGCTGGCACCATTTTATGGTTTTCGGTCCTTCATAATCGTACTCCCGCTGTAGCGCTGACCTCATGTCTTTGTTGCGGACATTATGAACAGTATTCCCGCTACAACGTTGGCTGTCGTTGTACGCTTGTGCTCTTTCCAGTCAGCCCGTCCCTTTCAATGTGTCGTCTTGCGTCATGCCTGGTTTCCTTCAGAAGCCGGTGTCAAAACGAGTCGCGCTTTCGACCAATGCTGGCTCTCATTTTGCGTATGCGGCCGCACCGTCTATTCAAATTTCCCGTATTGCGAAATGTCAGATTTCCCTCGTAACCTGCTGTCGAAACAGCTGTCGTGTTCTCGACCCAACGACGCTCTGCCGCGCTTTTCCACTCACGCCGTGGTACGCCGCGCACAACCTTGCATTTCGTACCCTCTCGAGACCATTGCCCTGCTCGGCACCCAACTGTGCGAATAGAAAAGAGATCTAACTGTGGTGAGGGACGGGACGGACGGATAGGAGTCAGTTGAGACGCTTGCGCACCCAGTTTGTCCCTTTTTTCTCTGCTTTCTCATCCCTTCACTCCTTCCCCTACCTCCCCTCCCCGCTCTCCCTTGCTGTCCCTCCTCCCCATCGAACCAAACCTTTCCATCCCCTTGTCCTCCCCTGCTCGGCCCTTACCATCCCGTTCCACTGCGCTCGCCGTCCCCTCGCCCATTCAACCCTTCCCCCCCCACGGCGCCGCTTCAGCCTCCGTCTCTGCCCTCCTTGACATCCGAGGGCATGATGCGTTCAATAACGTGGCTCCCCAAAAGTCTGGGTCGTTTCCACGAGACCGGCTTCTCGTCCTGGTGAATCGCTCTTTGATGGCCTTGGGACCAAAGGAAGCAACACATTCACGAAACCTTCTGTCGTGAGTTCTGCGCGACGCGAGGATGTCAGGGATGCCCGTCTGTCACTGATGCGAGGACGCGCTCGGGATCCATGCGCCTGAGCGCGTGGCCAGGTACTGGTTTCTTCAGAGAAACCAAGAGACAGAAAACTGCTTCTCACGTTGAAAAACCGAAGTGGCTGGGCACGGGCGAGCAGGGAAGGGGCAAAGGGAGCGCAGGGAGACCCACGCACCAGGGCCCATCAGGGCGAGAGGAGGACTGCGGACGAAATTGTCGTGGCCCTGAACCCGTTATCACCTCGCGGGCGAAACTCCCGTGCCTAGAACGCCGTCACGATCGAATGCCAGGAAAACGGGCTCGTCCCCTCCTCCTCCTCCTCCTCCACCTCTTCAGCCCCCTCTCCTCCTTCACCCCGTCGCCTCTGCCCTCTCTCCTCCTCGCATCCCACCTACTCCTCGGACCCCTTCGCCTGAGCTCTCCCAACGCTATCCACCTTCACGTGCTCCAGATAGGCCCTCCGACAGGCCCCGCGCGATCTACGCTTCAGAGAGAAACATTCAGGGCTCGCTCACCGACGCGACCTTCCACGTCAACTGGGCGCAGAGAACCTCTCGCTAGAATATCGCGCACGGCCGCAATGTCACGCGCCGGGTCCACTTTCGTTAGTGGACCGGCTGGCATCATCTGACGGGGCAACCAGCGCACCTGTGATCCGATGCAACATAAAGAGTCACGGATAAACGCTAGGTCGATCGCGTTGCGGCGATCCGCCCTAGAACCTGCGCTGCCACTGCACTCTTGGCGTCGACAATGCTCAACGCCGACGCCGCTTCGTCGAGCTCACAGCCCCCTGGAAACACTGCGGACAACGGCCCCAGGGAAACCGCCCAGTCCAGTCTGGACCCGAGACATCCCCGTGCAGAGCGTCACGCGGCATGCTCTGGAGCCAGTGAACCTCTGCTGCCGCGCTCGACAAAGAAAGGGCCACTGCGGCGATCGTGCCCGCCACCGCTCTCCCGAAGCGTTGCGACCTCGAAGCTGAGAGGCTCGCCCTGGTCCGCTTATCCTCTCTGATCGACCTGTCAGGAGCAGAGACAGGCCAGCCGCTCCGGGCCCCGCCTCGGCGCGCGCTCGGGAACCGAGGCGTGGAGACACTTGGCCACATCACTTGCCATGAGGTCGCCCACCACAGGCCCAGGGAGAGCCGCGGCCCAGAGAGTGGCCCCTCCCGAGATCTCTCGCCTGGATTCGCGCCCTAATCGCTGAATCTGGGCCGCGGTGGCGAGACGCGAAGACATCTCAGAGGACGAGGGGGGGGGTTGTCATTCTCGGCCCTCCAAGCCTAGCCCACGGAAGTCGTCGCCAGCTGTTCTCGCGCATGCATGTTTTTCCTGGTCAGACAAAATCATGCCCTCTGGCGTCAGCGCGCGTGTCGGCAGGCGCAATCGGCGCCCCGCCCCCCCCTCCCCCCGCGCGCCGCACTGAGGCCGATCGAACGACCGCTTCGCCAAATCTGGTAGCACCTCACCATCCCGAGACTCTGTGAGACCGCCCAGTTCGATTCAAATCAGCGCCTCGAGCACGCCGTGCACTGACCCCCTCCGCCACGCGCGCGGCTCCAGGATGGGGCGCCCACATCCGAGCTCACCCAAGTAGTCCGTCAAAACCCTAGTTAACTGCCGAAACAGGGGGGCGCCATTGAGCCCGCATGCCGGCGCGACCAACCTATGAGCTGTTCCCTGGACAGCCCTGGACCGGGACGCGGTCAACGACGATGGCCCCTAAAGGCCTCGCCATGCCCGGGGGCGCGATGCGCTGCAGAGCCAGCATAATAAAATCAAACTCACTGGCCGGGGCGTAGATCTGCAAAGTTTTCCACCAGGGCCCTGGTGGCCATGGGCGCGCCGCCTGCTTTTCGCGACCCACGCGCTACCGACCACCTCCGCTGGCGTAGTGCGGCGCGCCATCCGATGCGAGTAAACCCAATCGAGATGGCATCTTCGGGCCAACCTGGACACCTCAATGCAGTGCGCCCGCGCGCCTCCTGACTCCGCCGCGGCCGCCGTGGCCTGCCGTCCCTTAGCGCCCGAAGCTTCGAGAATGAGCTTGTCCTCCGAGGGCGGACTGCGCGGCTGCGCCTCGGCTCCCCGACGGGGAACGGGCTGAGCGGCAACCGTGGCCGCGCCTGAATGGCGGCGCTCGCGATCCAGGAACAGGCCCTTCAATCGGCGCCCGAGGGGCGCGAGAAGAGGATACCATTAGCCCCGGGCCAACAGCTCCTCGCAGAGCGAGCGATTCTGGCCGAGAACCTCTGGCGCACTGAGTTCCTCCCTCTCGAATAAGCCCCGCGCCATTCTACTGGACTCGTTCCACATCGCAGCGTTGGCATAAGTCCGCCGGCGTCCCTGCGCCGCGACTCCGACGGGGCCTCTACGGCCTGAGGTCCTGTTCCCGGCCTGGCAACGACATCCGACATCGCCTCGCCTTCTCGCCGTTGGCCGGGCTTCCAATGGCGAGGCCTCCAGAGGCGGGGGGCCCGTCGCGCGAGTTGCCGGGGGAACGCGCATCCGGCGAAGCAGGGGGTCCAGTCTCAGCGGCCGGGCCCTTGGGGATTGGCGCCCCTGAGCCTGGCGCACCCTCCAGGGCCGACCCCCGTCCAGGAACGACCCCCGCATAACCCCCCGCCGACCTGGAGGCCGCGCCCCTTGCTCGGGCCCCCCGGACTCGGCGGGGGCGCCCCGCGCTTCCAGGGGTGGGGGCCCCTCGGACTCGACGTCGACGGACCCCGCTCTCGCGCCGGGCCCGCGAAGCCCCCGCTGCAACTGGTCAAACCGAAGGTTGTCTAAGAGCCCCTCTTCTACCGCAACGGGCCCGGTCGCCGCCCTAACCTGCCCCGCCGAACGCTCCAGCCACCTGCGGCGCATCGCGACCCACGCCGTGCGTCGGGACTGGAATATCTCGGCACCTGGACATGTCCATCGATCGCGCCGCACCGCGTGCGTCTGATTAGAAGTGGTTATCTTTCGTCAGCCGTCGACCCATTCCCCCGGCTGGAAAATGCCGTCGACGCTGGCCCGAGAACGAGACGCCTCGGAGACTATATCTCGGGCGTCGCGAGCAGCGAGCGCACGCTGGGCATCCGATCTTCGCTTACGAGCGCGAGCAAACGCAGCGGCCGCCGCGCTTCGATGAGTGGCGGGGCCCCTGGGATTGTCCATCCCTATAGATCGCCCGCTGGCCCTTGAGATTCTCGGCCTTTCTCCAAGCGCCAACTGGTTTGCACTGCGCGCCCCTGGGTGAAGCGCGCAGTTCTTGCCGGAGACAGCCTCGCGGAACAGCACCTCGACCTCTTCTCGACAGGTCGGGGCGGCGGAGAGCGCGGCTCGAGACGTGGCCGTCTCAATGACCCCCCCCCCGCCGCGACGTTCGCATTCGCTATTATAGCGTGGCGAGTTCGCTGAAATGACCTGGAGATAAATGCCAGCGCGCTCGCGCCCCTCGAAAACGCTCCAACATGGGCCCCGCCGTCTGACGATATCATTTCTGGGGACCCGATCGGTCTCGGCTACTATTTCGCCAGCGCCGCCCAGACGGCATCCGCCCGATCGTCTGCTTGACGACAACAGTGCTGAATACTGGCCCCGTGGTCGACTCAGTTTACCAATGACAGAAACTCTCTCTGAAATTCTAAATGTAATTAGTCAACGGCCAAGAGCCCGCTGATCCTATATTTTTTCGGGAGATGCGCCCGCCGTCGCCAGGAGGTCTCACGCGAGCCTCGCAGCGCGGACACTTACCCTTGTGGCGGCGCCAGAAGAGCACCTCGGGGCAAACTCCCGCGATCCCCAGCTTCCACGGGAAATCGCCCACCCAAGGTTCCGGGCTCAGGTATCCCCCCATCTCGGCAGGAATAGACAGCGCGGAAAACTCTCCCAAGACCCTCTGCCACGCGGCAGCTTCAACTCCGTTTGCCAAGGCAGAGACCGGCTACGAAAAGTAGATATATCCGCCTTGCGCGCCCTGCCGCGCCCCTCCAAAGGCAGATGTTCATGCGCCCAACTGCGCATGAGGCGGCAGCCCTGGATCGGGGCCTCTAGGTTCGTCGGGGGCCTCGTCGGCTCCTTGGGCGGCGCGCCCTCGGCCGCGAACAGGCCGCATATTCGCGCTGGTCCAGAGCGCAAGATGCGACGCCTTTGGTCGAGGCAAAGACCGCAATGCACTCGAGATTCCTGGAGCCGGCCGAGCGGTGGCTTTGGAATCCCAAAACGGTGCGGCGACAGACCGCGCGGTGACCTCGAAATCCCCCAAGACCTCACCGCACGGTCCGTCACCGCACGGTTTTGGGACCCTGGAGGCCCCTATCGCCCGAGACGTCCTTGGAGAGGGACTCGAGTCCCAAAGCCGCGCGGTGACCCCGAATCACCGCCGACTCACCGCGCGGCGCGGTCACCGCACCTCTTGGGGGCCCCCGAGGTGGCACTCAGGACAGAAATCGCGGCCCCAGGAAAACTGGTAACTGGCCATTTACAGCGCAGCAGCATGGACCTGAGCCCTCTTCGCTCAGATTCGCTGCTGGCTCCGACGTCCATCCGTGCCGAGTTGCACTCGGCAGCCGCGCTGAACGCTCGATCGCCTCCCAGAGCCCTCGAAACCCGCCCTTGGCGTCCAGACTCGAGCCCCGTCTAGAATCGATTGTCCCCGAGATGCGGCACCCCCAGGAACGAAGGAGATCCGACGCCCTGGCTGGGGAAAAAACCTCCGGGATAACGGTGCCGCCTCGCCTCGCCTCGCTGGCCCGACTATGCCTGCGTCGCCGCGAATGCCTCTTAGCGAGTCCCGAGCCGTCCAGGGCCCGGGGCGCCGCGTGCCCGACCTTCCTAGGGACCCCGCAATCAACCGTTTCGAAGAAGCTCCTGGAGCCAGAAAAAGGTTGACCTCCAACGCGTAGCAGCGCCCGAAGATTGGACCATGCGAGCTCCGTCAAATCGCAGCCGACCCCTTCGATGACGGCCATGCTCGCGGCCGCCGGAGATTCCCTGCCCCGATGCCCGAGCCCTCTGAGTCCGTCTGAGCCCGCGACGTCCATTCCGTCTTTCCTCATCCTCCCGGGCCCAAGAGCTGCTAAGTTCATCTACGCTCGCGGCCCTCGGGTCTCGCCTCGACGCCCGCGCCTCCGCCCCGAACTCGCTCGACCAGCGTTGCCTGGGGCCGCTCCAATTCGAACTGCGACGTCTGTCGCCGGGCGCGGTCTAGAAAAACGTCTAGGCCGCCCCAATCCCGAGCTCGGTGGTAGATTCCCCGAGGCAGGAGAGGCCCCTGGAACCCCCCGCCGCCACGAGCTAGAGCAATGCCCGCGAAGAAAGCGGACCGGCCCAGCGCGCCAAGGACCCTGGACTTCCACCCGAGACTTTCGCATACTTCGTCGAGAACCCACCTCGGGCCCGATCCCAGAAGCCCCGAGCATCGATCGATTTCCCAGGGGCCCAAAGTTCATCTGATCCCGAACGGTCTGGGCCCCGAGATCCCCCGGGGCGAGCCAGAACCTAAACGACGAATCGATTGCTTCTGTCCTAGGCCCAGCCAGACCTCAAGGCTCACCCTGGAGCTCCTCAGCCCAGGCGCGGCTCGCCCTCCGCGTCGCGCTCGGCTCCCAGCCCCTCCGCCCCCACATGGTTCAGCTTGTCAGCGTGCCGAATCATGCGCGCCAGCCTCATGATCTCCTCGTCGCCCATGCTGACGGGGCCGCTCATGCGCGCGACCCCCTGCTGCCCCACCTCGCCCCGCGCCTGGTTGAGCTGTTCCGACGGCGCGCGCATCTGGCCCAGCAGCGCCTTCATCCGCGCCGCCTGGAGTTGCGTTTCGTCGAGCGCCAGCGTCGCCAGCGCCTGGTCGGGCGCTCTCGGCGGCGCGGCCGTCGGGCTGACCCTGGGAGGTAGCTGAGAAGGCTCGAGCACTCCCGCACTGCGCTGCGCCAGGTCCCCGGCCGCGTCCAGCGTCGGACCTGGCCCGGCCGAGCCCGTGCCCGGCGTCGCTGGCCAGACCTTGCGCCTGGCCGCTGGCGCCACCGCCAAGCACCTCCCGCGCCGTTCAGGGAACGCCCCGGGCGTGCTCCTCCACGGGCCCCTTGGCTTCCTTCTTGAATTTGAGGTGCGTCTCCTGCTTGATCTGCTTCGCGTGCTTCTCGGCATGGTCCGCCGCTTCCCCGCGGGGCGTTTTGACCCCGAGCGAGTGGCGTTAGCCGCGTATCAGGCAGCGGCAGCAAACGCCAGTCGCGTTGGGGCGCCCCTTGGCCGCCCGCGGCGGACGCGCGCAATGCCCCGCCGCAGTGCCGCCCACGATGCAGTTCTGATCCACCGCCTGCGCCCGCGCGATCGCGACCCCATGAGTCTCGCGGCAGCTTTGCGGCGTGCGATGCAGACGCAGCCCGAACCGGCGCCTCGCCGGCTGCGTCCGACTCAGGATCTCGCAGCCGTCGTTGAGGGCCCTCTTCATCTGCTCGGTCATCTCGTCGGCCGTCACATCGAGCCCTTGAAATGCCGGTGGGGGGCCCTCCCAGAGGGAGTTGAGTTTCTCGTTGTATAATTGGTGCGAATTTGGCGCCTGCGGCGGGAATCTTCAACGCCTTGCTGACTGCCAACATCCCCGCCGCCCCCTCGCTCTCATTTGCAACTGCGGGGTCCTACGTAGCTGCCCTGTTCGCGCGCCGCTCGAATCGCGCGCGCGCGAGTGCCGAAGCCCATTCTGTTAGAGTCAGTCAAGCCCTCGTTCCATCAGCTCCTCGTCGCTGTCGCGCACGGGCGCAAGCTGCGAGACCGGTCTCGCGCGCGCCACCTCCGGAGTTCTCTTCCGAAGCGCACCTTTCACCGTGGTCATCGGCCTCTTCTGGTCATCGGCCTCTTCTGGTCCGAACTGGAGCCGCGAGGGCTACGGGCTCAGGCCCGCCACTCCCGCCCGCCGACCCCGGGCGCCCAAGGGGCCCCCCGAGCGCCGATTCACGCGCGAACGAAGGAGAGAGGCAAGAGGTCTGACTGATCGCGGCGCCTGCCCGCCACCGAGCCCACCGCGCCGCCCTGCGTCGCGTCCATGTGGATATGGCCCAGGACCTCTGGGTCGAACCTGAAGGCCTCGGGCTCGCAGCGCATCCGGCTGGTTGAGCGGCGCCCGGCGGGGGGCCTGAACACCGGCAGCTTCGCGACGCCCTTGTCGCCGAGGGCGATCGCGTCGCTCGCCGGACCCACCGCGGCGACGGCGCCCCCAGGGGGCGCGATGGAAGTAGCGGGGGGCAGCGGCCATGCAGGGCCAGAAACTCCACGGCGCCGCGCTTCCAGATGCCCACGGGCACCCAGGCCCTTGCCGCGGGCTTCGCTCGTCCGCCGACACCACCTGCCGCCGCTCCCTCGACGGGCCCCCGCTTGACCGAGGCGCGGGGTCCCCGACGACGAAATGCATTCACCATCACCGCCAAGTCCTCGCATCCCATCAGTGCCAAGGCCGTCCCGGCGTCGACCTCGCCGCGGTCGCCCTGGAATTCGAAGGACAACTCAGCCTTTTCGAGAGGTCACGGAGAAAGCATCGGGGAACGAGTTCCGCCCCTGAAGAGAGATGCCCGAGAAATCGCCCCCGTCTCGGGTCACGCCTTAGAAGCAACTGCCTTTCTTTCCGCTCTGGTCGCAGTTCTTGCCAGGCAGCTTGCCTGCGTTAGAGCAACTCATGAGGATCATTGCATGTCTGCGCCCGGTTACCTCGATCTCCGCGGCTGGCGCACCAGGTTATCCGCGTCGCGTCGGTCATCGTCAATCTCTCGAATCCAGGAGGTGCCGCCGGGCGTCGATCGAATAAATATCGATCCGCTCTCTTCGTCGGCTCCATGCGACGAGCTTCTCGCCGCGCTCTCTCTTCGCCCTTGCGCAGTCGATCCTCGACGACCGCCGCCGCAACTTGAAGGCGCTTGGTCTCGCCTAGATTCTGCTCGTCCAGCGCGGCAAGAAGGGCGTCGAGATCTCCCTCCGCCTGCTCGGCCCGCTGGACGGAGTCGCCCAGGTCCGCGGGGAAGCGCAAGTCCTAGATCGAACCCGGGCCCCGCGAAGCCGGCGGAGTCGAGCCGTCATCCTCGGCCTCGGCGGGAAAGCCGTTCACTGTCACGTGCGTCGTCGGCAATACCGGTTTGTCCTTCGCATCTAGCTTCAGGATGGCCGCCGTGATCGATGCGTTGTCTCCCTTGCCTCCCGCGAGCGTCGTCACACTAGTGCGGTTCCGCGCAGATCGACGCGCGCCCTCTTCCAAGTATCGAGCCAACACGGCATCTCGAAATAAAGTCTGGTGTCGTTCTGCTTTCTGCACCCGGGCATATCACCGCAATATAAACTCGGTCAACGTCTCGTTTTCCTCATCGGATGATCGAGCAAAGCTGCGTTGTGTGCTAAACTTTCTTTGTCGCCGGGCGCTCACCGCTCAACCATGCCATGTGGTCCAGCAGGTTGTTGATACCCTCGTCGCTATCTAGCTCCTCCCTCACCCCAGCGAACTTCGCCTGCAGGTCCACGGGGAGAGCCGCGAACACTCGGCCGACACGAGCCTATGGCTGAAAGCCAGCCCTCTTCGCCCATGCTTTTAAATGGTGCCTGTACAGCTCGAAGTTGCCGAACCCGAGCCAGGTTGGTGGAGCCCCGAAGTCACGGTTGGGTGTGTAGTCCCCTGAGGACCACGGACTTTTCCAACTTCACGCTGTCGCATCCCAATCATATTTGTGCAACGATATCTCCATTTGCTGTTCCGCGTCGGCGTGATGGTCTGTCGCCCACCAGCGAGCCGTCCAGGACCACGGTGAAGGCCAATTCCAGGATGTGCAGGGGGTGCCCAAGGGCCTCGACGATGGACCTTCGGTCTGAACTACCATTGTCGTTTTCGGTGGGGCGCGGACCTCTTCCCACCGGGCTGAACATGGCGATCTAGGTTGCCGTTGTGACGCAGTGCTGGCAGCCCCTGTCTCCTGAGCGCCCTCCGATAGACCCATAGCCTCTGCCACCGCGGGCATACGCGCCACTTCTCGTCTTGGTGCGTCGTTTTTGGACGGCCCTGGGACCCACGGCAGCAGAACATGCACAAACAGGTCAGGCCGTGACTGTTGCGCGACGCGAGGATGTCAGGGATGCTACCATCTGTCACCGATGTATGGACGTGTCCGGGATCAATATGCCTGAGCGTGTTGCCAGGTAATCTTTCCATCCGAGATACTAGGGGACAGAAAACTGCTTCCAACGTCTAAACCACAATGGCTGGGCACGGGCGAGCGAGGGAAGAGACAAAGGGAACGGAGGGGGACCCACACACCAGGGCCCATCAGGGCCATCGAAGGACACATCCCCGCTTGCGCTCCCCTGGTTCCCCCTCCCTCCTCCTACTCTCTCCCCCGCCCCTCAAAAATCCCCCCCACCACTCTCCCCCGCGCATCAAAGATCTCCCCCCCTCCCGTTTTCTCCGCTCCAATCCCCGTGCCCGCCCTTATTGCCCTCCTCCTCCCTCCCCTTCCACTCCACTCTCTCTACGCCCTGCCCCCCGATACCTCCCCGCCCCCATCCCTGTCCCCTTTTCCCGCCCCCTTTCTCCGCTCTGTTCCCCCCTTTCTGCCCCCATCCCTTTCCCCTATGCCTCTTCCTCTTCGCCTCCCCGTTTCACCTCCCCTTTCGCCTCTTCCTCCTCCAACTCTTCGCCCTCTTCCCCCCCCCCACCCCTTCCCGCAGTGGGCCGCTCCGTGAACCTGCCGCACCCGCGGTTCCGCGAGCGGCCGCCCTGCGGCGTCACAGGGGGCGAGGGCGCCGACCTCGGTCGCTACCGGCGTTTCCGCGCCCCTTCCCTCGTCGCGCCGCCGCCCACTCCCCCCTGGAAGAGAAAAGTTCCTCCTCACCCTCCTCCTCCCCCCGCCTCCTCCTCCTTCTCCTCCTCCTCCTCCTCCTCCGCCTTCTCCTCCTCCTCATCCTCCTCATCCTCCTCCTCATCTTCATCCACAATTACTTAATATGAATACTACTCTCCCTCTTCCCCTGATGGCGTTCTGGGAATAGCAGACCCCCCCCGCGTACTATTTCTAAACACACAAGATTCCCGGGAATTGGGTTTTCGCCTGCACTGTTTTTCAAAATGCTGCTCTCGCTGAAGCGCCGGCCTCATTTTAGGGCCCCGCTCGTTCCGCATCCGCTGCAGCGCTGGCCTCATTTCCGTGCTTCCGCTCGTTCCGAATCGTGTTCCCGCTGCAGCGCTGGCCTCATTTCCGCGCTTCCGCTCGTTTCGACTCGTGCTCCCGCTGCAGCGCTGGCGTCATTTCCCGTGTCAGGCCACAGCACACGCGCACACACGCACACACGCACACACACACACACCAACACACACACACCACCACCACCACCACCACCACCACCACCACCACCACCACCACCACCACCACCACCACCACCACCACAACCACGCACACACGCACGCACGCACGCACGCGCACCACCACCCACTACGCACGCGCGCGCGGAGCCACAGGTCCGCTACGACACGCGTCCGCGGATAGAGAAAATCAGCGCCATGGTAAGGGATGGGAGGGAGGGGTAGGACGTCAGATACGACGCGAGCGCACCTAGCTTGTCCTACACCCCCTCCTCCCTTCTCCTCGTCCCCCTTCCCCCCCGGGGGAGGGCGCCGACCTTGCACTCGCCGTGCTCCCTGCCTTCCTCCTGACAGAGAATTCCTGCTCGCCGCGCCGTCCTGACAGAGAGCTCTTCCCGCCCTCCCTCGCCGTCCTCCTGACCTCCTCGGCCACTGGGGGTCCAGGGAAGAAGTCAAGACGTCGGAGGCTCCCTGCCGTCCTCTCTACATAGCTGATTTTCGCCGAGTCGCTGGGCGTGCCAGTGTCGGCGGGCAGGGCGCTTCGCTCGAGACCACCTCGCGGTAAGTGGTCTTGGGGCTGGGACGGCCCAGCGGTTGCACGGAGGGTCGGGGGGTAAGATGCGGCTGTCGTCCGAACACCGCGCACACTTCTCTGAACGCCCCCCCCCAAGCCATGACTCTGGCCTTCACGCCGCGCACACTTGATTAAACAATCTCCAGCGCTTACGCGGAACGAGGGCGGCCCGTGATCCAAGTGCCCGGGTGTTCTCTTGGCTCCGCGCACGCTCGCATGAAGCACTTGCAACGGCTACGAGGATGGCGGGCGATTCTTTCTCAAAAGGCGGGGGCGCTTCAGACCTCCTTAGATGTGTGACGAGAAATTGAAAGCACCTGCTCAACAATCACACGGATGAAAGACGGTTCCCTTTCAAAATGGGGTTCTCGCTCGAGACGCAATCCACTCCAATGTCCAGGGGCTGATTGTGTAGCAGTGAAACGGACGGAGGAAGTTTCCTTTTTCCAGCATCGGATAGGAGGCGGCATGCCTCCTCCCCCACCTCCTCGATCTCGCTCTCTTGCGCCTCCTCCGCCCCCTCCCCTGAGATGCTCGTCACCCCTTCCAGTCAGCACCTGCGCGACGGCCAACCGCGGACGTGAGCGCAACACGAAGGCAAGCGGGCAGCGTGGGCCCGCGAGCCCCCGTACGAGTAGGGCACCCGCGCAGGGGGCGAGGCCTTTCGTTTCAAGGCCCCCGGGTGTGCTCGCCTAGCCTTCGCGCTCGCGCGCGAACGCCAGCACACCCGAGTCACCACGAGGACGCACGTTGGAGGAGGGCCAGCCGAGAGAACGGCGGCCTTCCCCAGTTAGTTCCCCGCTCAGCCCAGGTCCGCTCAAAATCGATCCCCGAACCCCTCCCGCCCCGGGTCCCTCCTGACCTCCCGACCCGGCTTCCGGGGCAGACCCCATGCGTGGCGAAGAGGGGGCCCCAGGGCGCCCCAAAAAAGAAGGAAAGACGCCAGCGAGGGCCGCCGCTGTCTCGACTGGCCCTCCCCCAAGAAGCGCTACTTCAGCGATCACTACAGTGCCACGGAACATCACATGCGTGCGGGGATCGACCCTCGACGTCAGCGGCGCCTCGACACCAGCGAAAACCACGAAGGCCTCCGGCCCCTCCAAGGGGACCGAACCTAGTCGAGGTCGAAGCGCCCCCCACCCCCCCCACAACAAAAACGATTCCCCAGGAATGCGGGAATCGGCCGAGATTTCCGCCAGCGCCCACGCACAGCCGCAATATTGACCTCGACCTCGATCCTGGATCAAAGGGCGAGGCTGCCTGCCGCGAAGGCGCGAGCCAGCGGCCTGACACGAGGGCGCACAAGTACCTCATTCGTGCAGAGCCGCAATACATCACACACGTCCTCGATCTCAACCAAAGGAGCCAATTGTGCCGGGCCACTGGCCCCTGGAGTTCTCGACCTCTCCCCCTGGGAGGGGGGCACATTTTTACCCGAATAAGTTTTTCTGACGGTCCTGGGGTTTGGAATCTGCAACCAGACACCAACATGTGCGAAGAACCTCTGAAACGAACCGTTAGAGGTACTGGATCGAGGCTGCCCTACAGCCCCCGTGACGTGGGCCAGCGGCAAGCGGCGCGAGGCCGAGGCGCGGGCATGCGCTCGCACTCGAAGCGCACACCTTCCCGGGGCGCACGTTTCTCGAATGGTTCTCCCCATGCTCTGACCGCTGCCACTACGGATGCTACTGGTATAATCATGCGGCTATCTATACTGGTACGTACCACTACGTACTATTACGTACAGACTACCACTGCATGCCACTGACTACTCGCGTACACTGCCAACTACAACCTATATCTGATCGTGCTCGTGCATACGACCTCAAATCAATACATGAACGCTGCTGCAGAATATGCGCTACTGCATACAACTGCATTCAATCGCATACTACCACGTCCCAATATACCTACTGCCTAGATCGGCTGTCACATCGAATCCGACACATTCGTCACCCTCCACATCGTGCTATTCGTCGTAGTCCTCCTCGTGCTCGTCCTCCTCCTGCACCTTCTCCTCCTCGTCGGTAACATCTCCATTCCTATCCTGGTCATCCTTGCCTTCCTCGCCCTCTTATCCGGAGAGTCAACCTCGTTCTCCACCGCGTCATTCTGCTAGTCCTCATGCTGCTCCTGATCGTCATCATTTCCCCCTCGTCCCCTTCTCCTCGCCTTCGTCCTCCTCCTCCTCCTCCTCCTCATCCTCGTCTTCTGCCCTCGTCGTCGTCGTCTTCCGTCTCCTCCCTTTGCTCGTGTCGTGTTGCTCGGCCTGGCCACCCTCCCCCCCCGTCCTGCTACTGATACTCCTCCCCCGTGTCCTTGTTCGCCTCCTCTGCCTCCTCGTCCTGCAACTCCACCACCTGCTCTTCATCCGCCTCCTCCCGCGCTACGATTCCCTCCTCTTCCTCTCACTACTGTGCACCTAGGCGCACGAGGGGCGCCAGAAGAACAGACATGAAAGGACCTACGGAACAGCGAGCCCCTTCCGAACCCAAACCTTTCGTTATCACAACGACTCGGCTGTCTTCCTCCCAATCGCGCCTCTCCTCTCCTACCTCCGCGCGGAGGATCAGGAGGGGGCGGCTCAGGACGAGGAGCAGCAGCCGCAGCAGCAGCGGGATGAGAAGCAGGATGAGCAGCAGAAGGAGAAAAGGGAGAGGAGCAGCGGACGGAGGAGATTGAGCAAGAGGAGACATCAGGAGAAACCACACCTTCGGCGTCGCGATATGCCGTGAATTGTTGTCAACCGTGGTCTACAGGATTTCTCGACCCGGTCCTTAGATCTGGTGGTCGGTTGTCAGTCGTGGCTTGGCTGTGTGATGGCCCCGCATCAAAAATGCGGATGAAATCCGCACGCACAAACACGCAGCCCAACATCGAAGGAGAAGCTGTACAAGAGAGAAGCGAAAGGAAGGGAGGGGACGGTGGAGGCTTTCATTCTCCATTTCACCCTTCTCATCCTGCTCCTCCTTCTAAAGCCTCCTCTTCCTCCTCCCTCCCCGTACTACTGTCGACGACTTTGGCCTGCTCCTCCTCCTCCTCCTCCTCCTCCTCCTCCTCCTCCTCCTCCTCCCCCTCCCGTCCCCAGAAGGGCCGGGGGCACCCGAGTGGGTCCCCACCTCCGCCACCAAGGGGGATCCCCGGGCGTTGGGGTTACGGCCCTTTCCCTTCCGTGTGCGCGTCTTCCTCCCTGTCGTCTCCCCGCCCCTCCTCCTGCTCCTCCTGCCCCCTCTCCTCCTCGCCATCTTCGGGGGGCAGATGCGAGGAGGGGCCCCCTCGGGGCACCGCCTCCCCGCGACAGCGCTGTGACCATCGCACTCCGCGGCGGGTCCGGGGGCGCCCACCCGCCAGCGCGCGCGTCGCGCGGGGAGGGACGGCGGGCGGCTTGCGCCGGACAGCCCGGCACGGTCGCAGTCGTCGTCGTCATTGTCGTCGTCCTGGACCTCGTCCTCGTCCCCGTCTTCTTCTTCTTCTTCGTCGTCGGTGTCGGTGTCGTCCTCTTCTTCCTCCTCCTCCTCCTCCTCCTCCTCCTCCTCCTCGTTCGGATCGAAGCTCGGCGGCGCGGGGCGGTTACTCATGCGCAGCCTGTGCAAAGGGAACTCGCCAGTGCGCCGTGCTCTCCGAGAGCGCCCTCTTCCCACTCACCCTCCTGCTCCCTCTTCCTCCCTCTTCCCTCCTCCTCCTCGTCATCATCAGCATCAACAACAAAAGCATCATCATTACCACCATCATTATAAACATCATCATCATGATCAACATCATCATCATCATCATCATCATCATCATCATCATCATCATCATCATCATCAGCATCAGCATCAGCATCAGCATCATCATCATCATCATCATTATCAACAGCATCAGCATCAGCATCAGCATCAGCATCAGCATCAGCATCAGCATCAGCATCAGCATCAGCATCAGCATCATCAGCATCATCATCATCATCATCATCATCATCATCATCATCATCATCATCATCATCATCATCATCATCATCATCATCGAAAGAGAGAGCGTGACCCACCGCCGCTTTACTGTGGAAAATTGCCGCCCTTTTCCTCCGGAACCCGGGGGTCCCCACTCCCCCCCCCCTCCGAAAATCCCCCCCCCCTGCTGGACCCCCCCCCCCCCCTCCCTCCGCCCCCCCGCCCCCCTAACCCCTCCCCCCCCCCCCCCCCTCTCACCCGCCAGCAAACGACTCCCGGTCCCTACCACCGTCCTCACCACATCCCCCACTGTTGTTCCCAGCACCACACTGTCCTCACCACCACTGTCCCCACTGGTTCCACCACCGCCCCTACTGTCCCCACCAGTGCCACCACCACTGTCGCACTGTCTCCACTGTCCCCACCACTGTTCTCACCACGGCTCCACTCTCCCAAGTTTCTCCACGGCCCCAACCACTGCCCGACTATCACCACTGTCCCCACTGTCCCACTGACTCCTCCGCTGTCCCACTGAGCTGTCCCATTGTTCCCACCACTGTCCCCACTGTCCCCACCACTGTCCCCACTGTACCTCTGTCCCATTGTCCCACCGCCGTCATCGCCACCGCTTTCACCACTGTCCCCACCACCACTGTACTCTCCACTGTCCCCACTGTCCCCACCACTGTCCCCACAATCACCGTCCCCACCACTGTCCGCACCCCCCCTCGGTTTTCGAGGGGGGGGGGGGTTCGAACCGGTAGTGACCCCCCCCCTTTTCGAGTTCGGGGGGGGGGGGGGGGGTTCGCACCGGTAGTGACCGCCCCCCCCACCTTTTCATTATGTACTGGGGGGGGTGGGGGGGGGGAGGGGTTCGAACCGGTAGTGACCCCCCCCGGTTTTCCGGAGGGGGAGGGGGAGGGGTTCGAACCGGTAGTGACCCCCCCGGTTTTCCGCCAGCAGCGGTAGAACACCGTCTTTCTCACCATCATCATCATCATCATCATCATCATCATCATCATCATCATCATCATCATCATCATCATTCTCATCATCCTCATCCTCATCCTCATCCTCATCCTCATCCTCATCCTCATCCTCATCCTCATCCTCATCTCCATCCTCATCATCATCATCATCATCATCATCATCATCATCATCATCATCATCATCATCATCATCATCTTAAGCATCATCATCATCATCATCAGCATCATCATCATCACCATCACAATCACAATCACCATCATCAGCATCATCATCATCACCACCCCTCCTCTTCTGCCACCCCCTTCCTCCTCCTCCTCCTCCCCCTCCTCCTCATTCTCCTCCTCCTGCTCGCACTATGATATTCCTCCTCCCGAACGTGCGGGAGCGCGACGACGACGGCGGCAGCCGCCGCGACTCAACGAGGGCATGCAATCTACTGTGTGACTGTATGGCGATGTACTGCAAGGGGATGAGGTGGGCTTGCACTCTTCGCAAGCACTCATGCTATGACTGATTAACTTATCACCTTCGTCTCTCATCGCTTCCTGGAACATCTTCACCAAGTTGTGTTCCTCGAGGTAGTTGGCTGCCTGTGTAGCTGCGTGAAGCTTCTCTGAAGGAAGACCTTTCGCCTCGCAGCAACGGGAGGCGGCCGAGGATTCAGCGGGAGTGACGACGGCGACGGGCGCACCCGATATGCTCTCAGAGCTCCCGCCGATAATGCCGAACCCGTGCCACGTGCGCGCGCCGCGCGTGAATGGACATATCGGGAGCCCGCCTGCCGCCCCCTGAAGCTGGCTTGTGAAATTATTGGGTTGCCTTGGGGACGTCGTAAGCACTGCGAAGACTCGAGAACTTGGGGAGACTAGAACAGCCTTTGAGAGGCACGTGCTCGCAGACTGACTTATCGTCGGGCGTGCCTCCTATAATGCCACAGCGGCGAGAGCCGAAATGCCGCCGAGCCTCGAGAAGGATCCGGGGTGGCAGGCTTGGCGTCCAAACCGCACGGCAAGGGCCCACAAACATCCATGGAACAGCAGGAGCGGGCAGCCAACACGCCCAAATTCGCGCTCCGCGCCCCGTGATGCCCGCGCCGCCGCCGAGGAGGAGGGCACATCTGCCGCTTAGACCGCGAGGCGCGATTGTCTTCGCCGCACCTTTGCGGGTGACCTGGAAACAGAGCTAGCATGAAGCGAGCAAGTCCTGGGGGAGACGGGCCCTGGATACAAACAGCGTAGAAAAGAACCTCAGGACCCGTTCCTGACAGGAACCATTTGCAGCCCAGGCCCTCGTTAGCAGCGATACGCCCAACGAGAGCAAGGGAAGCTTACCTGTTCGGCCTCGTTCGATCCTGGCGCGAGCTGGGAAGGCGTGCAGTCCGAGCGGGGCATCTTGACGGGCTGCACGCGGGGCCTGCCGGTTCTCACGTGCTCGGCGCGCACCGGACGATGAGGGAAAAGCGCGGCGACCACACAAGTGCAGGAAGAGGATGGAAAAAGATGGCCAGGCCCAGGCCCGCCAGAGATGGGATGGAGTGAAGATCACGAAGGAGACAATGGATCGGAAGTTGGGGGGCGAGATCGAAGTGGAACGGAGAGCCCCCGTACCAGGAGATCGATTTCGGTTTCGTGTTCGTGCGTGCCGTGCGGGCGAGGCGAAGCTGCGTGGGCGGGCGAAAGAAACTCTCCTGTGGCTGAGGCGCGGCCGGAGCAAAAAAACCTTGACCGGGCGGCCGGTGCCCCGCGGTGTCCCGCCGGTGTCCCGCTGGTGTCCTGTGTGGCTGCTGAGGCGCGGCCGGGGCAAAAAAACCTTGACCGGGCGGCCGGTGCCGCGCGGTGTCCCGCTGGTGTCCCGCTGGTGTCCCGTGTGGCTGAGGCGCGGCCGGGGCAAAAAAACCTTGACCGGGCGGCCGGTGCTGCGCGGTGTCCCGGCCGTGCTGCCGATTTTGCGCAAAGAGTCTTCGTGTCGACTGGCATGGGCGGAGACACGACGAGAGAGCGGCATGTGTGTCGAGCGGCATGTGTGTCGAGCGGCATGGTGGGATCGTGTGTGAGATCGACGGTGATCTCCACAGTGAGATCGATCGAGTGCGATCGAAAGGGAGATCGTTAGGGGAACCGATAGTGAGATCGATCGTGAGATCGATTGTGAGGTCGCTGGTGAGATCGATAATGAGACCGGCCGAGAGAGATCGATGATGAGATCGATTGTGAAATCGATGGTGAGATTGATCGAGTGAGTTCGATTGAGTGATACCGATAGAGAGATCGATACTGAGATCGATAATGCAAGAGGCGGCGCGGGCTGCGCCAAGGTTTGCCAGCGCTTCAATCTTCTGTGGCCCAATGGCGCCGTTAGCTGCCGTTGCGCAGGCCGGGCAGGTTCCCAGGGGAAAGGTGACGTAAACAACTCGACACCAACGCCCCCAAGAGCGAGCGGCAACGCAACTATCGCCACTGGCACTGTCACAACAACATTCACCACTGTTGCCACTTGCTGGGCCCCCCCCCAACCTCCTTATCACCCGCAGGGTGATCGTATAGGTATAGGGACAGAAGAAACGGGGGGGTTCATGAACATGAGTGGTCATAAGAGCACGGTGGGGGCGAGAAATAAGGATGCATGATGAGCATGTGGCAAGGGATTGAGGGTATGAGGCGAGGGAAGAGAAAGGGATATGAAGCAAAGGAGCTAAGAGAAACTATGCGCGGACATTAGGGGGCGAGATCGAAGTTTAACGGGTACCCCCTAGAAGGGAAATCCGTTTCGGTTTCGGGTTCGTGTCGCGCATGCGTGTGAAACGAAGCTGCGTGGACGGGGGGGAGGAATGACTCCGCTGTGACCAGAGGGGGGTCAAGACAAAAAGACCGCCCCTCTGGTGGGCCGGCGTGGCCATGGGTGTCCCGCCGTGGTGTCCCGCCGTGGTGTCCCGTCGGTGTCCGCGGGCGAAGGCAGGGGTTGACGTCCCGCCGTGCTGTCCCGTCGGGGTCCCGTCGGTACTCCTTCGGTGTCCCGTCGGTGTCCCGTAATCAGATCCATCGTGAAAGCGATCGTGAAATCAAGAGTGCAGCCGGTGATGCGAACGATCGTGAGATCGACAGTGGGATTATGTTGAGGTCTATGGTGAGATCGACAGTGAAATCGGTAGTGAGATCGACTCTGATGTGGAGAAGTGAGGTCGATAGAGGGATCGATCGGGATATCGGTAATGAGAGGGGGAATGAGATCAACTGTGCAACTGGTAGAAGGACCAATCGGACAAAAACGATCATGAGAGCGATAGTGATGTCCCGTCGGTTGCCCGTCGGTGTCACGTAGTGAAATGGATAGTGCAATCGATGGTGAAATCAGTGGTGAGCTCGATGATTAGTAGGATGGATAGTGAGATCACTTCGGGGAGACGTTAGTCCCTTCCCCGATCATCTAAGGAGAGAACGCGTTGCACGGGCGCTTGCCTTGGGAGCATTCGGCGGCGCGTTTCGAACCGGGGGGTGGGCCCCCCCAACAGTCGGCGCCGTCGATCAAAACCAGAGGGACTCCCCTCCCCCCCATGCCCCCCCCCTCGGCGCTCGCGCCGGCGGCTGCCAGCAGCGCCGACGGCGGGGACGCAGCGACGATGACCAGAGGCAGCCCAAGAGGGGGGGGGGGTCAAACCGCCCCCCCTCTGGCGCCGAAGGAAAGGGGGGGTTCAACCGCCCCCCCGTGGCGGCGCCGGCGCTGGCGGCGGCCAGCAGCGCCGGCGCTGGCGCCGGCGACGGCGGGGACGCAGCAACGATAACCACCACTACCACCACCACCACTACCACCACCACCACCACCGCCTCAACCCACCACCACCACCACCACCACCACCAACCCACCACACAAGCACCACCACCACCACCACAGCCACCACCACCACCACCACCGCCACCTTCACCACAACAAAAAACCACCATTACCACCACCACCACCACAATCTACCACCCCACCACCACCACCGCCACAACCAACAACCACCACCACTACCAGCAGCAGCACAACCCACCACCACCACCACCACCACCACGAACCACCACCACCACCACCGCCACCACCACCACAACCACCAGCTCCACAAACCACCACCACCACAACCCACCACCGCCACACCACAAACCACCACCACGCCACCACCAAACCACCACCACAACCACCATAACCCACCACCACCACCACCACAAACCACCACCACACCACCACCACACCACCACCACCACCACCACCACCCACCACCACAACCACTACCACCACAACAAACCACCACACCACCACCACCGCCACCACCACCTCCACAACCCACAACCACCACCACCACCACCACTACCGTCGTCCTCGTCGAGTCTCCCCGCCGCCGCCACCCGCCGCCGCAGGCGCTGGCGCCGACCCAGAAAAGGAAATCGTCGTCCCCGCCGCGCCGCCGCCGCCGCCAACCGCCGCCGACGCAGGCGCTGGCCCGAGGAGAGGGAGAGAGGAGAAGTAGGGGAGGAAGGGGATGGGGGGGGTCCGGTTCAATCCCTCCCCCTTCCAAGCGACCACAGATCGCGCTCGTTCTTATCACCCGAAGTGTGGTCGTATAGGCATTCGATATTATGATGGTGGTACAGTCCTTGGCGATGGATGGCGTTCTTCTGGCCGCGTTGAGACCCAGACCGCCTCAATCTCAAGGCTCAAGCTTGGTCAGTTGCGAATCGGCATGCTTGGCAATATCACTTCTGTCAGGATGCACATGCTCAGTGTGAATATGCCATGACGTCTAGGCCCATGCATCAGAAAACCTCACCACGTATATGAAAAAAGATCATTCACCTGCGACCTCGCGTGTCAAATCAGCAGGCCCTGAATACCAGCAGTCCGTGTACATACTACTGTGCGCATTGCGGCTGACCAAAGATAGCCCTGGATTCGCTTCGCATGCGCCACTGAGCAAGGTGAGCCCGCTGCCAATGCCAACGCCAATGCATTGCCTTGCTGCGCTTGCAAGGTGGTTCCAACATTCTGGCAATAACACGGGTCATTTGGGGGGAGGGAGGGGACGCCAGCTGATAACTTGACCATTTCGCTCAGGGCGGCTCCACGCATGCCTCTGCACACCACCAGTCTGCGTGCTGTTGCAAGCAAGCCCGAGAGAGAGAGAGAGAGAGAGAGAAAAAAAAAAAATTGGAGAACCTTCAAGATCTACCTCAGAAGCGAATTTTGCAATTTCTCTTCGTCCGCTAGCCTCCTTGTTGTCTCTTATCCCCATATCCCCATCAACGTCGTCCTCCTCCTGCTCAGTCTCATCTTCCGCAGAATAATGACTCTCTTCCTCCCCCTCCAGCTCCATCTGCGGCGGGTTCACAAACGCACTCATCATGTAGAGGATGTGCTTCAGGATTGCTTCTGCGTGAGTGGAGTGACCGTCGGTTCGGCTGTGTGGGCCACTTGCAATTCGACTCCTTATGCCGGATGCAAATCACCTAAAATCACAAGGAGCAGCGAACAACGACAAAAAAACCGCGTAACCATGACCCGAGCACAGAACAAACTGAAGAAGCACACACAAAAACCACACACACATTCTAATCAGAGAGAGGGGGCCGAACGGTCATTCACTGTCTCTTTGGCTGAAATGGGGTTCCATGGTGCGATTTTGTTGTTGCGTTACGTTGCGATGTTTGTTGCCGCCGCCCCACCCCGCGACCCGGTCCGCGACCCGGTCCGCGACCCGGCTCACCACCCGCGACCCATCCGCGACCCACCTCGCGACCAACCCTTGACCCAACCCTTGACCCAACCCTTGACCTTGACCCACCCTTGACCCACCCCTGACCCACCCGTGAATCACCATTGACCCACTCCGCGACCCAGCCACGACCCACCCCGCGACCCACACGCGACCCACCCCGCGACCCACACGCGACCCACCCGCAATTCACCATTGACCCACCCGTGACCCACCCTTGACCCACCCTTGACCCACCCTTGACCCACCCTTGCCCACACGCGACCCACCCCGCGACACACCCCAAGACCCAACCGCGACCCACCCGCGACCCACCCACTTGCTTCGACGGGAAAAATGGGGGCCTGAGGCCGGCCTTTTGTAAATTTGGTTGAAAAAACGGCGCCTGCGGCGGGCTTCTTCAGCGCCTCGCAAACTACCGACAACCCCGCCTCCCCATCACTCTTATCCGCAACTGCGGGGTGCTACATACTTCCGCACTCCACCGTTCCACTGCTCCACCGTCCCCCGCCCTCCTCGTTGCACCCCTTTTCCCCCCGACTCCCCGCCTGTCACTCCTCCTACCCCTCCTCCGCCTCCCCCTCCCCCGACGCCTCGTCGTAGTCGTCGTCGTCCTCCTCCTCCTCCTCATCTTGCTCCTCCTCGAACCTCGCACTTCTTCCTCAGGTCGGGAGGGGAGGGGGGAGGGAGGGGGGCGCCGCAGAAAATAGCGAAGGCGAAGGGAATGCGGGGGAGGGCGGAGATGGGGGAGGAAACCGAGGAGGAGTAGGAGGAGTGAGGAGCCGAGGAGCAAGGAGCCAGAGGAGGGAGGAGGCAAGGCGAGGAGGAGAAGTGGGAGAGCTGGGAGGGTGAATGATGATGATGATGATGATGATGATGATGATGACGATTTTTTGTTGCAGCAGCGCAAACAGCAGCCCACATGTGACCTCGAGGCGGGGCGAGAGCCTCGAGGCAAAAACGCAGACGTACTCGTGCGCGTTGGCCAGCCAATGTCCGAAACCAACCAGAGGTATCCTGGCTGGCATCGCATCGGCAACGAACACGATCAAATTGAGCTCGATCGCAGCGCGCTCGAGCTCGCGGCCGCGAGCAGGCGCTGGGCCACGGCTGCCCTGCGCAGCTCACGTGCATCCTCCACCTCCGAGGCCGAAAAGGGGGGAGGCTCGACGGTGGGACACGGGACCTCCTCCTCCTCCTCATCCTTGCACCAGGGCCCCACGGAGACCGTGACTCCGCTCTTCTTTGGGTGGGACCCCGCACAAATAAGCTTCCAAGCGCATCTGCGCCCCTGCGCCCCGCTAGAGGGGAGAGGCGAACACTGCTGGCGCAACCCCCGCACTTAGCCACCGCCAGTGTAGTTCTTACACAGAAGACAAATGAAAACAAAACTGTTGTCGCTGGCATCGAGAAACAGCATATTGTGCCCCAGACTCGCGAAAGCTGAAGCATCCATGCCACGAATCCCGACACCTGGGCCTCCTTTGCAGAGCCCCGCGGTTGGCTCATCAGTCGACCGCGAACCTCGAAAACAACGAGCACACTGCCAGAACCTGCCAGTCCAGGCCCAAGCACGTCCCAGACCCAGCCCTTCGCTCCGCTGAGCTGGCACGGGGGTCCGCTCCACACTCGGGCCGAGGTCAAGGCGAGGCCAGAGTGGCATCAACCTGGCAGCAAGGAGCCCCACAGCTCTTGCCACGGCCAAAGAACGCTCCAAACCTTCCACCTGCCCCCCGTCAGGCTGGGGATGCAACAACAGGGCCCTCTTGGCCGACAGATCAACAGCGTGGTTACCTTCGCGCAGATAGCGCTCCCAGCAATCTTCGGCCCCGTCCACGTCGGAATGAGCCTTGACGTTGTGCGCGCTGCACTGCCGGGAGAACGCTCTGCAAAACTGGGCAACCCCTGCGCGTGCACGCTTGGGGGAGCACTGCTCGGCCCACGGCAGACCATGGAAGTCTACGCAGGCCTTGCAATCCACAAACAACTCGCACGGACCAGTAGACCATTGCATCGCTATGGAATAGGCGCGAAGCTCTGCCGCCTGCGAAGTCTGCGGGCTAGGCGGCCAAACAGGCCCACGGACACGCACAATCTCAAGACCAGTGTCGCGCTGCCAGAGGGAAAAGGCCCAGCCCGCTCTGTCCAACTCGGAAACAATATTCTTACTGCAAGAACCGTCCGTGAAAATTTCTCCTGAGAACACATCGTCAGAAGCGGCGTCGACACTCGGCTGACTGACCCACTCAATATCGATACCACCCGACTGCAGCGGCCGAGGAAAATGCTCCGATGGGTGCAGGAAGACGCCGAAGCACGCGAGGGCGTCGCCCGCCTCCTCCGCCCACCTCCTAACCTTGACCTTAACCAAGTCCGCCCTCTCGGCCTCCACAGCCTTGCACTGCCACAGTCGATGCCCAAGTGTGTCTGCAGCGTCGAAGCACGGCGGGCACAGCACGAATGAGTGGACATAATCCATGTCAGGAGCACGCCGCTTAGTGTAAATGGCGTTACAAAACAAGGCCTTCACACAACCCTTTTGGAAGGGAGTGAGTCGAGAGCTCTGGAGCCAACGCAGGATCCCATCGACAGAAGCCTTCCCAGGCAAACCAAGTTTGGCCCCTAGGTCCCACTCCAAACCCCTGATCACAGCCTTCTTTAAAAGCGTTTTGAGGAGCTGGGGCGAGACTGAGGTCAGCACAATCTCACTACCTTGGTCTGTCGTAATGGCAGCAAAGGAATCCATGGACAGAGAAATTCTCTCGCGCGGTTTCCGCGAAGCAGAGACGGGGCCCGAAACGTCTTCCAGAGGCCCGACTCCCCACGGACACCCGCCCCCCAAGCCTCTCTGAGCTCGGGAAGAGGAACCGCACAATAATATAAAGCATGGTGGGCAATCCAAACTTCCTTGGCACATCGGACAATCGGCGCCGCCGCCGCAAGCCAGCAGGGCCCCTGGTATGCCAGAAGCAAACACGTGAGGGATCGGCCCTTGGCCGACGGTTGAAGCACAGACGCCGCCTGCCGACGGGAATGCAACAGGTTGAAACCCGCGGCCCCGTGGATGTCGGCCCCAAGCAAGCTGCTGGCCATGGGCCCCGACGCAAAAACCCGACGAGCCACGCGGCTCCCGATAATATGGCGAAGGCGGGCAAGCCTCCCACGAACGGCACTCGATTTCTTTCTTCTGAATTTAGCTTTGCTGGAACGGCCCTGTCGTGGACGCGGCTTGCCAGCAGCGTCGCCCGCAGCTAAGTTGGCAGCGCTAAGCGCAAGCGGGCCAGCCAGGCCCCTGAGGCGCGCGCCGAGCTTCTGCCCCAGCAGCTTAGAAGAAGCAATAAGGGACCGTCTGCCAGGATCGTCAGACACAATCGCGCCTACATCCTCCGAGAGAATCCTGTGGAGGTGTCTCGAGGCAGGAGGGAGGTGGGCGATTATGAACCCCGTCGATCCAGTGGCAGACAATCCAGTATCGTCAATGCACAGCTTGAAATACACCTGGCGCGGCAGCACCAGACGGTCCAGAGAGCGTGCACCCGAATGGGAGCGGTGGCGAAACCGCACCCCGCGATGATGCCCCTCGCGGCCCAGAAGGGCCCATCCGTGAACCCCGCCAACATCTGCTCTGCAAGCACATGCAGATCGCAATTCTAGCAATCGCCAACGGAAGCTCGAACTGCTTGCACCTAAGCAAAAGCTTCCGAAGGTCGATCGTTTCATAATACTTGTACATGCCGAGCAGCACCGTAGCCGCCTGACTTTTGTCCATGACGCTGGATTCGGCACGAAGCGACTGGCGCCAGACCACGTCCTGAGCTCCCTCAAAAAGGCCCCGCAACGAACGGGTGCCTTTTTGAGGGGGCCCAGGGCGCGGCAGGGGAACGATCGCCAAGGCAGCGGACTCGGCCGCGGGCCCGATACAACGCACAAAAGGTACCTATAGTCCGAAACCCGACCGCGGCTTTTGGAATTAACGTGAGCAGGGCAATGGCGACCTGGCTGGGCAGCAGGGCTGCCATTTCCATGGCGCCGAAAATGCGAACCAGCTCTTCCAGGGCATGACCATTTATCATGCTAAAATGCCACGTGGAAACCGTCCGCAACAACCGAGGTGTTCTCCTTGAACCCTTTCGAGAAGGCTCGGGCCGCCTCGACAGGCGCACAGGGGAGCTCCACGACCAAAACGTCGCGGGATAACCAATCCTGACTCCTCTCCCCCCCAAAAAAAAGATCCTCAACTGTTCTACTCTCGGCCTGCGGGGGCGAAAGAGGATCACAAACAATTTCCTGATCCGTGGGATGGGTCGTGGTAGGATGCCACTTGGTGGCCTTCGTGGCAACCGCGCGCACTCTCCTGGCCCCCCTGTCCCGTCTATAAAGGGTCCGCCCCCTGAAACTCCTCGCCCCCCCCCCCCCCCCCCCCCCCCCCCCCTTTACGAGCCTGAGCCTCCAGCGCGGCCGTCGCCGCCTGGAATTCAAAATGCAGAGAGTGGAACTTGGCCAGCCACGGCTCCGACGCCGTCTCGTACATGGGCATGTCCAGGAGGAAAGCTTCCAGCCTGTCCTCAAGAACAACTTGGGCTCCTAAGGCCGCGACAAGATGGGCGGGGGCCTGCTGCAGGGTGGTCAGGATCATGCACGAGTCCTTCTCGCCCTCAGCAATCCAATGTCCTCAACAATCACCGTAGATTCCACCGAGGCATCTACGCGCAAAAAGCTCTGACGCCTCGGGCTTGGGGGGGACTTGGCAAACTGGGCTTCCAAACCAAATCGGGGGGCGGCCCCTCGCGCCAAACCTCGGGGGCGACGCCCCCGTGGCCGCAGCCGCCTCTTTTTCCGCAACGTCAGCCCAAAGCTTGCAAGCCCTATCCAGACCCCCCTGGGCCCCCGAAGAACCCCCACTCCTCGCAGCTCCTCGGCAGCCCTCGGCCGCCCCAGGGAGGGCGCGGGCGTGGGGAACAGAAACGACAACGAGCACAGGGGGGACCGCATTCGGGGGGAGCGTCGGAGGCTGCCGGAAGGCCAAAGACTTCAACCCCCCCCCCACCTGGGGTGCAGCCTCACTTGCACAGGGCAGCGCGGGGGCAGGCAAGACCCCCGCACTGCCGCGACGGCGGCGACCCCTTACGAGATCCCCGCGCTAGCCAAGGACAAATCAAACTGCTTGAGGCCAGCCGGGGATCGACAGGCGTGCCCCCCGTGGCCAAGAGGGTCAAGTTTTTGGCCTCCTGGGCCCCCGACCCCAACACTGCGCCAGGCTCCATGTTGAAATCTCACCCGACAAAAAAATCCAGCCCCAGGGTATCCCCCAGAGAGCAAGTGTCAGAGAGCAAAGCGAGGTTTCGGCCCGAGAGGTCCTCACAATCGTGGAAATACGCCGAGATCATGAGTGGAGGCCCAGGACCAGCAAGCTCGACAATGGCAGCGACAGCACGAGCCCCGCGCAACTTCGCGGTCAGGCAGAGGAGCACGCAACCCAAAAACGCTCCGCACCAGAATGGCTGCGCCCCCCGACGGCCCTCCTCCAGGTCCAGTCGTAGCCGCCGTCCACAAGGACTTCCAGCCGTTTCTGGTCGCCCAACTCGAGTTAGACGGAATCTGAAACTCGAACTGCTTGTGTTCTTGGAGGAGTGCCACATGAGCTGTAGTCTTCTCCAACCACGCCTGGCCCATGCAGGTCTCGGATGTCGGGCAAAAACTGCCCGTGGAAAACGAAGAAACATCAATGGGCTCAGTCATAGCAAGGCTCCTGGACCCAAAGCCCGAGGCCAGCGAGGTGACTGCATCCCCTGGCCTTGGCGGGGCTCCCAGGGGCGCTCTATAGGGACTCGGAGAAACCCTGAGGGACACGATTAGATCGGCCCTGGCCAGCGTGTGCCGAACCGCACGAACAACAAGTCCCCTGAGCACGGATTTGGAGCCAAGCAAACCAAGGTCCAGGCGTGGGGAGATACCGTATCCCTCCCTGGCCTGGACGGCCCATATATGAAAGCGGGGCTGGAGCAGCCCCAGCGGGAATAGAAGGAGAGGCCATAGGAGCCAGAGGCGCTGTCGCCTGACTCGCAATGGCCTGCGCGCGCGCAAGCAGATCACTCCGCTCAGTAGCTGGCGCACCATCTGGTCCGTCGAGACGATCATCCACATCAACATCGTCATCGCCACCAGAGGAAGGTCGGCAGGCCCGTGAGCGGCGAGAGCACCATCGGCAGGGGCAGCAGAGCCATCGCCCGCCTCGGCAGGCGAAACTGGGCCCCCGACCATACCGACACCAGCAGCCCCCTTGCGACGTTGACCCGCCAGGCGGGCCACCTCCTCCTTCTGTCTCTTCTCCAGCTGCTGAAACTTCTCCGTGACAGAGCCAAACATAACCTTGACGGTTTTCTGCAGCTCGGCCTGCAGAAGAGTGCAACGATCCATGAACTCCTTGCGATCCTCCGCCGTGAGATCGTACGCCGACGTGTCGAGGTTCGCGAACGTGATAGTGATGTCCTCTCCCGCCAAGATGGACTCGATCGAAAGCCCAGGGGCAACACTGGGAGGCACTGATGACTTGGGCGCCACCGAGAGATGCAACTCATCAACCAACTCCTTATGCTTCTTCTCCGCATCGCGCAGCTCCGCCGACAGGGACGCGACGCGACCCCTGTGCGCTTCGAGTTTCGTAGTCGTAGCCTCGAATGTGTTGACCGCCTTGGACAGTCGCCCTTGTAGCGCGCGCATGTCGTGGAAGGCCCTGTTGACCTGCATCTGCAGCGGGGGGTCTGGCCGCATGCTGGCGATCTCGGCCTCCCTGGCGATCGCGAGATTGCGGTACTTGGCAGCGCCGTCCGTGTCCCCGACCGTCTTGAGCTGGTCCTCCAGCTGCTTGAGAAACTTGTGCTCTGCCTCGGGGGTGTTGGTGGCGGCGCCGCCAGCCTGACTAGATCCGAATTGATGTTGTCCACCCTGATGCTGTTGTCCATTCTGACCACCGCCAGGCATGAACATAGGACCAGGACGAACGGGAAGAAAAGCATGCCCAGCAGCAGGAACGGCCCACTGCCCAGGCGCCATGGGGTTGGCCCATACCCCACCAGGGGGGCGAGGCGGTCCGACTCTCGGAGCGGGCCTCTGTGCCCAGCAGACCTTACATTGCTGCCAGGCTCCTTTGTTCTTCTTACAACCGCACGAAGCACAATGCCACTTGCTTCCCGAAGGTGCTTGCGGCTGTTGACCTCCTTGCACACCATGAAAGTTCGGAAGCCACCACGGTACGTGTCCCCATCCACTGGCAGAGTAGTTGGTGTACGGGGCGGCAGGCGCCATGGCGGCAGTATCTTGATCGTGTCCCAGCGTGAACCACCGACCTGGGGGTCAGTGGCTCTCAAGCGAGCACAAAAATGGTACAGCCCTGGGAAGGATGGACGAGACTGCCGAAAACAGACTCGAGCCAAACGCGCTTGAGATGATGATGATGATGATGATGATGATGATGATGATGATGATGATGATGATGATGACGAGTAGGAGGAGGAGAAGGAGGAGGAGGAGGAGGAGTGAAAGGCAGGGAGGCTTGGGGGAAAGAGGTGGAACGAAGAAAGAGGCGGGAGGTGGAGCTGTGGATCGGTGGAGTGCGTTAGTAGCGGAATCGTTGTTTTGTAGGTGTGTTTTGCGTATTAGGTGCTTGGTTGTTTGTGGTTTTGTTGTTGTGTGTTGCTCCTTGTGATTTGTTGGATTCCCCTCACCCGCCGAAGGAATCGATGTGCATTTCGCCCACAAGGCCGAATCGGCTGTCACCCCATGTAGAAGGAGATCCTCTGCAGAAGGAGTGCGATGTTTGAGACCACCGCAGAAGGAGCTGGAAGAGGAGGAGTAGGAGGATAATACTTCTGTGGAAGATGAGACTGAGCAGGAGGAGGACGCGGGTGAGGATCAGAAGACAGAGGATGCTGATAGGAGAAGCCACGAGTAAGCGAGAAGACGAAAAGGACTCGCGAAAAATGCGTATGAGGTAATTAGATATTGGTGGGTGTCCGACCTCTCTCTCAATCTAATATTTCTTTATTTCTCTCGCTCTCTCTCTCTCTCTCCCTCTCTCTCTCCCTCTCTCTCTCAGCCTTCCCCGAATACCATCAAAAAACGCAAAATCGCAGGGGTCGGGGGGGGGGGAGCGGCACCGAACTGGAGCCACACATTCCTTTTGCAAAGCTGACCAAGCATTGCCTCCCGCGGCCTCCCGCACCCTCCCATTCATTTCAGTCCGGAGCTCGCGCAGAGCAGAAAATGCTCGAGGGGGTCCCGCCCCTTGGCACGGTAATCTAGAGCATTTGGGATGTGCGAGATGCAAAATGACAAACTGTGTCATCCCGAGGCATCCCGAGAACACCCCGGCCCAACTATGGGATCGCCCATGCGCAGCACAGGGCACAAGCGCTCCCAGGAACAGAGGGCGCGGCGCCAGACGACGAGAAGGGCGAGGAGGATGAGGCTTATGATTACGACAAAGAGAAGGAGGAAGGAGAGAGTGTAGAGGACGAGGCAGCAGCAGCAGCGAAGGTGGAGGCAGATGAGAGGAACTAGTTAGACCCCCCTCACTGCCAAGCGCTTGCCTCCTGTCCTTGACCGGGGGTGTGGCGATCAGCGACACATGCAACACAATCACAACGAAAAGAGCACCTCAATCGGGCATCCGGGCGGGGCACCGCAGCGCCAGGGGGCACCACCGCGCGCCTCTGAACACCACGGTGCCTCTGAACGCCACCACGCCTATGAACACCAGTCCCTGGCAGCGTCGCTCGAGCAAGCATACATCGCTCACACCCCTGGGGCCACTAGAACGACGAGACTCTATGTTTCTAGTGGGGGGGCGGAGGACCCGCTAGACCGGCGTATCGGCGGACCTCGTAACAAAAACACTCTCTTGCCGAGGACGTTCAGCTCGAGGCTCGCTGGCAAAACTTGTCAGAACGAAGGTTCCGGCTCACCGTCATGGTTTCGAATGGGAGGATCGTCGCGCTGTACCGCACTCCAGTGACTGTCCATGGCGTCGCCGTATCGTCACCACCAACTCGATGAACAATGAGAACGCCAATTGCCATTGACAATCTTGTCCGAGTGCTAGCATAGGAATTTCGTGTTTCAGATGCTGACATATGTAAAAGGGAGATGGCGAACGCAGTCGGATTCACTGTCAGATGGCGCCTGGGTAACGCTTTCAAAGATGCAATGCAGACGTTCCCTCGACATTATCCCTCGGCGTCAGCTTTTCGGTGTCAGAAGCGAATTGAGGAGAAGGCCATGAAAACTACAGCTCACCATGGCGTGCGTTCTTGCGGCGCCAGACGACCGTGCACCGAATGCAGAGGATCCGCGCCGCGCCGTGAATCAGAGCGTTTCTTCGACACTCCATGCGCTCCAGGTTACTTGAGGAACGCTGAATTTCCCCAGCTGGGCCACAAAAGCTCAATAGCAGAGAGATACATGCTAAACATACCGTAGGTATTCACCAGCAGTGTGGAGCCGACATCTGCTTGAAATGAAGCTTCTACGCGCAATCGGGAGCCAGGAACTGGACTGAGAAGTGGCAAGGACGTCCTACACTGCATGGAAAAGAAAAGGGGGGAGAGAGAGAGAGAGAGAGAGAGAAGGATATAACCCTGCAAACATAACTCAGGGACGAGGTCCAATCAGCGAATTCCAAAGAGACGCGTTGTTGCAGAAAGAGTAAGCAGTCTGCGACGTACCCAATTCATTTGCATCAGGTGACATGAGGAATGGGTCCAAACTTGCCAGGACAATGGCAGTGCAGGCGCCGCCATTTGTTGTGGACGCTACATGGGATGCGCTCACATGGCACGATTCACAGGACAACAACAGAAGGACGACGAGCGAGGTCCCGGGCTTGAGGAGGACACAGGGGCGGGAACGAAGGGCAGTAAAAAGACGGCGGGGGACCGCATCGCCAGCGCGGCAGCAGCAGCAGCAGGGAAGGTGGCATGGGGGCAGAGGACGACGACGAAGGTGATGGGAGAGACCGGGAAGTGTTGCTTGTCGGTGGTACGCTAAAGATGCAGCGTTGCCTGCGCCATGTCGCCACGGCGCTAGAAACAAATATAAAACCTGCATATTGATCGTGCAAGAAGCGCTTCATTCCTGGCGACCCCAGAACTCGAAACAACCTTCAAATATCAGAAAACGGCGCAACTCCGCTGGACCCCAAGGATGGCGAGGTCATCTATTTGTCCGCGTAAGACTTCACTGCGCTGGACTCCCCAGCAGTCATTCAAAAGTGGCGACGGTTTCGCAGATCGCAGCCCCCCACGGCTGGCGAGGTCCAGTCTGAATCTGCGTGGTGCCTCACTCCGCTGGACCCCCCAGCAGCCCTCGAAATTGGCGAGGGTTTCGCAGATCGCAGCCCCCCAGGAATGGCGAGGTTCGCAGATCGCAGCCCCCCCAAGGGTGGCGAGGTCTAATCAAATTTGGATGGTGCCCCACTCCGCTGGACCCCCCTGCAGCCCTCAAAAGTGGCGACGGTTTCGCAGATCGCAGCCCCCCAGGGATGGCGAGGTCTAATCAGAATCTCGGTGGTGCCTCACTCCGCTGGACTCCCCAGCAGCCCTCGAAAGTGGCGACGGTTTCGCAGATCGCAGCCTCCCAGGGATGGCGAGGTCTAATCTGAATCTTGGTGGTGCGTTGCTTCACTCCGCTGAACCCCAGCAACCTTCGAATGTGGCGACAGTTTCGCAGATCGCAGCCCCGTAGGGATGACCAGGTAGGAGGCGAGCTGGCGCGCAGGAAGGAGCGAGGTAAGAGGCAGATAGAAAAGATGAGAGAAGGAGGGAGGCGGGAGAAGGAGGAAGGATGGAGACCACAGTGGTCTATTCAAAACGAGTGCCCAACGCAGGAGGGTTGGGAAACAACATATTGAAACACTGTACATAACCACGTCCACCTCTAAATGAGCTGTCTCAAACTCCCCAAGCAAGGGCAACGCCTGCTGCCACTGCGCACCTCTCTCGCATGAGCTGATTCCGGAGCTGTAGCTGAGTAGGGATGACACGTGGCACACATCGATTTCTGAGAGAGCTTTGTTGATCGCCACAAGGCACGGCAAACACAGCGAACCATGTCGCAACACAATATCGGAGACGCCAAACCTGGTCGCGACACGGCACTTTGAAGGGAGCGCGCTGGGACGATCTCGACAGGCTCCGACGGGCGGCGGCATCCGAGTGAGCTCGCCTGGGCGGGCAGGATCGGACCTCTGACATGCCAACAATTAGTGGAGTGCGAGTGGAATCAACCGGGGCCGAACATCTGGAGACGATCAACTTGCCAAAATGAAACTTAGCGGAGGAAGTAAACGTGAAGATGCCGCTCAGCTACCAAATCGTCTCCTGAGTCATGTCCTGCAGGTCGCTGAGCACGGACACCACCTGCATGCCACTCTTGCTTCTATCACACGCGCGTGCTAAGATTTCGTAGCTGACCAGGGTGTCCAATACGTGACACCCTCGGCACACAACTGGCACAATCAATGCTAGGGTCATCTTGGGCCGGCAGGGCGAGGACACCCCAAGCATTATGGATTTCATGAGTGTGGCCGTCTTGAGCAGCCAGGAACGATGGGGAACTGTCTCAGGGCTCTTGTGGCCAGTCTTGTGAGAATCGTTGGGTCCTCTGAGGATGTCTTGGAGCCCTTCAGAGCTATTGCGCCATCTTGGGGATGTCCTGCGCTCCTGCACTGTCTTAGACTCTCCACCAGGGAGCCATGCTGGGTCGTCTCGGGATCGCATTTGATGCTCACCGGGGCTGTCCGACTCTCTCCCGGGTGCAATTCACCGGCCCACTTGGACCATCCTTGGGGCCCCCTTGGCAGGCTATGGCCGGAACGTGCCAGTCCCGCCATGCACTTCTCTCGCACGCGCTGCACCATAGGGATGTGGTCGGGATCCAGTCTCGCCTGCCACATCTCGTTCAAGTCCCCTTGGCCCGGGGCCGTCGTGTCCCCGACTCGCAGGGGACGACTTGGGCCGTCTGGGAAGCCTTTTCTGGGCAATCTGGGCCACCCTGCAAGCTTCCAGGGGCACTCTAGGGCCTTCTTGGAGCTCTCTTGGAGAGTGTCGAGGCCGCGCGAGGCACTCCTTAACTAATATGTATGGGTGCATGGGGCCTCTCTTGGCGCCTTTTTGGGCCCCTCTTGGAGCCTCTGGTGCACCCTGCGACGCTTGGGGGCCGCACTGGGAATCTCCAGGGGTGGCCTGGCCCCGTCGGCCCGGTTGCCAGGCTGCCACAGAATCCGTGGCACTGTGTACCGCTGCAGGCCGCTCCTTGACTGGATTGTTCGGCCAGCTCGTGCTGGATGCTGCTGCCGCGCACCGCGGCCGCTCGGCCGCTTCTGCTGCTCGCTCCCGTTCGGTGCTGATGCAAGCTGGTCACGCCCGCCGTCGCTGGCTACCTGCTAGTGGTGCAGCGGCAATTGGCGTGGGCAGCGTCCTCGCTGGGAGATCGTCCTGGGGCTGAGACCGTCCTGGGGCCATCTTGGGCCCGTCTTCGGGCCGTAATTGGAGCCTCGTTGAGCGCCATGGGGCCCACCACAACACATTCGGCCATCACGGAAAACTCCGGAGCAACCTGGAACAGAAAAGTGGAATGTCCCAAACAGAGTGGAAAGCCTAACTATCATGGTGCTTGACGATCTTCACTCCTCGGGGACCTGGAACAGAGTTATTGTGGAGCATCTTGGGGCAACCTTGGCACCATCCTGGGGAGTCCGTCCTGGGTCGTCTTGTACCGTCTTGCGTGGAGGCTCTCTTGGGTCATCTGAGGCCATGATGCGGCCATACTGGGCCGTCCAGGGCCGTCAAGGCCTGGTTGCTCGTTTCCACTCCCACGCACTGGCCCCCGCATTCCAGTATACATGACATCGTGCTCCAACTCCGCCTCCAACATCTCGCGAAGCAGCAACATAGCCTCTTGCCACTGAGCGCATTTCTCACAAGCACTGATCCCAGAGTTGTAGCTGACGACGCAAGGTTCCAAATTAATCTTCGACATCTCCCTGAGCAAAAATACAGCCCGCTGCCACTGCTTTCCCTTCTCGCAAGCGCTGATCCCAGCGCTGTAGCTTACTAGGGCTGACCCGTTAACTACGTCCACGACGAGCGGCCTGATTTGGCCGACTCTGGAAACCCTGAGCCCAAACATGTGTTCATCTCTTGGGGGCGCATGTTTTACTTCAGCCGGCTTCCACCAGCTACAGCCAGCGGAGCCGCCCTTGTTTCCGCCGACCGTCCGCCGCCTTTCCGCCGCCTTCCGCCGCGGAAGAGATGACAACTCCTTCGACCCTCGAAGGCGAGGCCCTCTTCGAAACGCTCCATTTGATCATTATCCTCCTGGTGGTCACGAAAGCTCACTCGCATGCAAGAGTGCAGTCCGCTTGTTTTGACTGATCTCCCGCCTGCAATGCTACCAGCGAAGTTGCTGGCATTGCGGCCTGCAACTCGTGGCCTGATACCCTGCTTTCTTCATTCCCAATCCTCCTTGGTTGGGTATTCGTTTTGAACAGAACACTGTGGTCGCGTCCCTCCTCCTCCTCTCCCGCCTCCCGTCTCCCGCGTCCGTCTTGTCTCCTCTTGTCTTGTGCGTACCTCGTGTGTGTGTGTGTGTGCGTGTGCGTGTGCGTGTGCGTGTGCGTGTGCGCGTGCGCGTGCGCGTGCGTGTGCGTGTGCGTGTGCGTGTGCGTGTGCGTGTGCGTGTGCGTGTGCGTGTGCGTGCGTGCGTGCGTGCGTGCGTGCGTGCGTGCGTGCGTGCGTGCGTGCGTGCGTGCGTGCGTGCGTGCGTGCGTGCGTGCGTGCGTGCGTGTGTGCGTGTGCGTGTGTGTGTGTGTGTGTGTGTGTGTGTGTGTGTTTGTGTGTGCGTGTGAGTGTGTGTTTGTGTGTATATATGCGTGCGTGTGTGTGTGTGTGTGCCGTCCCTGGGGGCTGCGATGTGCGACACTGTCGCCACTTTCGAGAACTGCTGGTGGGTCTTGCGGACTGAAGCACCGCGGGGATCTGAGCGAGACCTCGCCGTCCCTGGGGGGCTGCGATCTGCGACACTGTCGCCACTTTCGAGGGCTGCTGGTGGGTCCTGCAGACTGAAGCACCACGGGGATCTGAGCGGGACCTCGCCGTCCCTGGGGGGCTGCGATCTGCGACAATGTCGCCACCTTCGAGGGCTGCTGGTGGGTCCTGCGGACTGAGGCACCGCGGGGATCTGAGCGGGACCTCGCCGTCCCTGGGAACTGCGATCTGCGACACTGTCGCCACCTTCGAGGGCTGCTGGTGGGTCCTGCGGACTGAAGCACCACGGGGATCTGAGCGGCACCTCGCCGTCCCTGGGGGGCTGCGATCTGCGATACTGTCGCCACTTTCGAGGGCTGCTGGTGGGTCCTGCGGACTGAAGCACCACGGGGATCTGAGCGGGACCTCGCCGTCCCTGGGGGGCTGCGATCTGCGGCACTATCGCCACCTTCGAGGGCTGCTGGTGGGTCCTGCGGACTGAGGCACCGCGGGGATCTGAGCGGGACCTCGCCGTCCCTGGGAACTGCGATCTGCCACACTGTCGCCACTTTCGAGGGCTGCTGGTGAGTCCTTCGGACTGAAGCACCACAGGGGATCTGAGCGGGACCTCGCCGTCCCTGGGGGGCTGCGATCTGCGACGCTGTCGCCACCTTCGAGGGCTGCTGGTGGGTCCTGCGGACTGAAGCACCGCGGGGATCTGAGCGGGACCTCGCCGTCCCTGGGGGGCTGCGATCTGCGGCACTGCCGCCACTTTCGAGGGCTGCTGGTGGGTCTTGCGGACTGAGGCACCGCGGGGATCTGAGCGGGACCTCGCGGTCCCTGGGGGCCTGCGATCTGCGGAACTGTCGCCACTTTCGAGGGCTGCTGGTGGGTCCTGCGGACTGAGGCGCCGCGGGGATATGAGCGAGACCTCGCCGTCCCTGGGCGGCTGCGATCTGCGGAACTGTCGCCACTTTCGAGGGTTGTTGGCGGGTCCTGCGGACGAAGGCAGCACGGGGATCTGAGCGGGACCTCGCCGTCCCTGGGGGGCTGCGATCTGCGACACTGTCGCCACTTTCGAGGGTTGCTGGCGGGTCCAGCGGAGTGAGGCACGCGGGGACCTGAGCGAGACCTCGCCGTCCATGGGGGGCTCCGATCTGCGACACCGTCGCCACTTTCGAGGGCTGCTGGTGGGCTCGCCGCGTTCGAAGGCTGCTGGTGGGTCCAGCAGACCTGAGCGGGGCCTCGCCATCCTTGGGGGGGGCATGTCATATTGTTGCTGCCCCGCCGACGTTTCAAGCCCCTTGCCCACCGTCTCCGTTTGGACCTTGCGTCTTCCTTAGTGACTCAGGGATTCACGTAGTTACTCATCGTGCTTCCCTTGATTGAGGGCCTGCGAACCTTCCGAATGCCGCTCGCAGAAGTATATGCGTCCATGCCACGTCGCCGCCTTCTAGTCAAATCTCCCAAACTACTCCTGCCCCGCACTGCGCAGGGGTTGGGTACGTCGCCGGGGTAATTGCTTGCTTCCGTGCTTGCTCGTCCGCTCGCTACCGTTTACTGCCGCTTGCTGCTTAGGGCCGTCTTGCGGTAATCTTGCACGGGGGCCGTCCTCGTGCAAGGAACAATGAGCATGGGCGAGAAGCAAAGAGCTTGGAACGAGCAGGAAGGAGAGAGGGCTGACGAGCAATGGCCACACAGGTCTCCCAATGGCCTCGACGCGAGTGTGGCCGAACTGGTCTCCTCTTAAGTCGCTTGCTCGCCCTTCTCGCACGCGCTGATACCAGCGCTGTAGGAGAGACTAGGGCGAACCCGCGGACTTCGTCCACGTCATCTTGGGCCAGTCTTGGCTCGAAAAGGCCATCTTGGGCCTGTCTTCGCTCGAAATGGCGAGAAGGTGGAAATCTTTCAGAAACCATCGAAGAATCAATGATTTCGTTTGCCGCGGCTCGTCTGGAGCATCTTCGAGCGGTCTTGGGCCGTCTCGGAGGCCCTGTTGGACCGCTTCATTCTCTTCGTCCGCCTTCCGCTCTACCTCCGCCTAGACAGCCTTCGGAGCGTCACAGACGGCTATGGTGGGTCTGCGGTGTACGTCTCGCCGCTTGTCAATTTTGAAAGCACGTGGGGCCTTGAAAAAAATCACCCGGAGGGCTCTGGTGACTTTTTTCCGGTTGCCTCTTCAAAGCCTGATGGCGGGCGCTGCCGTCTCCTTGGGAGCGGTTAGTGGGCCTCTCGGGGTTTCTTTTCGAGCTCCTGGGGCCTGTTGGGGCCTCGTTGGCTGTCTTGCGGCCTCCTAGGGGCCTCTTGGCGCCCTCTTTGGCCGTCTTGCGACCTCCTGGGGGCCTTTTCTCTTGAAATTTTTTGGGGCGCCTCTGGTGCCGTTCCCGGGCTGTCCCCCCGAGCCTCTTCCGGGGGACAGCCTAGGAAATCTATTGTGCTTGCGTGCTGTGCGTGCGTGCTCCTGTGTGAGAGGTCGGAAGGGTGTCCCGACGTCACCGCTCGCTCTTGGAAGCTGTGCCTGGGAGAGCTCTCTACGCTGCGTCTCGCTCGTGGGAGCCTTGGTGAGAAGAGCTTTGTACTTCACCGATCGCTCTTTTAGTGGGCGTCTCTCGGCCTGCTTGGTGGTCCTTGTGGGGATCTTTTTCGTGCCATTCGGAAGCTTTTTGGGGCTGCTCTGGGAGCGCTTTGGGACGTTTTGGGGCCTTCTTGGGCCGTCACGGGGCGTCCGGGAGGCCTTGGACCGTCTTGGAGATCTCTTGAGGCTGCCTGAGGCCGTCTTGGGAGCTTCTTGTGGCCCCCATCGGAGCACTGTTGGGGCCATCTTGGGGTTCTGTGAGGCCGTTTCAGGGCTCGCTGGCGTCGTCTTGGGGCTCGTGTGGGCCGTCGTGGAGCCCTCTTAGGGGCCGCTGGCGTCTTCTTGGGGCGATTTGGGAGGCCTCTTGGCGTGTCCTGGGCCGCTGAGGAGCACACAAGGCGGGCATGCTGAAAATGTACGTTTTCCCATATGAATTTGACGATTTGTGCCTCTTTGGCGTGCGCTCGGGGCCCTCTTGGGGCGTCTTTGCGGCCTCTTGGATCGTCGTGGAGCCCCCCTCGAAGGCTTCAGGCCCTCGTGGGCCGTCTCGGGACCCACTGAGGCCGTCTTGGAACGCTCTTGGACGGTCTGGGGACCCCTCTGGAGCGCCTCTGGGACCGGCCTGAGCGATTCGGCCCCGTGGTGGCGCCGTAAAGGAGCGATGTTGTGCACACGAGGCCCTGAGACATTCTCGCACGCGCTTCCACTGGCCATGTAAGAGAGATGACGTCCACCTCCAACTTCACCTCCCACATCTCGCTAAGATGCGCCAGCGCCCTCTGCCACTGCTCGCCCTTCTCGCACGCACTGATCCCAGCGTTGTAGCTGACTGTATTGTAAGATAGACTGGGGCTGACCCGTGGCCTGCGGCAACGACAAGTTCTATGAAATTGCTTTGGGGGTCGGGGCAAAGATGGTGCCGAACGGCTCTTAGTATGGTTCTCAAGGCCACGACGACTGCTAGGTCGCCAGCGACAGCGGAGATGACGACGACGACAACGACGACGACGATCACGACGACGACGACGACGACGACGACGCGACTGATCCGACGACCACGATCAGAGCGACGACGACGCCAAGTCAGTGTGCCGACGACGCCAAGTCACTGAGCAGCAGCGCCATGCACTGTGAAGATGGAGCGGGGTGGCGTCGACAATTTCTGAACATTTATACCCGGGGGGGCGGTCCGTTCAGAAATTTTCCGGGCCCACTTGTGCCCAAGCAGCCGCTGTGCTTGTGATTTGCCTTGGTCGTTCTTTCTTCGCCCCTCCTCCTCCTCCTCCTCCTCCTCCTCCTTCTCCGCCTCCTCATCCTCCTCTTCGTTGTCCTCTTCGTCGTCGTCGTCGTCCTCCTCCTCCTCCTCTGCCCCTGGATCCTTCATCTGCTCGATCTCCGATCGCCAATCGTGGACGCTATGACGACGCTCCCCAGAAGGAGAGCATCGAAGGCCCCCAGAGCGTCCAAAGCGGATCTTCTGGGCCTGCGATCTGCGTCCCGCCTCTCGTCCGCCCCCCTCTCACGGAGGCCAGTCCGAATGCACTTAGGGCGTCATGGGGCCGGCTGTGTGGGGCCTGCGATAGGCCTCTCGCCTCTCGTCCGTCCCCCCCTCTCTTGGAAGCAACTTTGAAGCCACTGAGGCCCTCTTGGGGGCCATTTGGGGGACTCTTGGGGCTTCTTTTCGGCTTCCAGGAAGCCTCTTGGGGCCATCTCGGGCCGTCTTATGCGCCTTTTTGGGCCGTCTTGGGGCGATGTCGGGCCGTCTTGGGCTGTCTTGAGCGCCTCTTGGGCCGTCTTGGGACTGTCTTGGGCCGTCTTGGGCGGCTCTTGGGGCTGTCTTGGGTGACTCTTGGGTCGTCTTGGGTGCCTCTTGGACCGTCCTGGGGCCGTCTTGGATCGTCTTGGGGCCCTCACGGGGGCATCGTGGGGCGATCTTGGGGGCCGGTCTGGCCGTCGTGGACGCGTCGGAGACGAGAGGCACAATAATGCCCAAAATGTATCTTGTCCGAGGGGAATGTGAAGATGTTTGCCTCTCGGGGGTCTCCTGCGGAGTCCTCCAGGGCCGTCTCTGGAGCCTCCTGGTCTGCCTGGGGCCTCTGGGATCGTCGGGGCGGCCTCTTGAGCGGGTCGGAGCCGTCTTGGGGCCGTCAGGGCGGTCTCTTGAGCGTCTCGGGGCGTCTTGGGGCCGTCGGGGCGCCCTCTTGAGCGTCTGGGGCGCTGTCGCTAGCGGCTCGCAGCCGTCGGCAACTCCATTGGTGCAGAAACCCTTCTCGCATACAGCGTTCCCGGCATTGTAGGAGAGACTAGGGTAAACCCATAGACATCGTCCACGACGTCTGCCCGAAGTGGCATGAGGGGTCCCTCGTGGGGTGTTCAACGCGTCTTGCCGCTGCCCGTGGTGGCCGAAGGCCACCCGGCCGCGCCAACGTCGTCAACAACGGCGACGACGACGGTGCTGGCTGTCGCTGCTCGCTCACCGCTATTGCTGCTTGCTGCTGCTCGGTTCTGCTCCTCCTCCGCCTCCTCGTCCTCCCCTCGATCCCTCATCCCCTCGAGCTTCAACCGTCAATCGCCCATCCTTCGACAGCGCCCCCCAGAAGACAAGCAGCTGGAGCCTCTGGAGCGTCACAAACGGCTCCGTTTGGGTCTGCGAGGGACCTCTCGCCACTCGTCCGCCCCCCCTGTAGGAGGCAGTTTTGACGTCTCTTGGGGGCCGTTGGGGGGCCTCTCGAGTCTCTTTTGGGCCTCTTGGGGACCTCGTGGAGTTCTCTTTGGCCGTAGTGGGCGTTCTTGGGGCCATCTTGGGGCCGTTTGGGGGGCCTGTAGGGCCTGTGGGGGGCCGTCTAGGGCCGCTTTTGGGCCCTCTTGGATTCGTCGTGGGCCGCCTCGGGGGCCTCATGGGCGGCCCTCGGGCAGTCTTCGGCCGTCTTGGGGCGCTCTTGGGGGCCTCTCGGGCCGTCTTGGGGGCCTTCAGGGTTGCTTGGACGCTGCGAGGGCGAACAATAATTGACGTGCTGCAAATGCATGCTTCCCGCAAGGATTTGGATGATTCTTGCCTCTTCGGGCTCTCTTGGAGGTGCTCTTGGAGCAATCCTGGGCATTTTGGAAGCCTCTTGGGCCGTCTGGAGGCTATCGTGGGCGTCTTGGAGCGCTCTCGGACCGTCCTGGACTTTTACTTGACCACCCTGGGCTTCTTGGGACTCTCTGTCACAGGCGCCGCGGCATGGGCGTATGGGGCTTCTCGGAGCGCTCCTGGAGCCTCTCTGGGGTTCGCCGGAGGATTTGGGCCACTTGAGGCCCGATCCTTCTGGCACGCGCCGTCCTCCGCCATTATACCTTGTGATCGCATTGCGGACCCCCCTGGTGTTATCGTCAGCCGCGGAAGCCGAGTGAATTTTGGAGTGGGGGTGTGTCACCGAAATAGCTCATGAATGATATTTTAGCACACCGGATCAATTAACTAATTCTCGCGGGGTGGGCGGGGCGGGATCATGGCCCCGGGAATGCCCAGGCACCGTGATCTCCCATGGATCGTGGCCATGGGAGCGGAGGCGCCGTGGAAGGAATTTGCAAGGGTTGTGTCCACGGGGAGAGGGCCCAGCGCAATTTACGAAGGATCTTTCCGTTGCCTGTAGGCATCCGCAGGGATCCCTTCAGGGTTTGTTCAGGAATCGCGGTGGACTCTTCCAGCAACATTCGAAATCTTCCAGAATCTTCATGATGCCCACGGGGAGTGTTGAGGAAACCTGGAATAACAATCGGGAATCCTCACAAATCTTGTAGGAGTCGGCAGCAAACTTGCAGAAAGCCTCAGGTTCTCCGGGAACCTCCTAGGAATCCTCAGGAATCTTTGGGAACCCCAACCAATCCGTCGGATCGCTCAGGGCCGCGGGTAATGCACTTCGGAACCTGGCGTGGGGGGGCTGACACATCGTAACTTACACGGGGTCCTAGCCATGGGAGCGCGGGCGCAGCGTAATTTGCAAGGGAGCATGGCGCTGCGAATGCGCAAGCACAGCTATTTCCCATGAGTGGGAGTGCGGGCGCCGTGCAAATTGCAAGGGCCTGGGAGCGCGTGCGCAGCGCAACTGACGAGAGACCCTTCAACATCCTGCAAGGATCCGTAAACATACATCTGTTTAAGACTCCGTGAGGAATCATTCAGGACTCATCCAAAACCTTCAGAACTCCTTTAGAATGTGAAAAGGCCCACGGGAAGCAATTTGGACAACTCGAAGAATCCCTTGGAACACGCGGGAATGATCTGGGAACCACCAGCTAACCTGCAGGAATCCCCCAGAATCCTTCGGTGGCCCGCAGAAATCTGGAGGAATCTTTCGGAATCTTTGGGGATCCTTCCTGACCTCCGAGAAATCCGATGGATCTCTCTGACCCGCAGTCGCAATGTAACTGTGGATCCTGGCCCCAGGGCGCGGACACAACGCAATACACTACTAAGGGTCCTGGGCAAGGGAGCACGGGCGCAGGATAAACTTGCATGGGAGCGCGACTCCTCTGGGGCCCTGTGCCGATATCTCCCATGGATCGTGGCCCTGGGAGCGCGGGCGCCGTGCTATTTGCAAGGGCCATGCCATGGGAGCGCGGGCGCAGCGCATTTTACGAAAGATCCTTCAGCATCCTGCAGGACTCCGTAGGACGGCAGTCGGGAATCCTTCAGGCATCAGTTTGGACTCATGCAGAAACTTCAGAAACCCATCAGACTCGGAATGGTCCCATAGAAGCCTGGAAGAAATCTTGGGGGGAACCTCGAAAATGTTCACACATCATCTGGGAGTCGGCAGCAAACCTGCAGGAACCGTCTGGACCCCCCGGGAAGCCCGCGGGAATCCAGAGAAATCTACAGGGATCTTGGGGAATCCAGTGGAATTCGAAGAAACCCGACGAATCTCTCAGGGCCGCAGCCGCAATGCAATCGACAGCAGATCCTGACCACCCAAGAGCGGA